>OV928063.1:5274777-5524777 GCA_931315375.2 Opisthograptis luteolata | reverse complement strand
CGAGCGAATACATTCACACAGACAGCAATTGAAGCACTTGGAACTCAGCGCAGGAAAATACAAACGAATACACGAGCTACAGATAGAGCTAAACGAACCCACGAGCTACAGATTGCAGTCCAACGCCACTGAATCTACATTTCTTCAACTCATCTTTAGTGTCCCATTTGGACAGCTCCTTTTTGTGTTGTTTTTGCACCAAATCAGCAGCAAAGATGATGAGCTGCCCTTGCATTCAGCAGCTCATGCAGCTTATTGCATTTGCCTATTACGACATGAGGCTCTTAATGTCGTAATAGGCTTAAGCAGAGCGGTATACTGTTTGCTTGTACTGCTTCCTGGTGTGATTTATAACACAACTGTTTTGTGCCTTCTTAGGAGATTCTTTTGAACCAGCAATTTTCCCATTTGTGCAGCCCCTTTTGTGTGTTGTTTTTGCATCAAACGAGCATTAAAGCTAATGAGCTGCTGCGTTCATTCAGAAACTCATGCAGCTTATTGTTTTTTGTTTGTGCCTATCACGACATGGGGCTTTTAAAGCAGTATTTTAAAGTACAGGGCGGTGCACTGTTTCCTTATACTGCTTGATTTTGTGTTTTATATCACACAGTTGCTTTTGTGCCTTGTTAGATCTTTCTATATCAGCAATGTTCCCATTTGTGTTGTTTTTGCATAAAATCAGCACCAGAAGTGCTGCGCCAAGCACACGCATTTTCGTAACATCTCTGCTACTTTAAGCACTGGGTGTACAATCTCTGCTACATTTAGCATTTATTTTTTACATTTATAGCATTTAAGATACTTGAGCTGCATTGCTTGATAGCATAAATACTACACACAGACAACAAGTATTTGAAACACAGCGCATAAAAATTGGTTAACTGTATTGCTGTACTGTATACGTACTGAGCATTAGTTATTTGTTTATTAGTTAGTCACATATATTTCCAACTATGATACTGATGCTTCATTGCCTGATAGCACATACTCACTCGTCCCGGGAGCGAGCGAATACATTCACACAGACAACATGTGAAGCACTTGGAACACAGCGCAGGAAAATACAAGTGCTAACTGCCACTTCATAACATTGAACCTAATCAAATCTCATTTGTTATTTATTAAATTAGATTTTGTTTTTACACCTTTTTACAGGGTAGCGTTTGATTATGTACTTAGTCGCAGCCCAGCCGACATCAAATACGATGCTTAGACGTTAGCCAGAACGCGACACCAGCACTAATCATCGTTCGCAGCATCAACCATATAGACTGACGCCACAAACCCCACTTCCTTTGATGTACAATTCTATAACATATACCGGGTGGCAGGCGCCTACGTATGGTAAACCACGTATGAGCTCCCACCCCCTGTTTCCGCCGATCCGTCACGGATCCATCTTCTTTGCGTGAAGGCAAAAGGCAGCTGCAAAAGGGTTAATTAGGAGAAAAACCCATCGCTACCGCCTGACGACCTCCCCTCTCCCGGGGGCCTCAACTCTGCGTCCTACGCTCGCAGGACACAAGAGGAGTCTCCATTCGGTGTTATATACTCGTACAATTTTATAACATATGCCGGGCGGCAGGTGCTTACACATGGAAAACTACGTATGAGCTCCCACCACCCCCACCGATCCATCACGGATCCTTTGCAAAAGGGTAAATTGGGAGAAATAAACCCTCTCGCTACCACCAAACGCCATTTTTCTCCTGGACTCTGCGTCCCACGCTCGCATGATACACGACCAAGTCACATCTCGTAACTCCCCGCCCACAATGATCAGAGAAAAACCAAGCGACTTCCAATTGTACTATTCACATCTTGGAACTCCCCGCTCACCATGAGCAGAGAAGATCCAGAGGCTTCCCTCTTATCAGTCCTGCATCCCATGCTTGTGGGACGCATGCGTGCCGATGTCACTATCACTGAGTCACCCTTTTACAAAATGTAGTAAAATTAGATTTTTCATATGCGTTTCATTCTACTCATCATCATATTTCAATCCAAGATGCTTCATTGACCGATAGCACATACTCACTCGTCCTGTGCGCGAGTGAATACATTCACACAGACAAGTAAAACTCTTGGAACACAGCGCAACAAAAATACAGATTAAGCATTGAAAACATGAATCAATATTGTAAATGGATTGTTTTCAATTTAGTTGGCATTACGTAGTCGCACTTGATGGTAATGCTACTTAGTAGCCAATAACATCATCATTCTAAGCATTACAAATTTGTAGCATGTATTATGTTAAGAAGACGCGCGCGCTAGACACCGCGGTCCGCGGCGCGATCCGTCTTATGGAGAGCGCTATGCGCTGCCTCCACGAGAGAAATCAAAAATGTGATATCACCTGATGTTAAGTGTGGTCGAAGGTGGCGCCACGTTACATCTGGACTGGGAACTGGCTCTAAGTGTGGCTGTTAGCACACACCGAAAAGTGCGCGGTGACAGATTCTTAATTTGAGGTTGTTAGCATAAGCAGGCGAGCATTATTAAGTGCCCATTCAGCAAGCTATGGTTTCTTCATGATGTTTTTTTCCTTCACCAAAAGCTCAAGCTCAAGCCCATTGTAGGTTTCAATCCCACGAGCTACGGTTTGCAAAGCGCCATCACCGCCACTGAGTCAGCTGTTTACAAACTAGAGTTTAATGTTACACGCATTTTCGTTCTATTTTGCTCGTCATACTCCAGTCTCCAGTGATAATTTTTTTTAATTTCAATCCAAGATAGTGATGCCTCATTGCCTGATAGCACATACTCGCTCGTCCCGGGTGCGAGTGTTTCCGTACACACAGACAACAAGTTCACTTGGTACACAGCGCAAGAAAATACAGGTGCTAGTTGTTAGGTACTTCGAAACATAAAACTAAGTTATATTATATTGGTTATTGCCCATAGGCGATAACCAAGATAATATAATTGTGTGTTCCCAAGCAATAATATGTCATAGCACATTATTGTATGGTACTAAGTATTACATTTTCGAAGTAAATATATAGTAGGTCGGTCGGTCGTATATAATACGGCACGTGCTCGCTACGTGAAGCTGCAGCGAACTCGGCGGCACCGCGTCCTTGTGCTTGCTTCACGAGAGCGAGCCGCCTCGTGCGACCGGCCGGTGCGGTGTCCGCGCCGTTAAACATATTTATAACAAAATCAAATTTTGTAACATGACTGGTATCAAAGTCATATCAACAATATCAATTACTTTTTCATAATATGGTTTTGATTTGTTATTTTTATTTTTTTATGGGGTAGAGCTTAACCATGTGGTAAAAAGTGCCTGTAGTAACGTAGACGACGAACGACTTTCTACGCTGCGTCTACGTTGCATGTGAAACCACGCACTGGCTCTTAAAAAAGTGAGACTGTCGGAATACCGATAGGTGTTTGGCGACAGATGTTAAACTTGAGGGTGGTGGCTAGCCAGGCGAGCACTAGATTATATAATACCCTACCACCAAGCTAATCGAGTCCACGAGCTACGGCTCACAAGCCGCCGTCACTACCACTGAGGGTAAATTGATTCGGCTCATCTCTATACCGCTCCACCGATCGCTTTACATAGGTATCTCTTATAATATTCCATAAATATTTCGCGCTGTCATTCTCTTTCATGTTCACTTTTCGGAATATGGCGTTATTTACATTTATTTGTCTGATCGCGCAGACCCAAGGCGGATGCTTTTATGTTCTTAACATGTCACTATTATTTATCAATTAGGCGACCGAAGCCAATTACATAAATAACTAGTAAAATGTCACAAGTGAGTAATTTAATTCACACCATAAAAATAATAGTAAATTTTCATGAAATTTTTTTTTTTTTTATTATTTACTAAGTATATCATACAAATTTCATCCAAGATAAAGATGCTTCATTGCCTGATAGCACATACTCGCTCGCCCCGGGTGCGAGTGTTTCCGCACACACAGACAACAAGTTCATTTGAAACACAGCGCAAGAAAATACAGATGCTTCTAAACGTAAAACTAAATTATATTAAATTGGCTATCGCCGTATGGACCATGACCGGATATAATATAATTGTGGTATTCCCATGCCATCATCTGCCATATAGCATACTATGGTATAGTACTGAGTATTACGTTTTCGAAGTAATCACCATGAATGCCAACATGCGTGTAGCCGGAGCGCACTCGGCTGCTCCGCATTCTCATGCTGGACGAGGCACCGTCGCTTTCTATGCCCTCGAACGCTGTAAAACCGAGTTTGGGTGTTGTATAGAAATTAATTTAAAAATATTTACATATTTATTTTTAATTTTATTTTATTGTTTTACTGCTTACAGTGTAACTTTTGAGCACAAGTCACCTGATGTTAAGTGACGATGTGGTTGAAGGTGGCGCCACGCTACATCTGTTTTGGGCACTGGCTCTCAAGTGGTACTGACGGAACGTACCGATATAGGTGTGGCGTGTGGCGACAGATGTTAAACTTGAGGGTGGTAGCTAGCCAGGCGAGCACAAGAATATGCCCTACCACCAAACTAATCGGACCCACGAGCTACGGCTCGCAAGCCGACGTCACTACCATTGAGGGTAAATTGATTCGTCTCATCTCTACATCACTCCACCGATCGCTTTACTTAGGTATCCCTTATTATATTTCATATTTCGCGCAGTCATTCTCTTGTTCCCTTTTCTGAATATGGCGCTGCTATTTACATTTTTTTGTCTGATCGTGCAAACTCAAGGCGGATGCTAGTATTTTCTAAACATGTCACTATTGTTTATCAATTAGGCGGCCGAAGCCAGTTACCTAATTAATGAGTGACACAACCAACAACAATGTTGTGAGTAATATAATTCACACCATAAAAATAATAATAAATTTTCTTAAAAATTTATATTTTTTGTTATTTACTAAGTTTGTCATACAAATTTCATCCAAGATAAAGATGCTTCATTGCCTGATAGCACATACTCACTCGTCCCGGGTACGAGTTTTTCCGCACACACAGACAACAAGTTCACTTGAAACACAGCGCAAGAAAATACAGATGTTAATTGTTACTTCGAAACAAACTAAATTATATTACCTTGGTTATCGCCTATGAGCAATCGGCAATATAATATAATTGTGGTGTTCCCGCACCATAATATGCCAGAGCACACTATGGTACGGTACTGAGTATTACATGTTTGAAGTAGATTAGCAAAACCCACACGCAAACAATGGACGCCGCACTAAGCGCTGCGGACGGCCGCCTGATGTATCTCACAATTCTCACGTATAGCCTCTAATTGTAATCATTCGGGCGTATACAATATTTTATTATTATATTTATGAATCGTGCGGCCTACATGAAGCAGCCGCCCACTCGGCTGCTCCTGTCGGACGAGGCACCGTGCCGCTCGGTGCCGCCGAACGTTGTATTAGCGCCGCTCACAGTAACATGTCACGTTTGTGCCGCGCGCACACTTATTTCATATTTTGATATAACTATTATTATATTTATGAATAGTGCGGCCTACATGAAGCAGCCGCCCACTCGGCTGCTCCTGTCGGACGAGGCACCGTGCCGCTCGGTGCCGCCGAACGTTGTATTAGCGCCGCTCACAGTAACATGTCACGTTTGTGCCGCGCGACCACTTATTTCATATTTCGATATAATTATTGTTATATTTATGAATCGTGCGGCCTACATGAAGCAGCCGCCCACTCGGCTGCTCCTGTCGGACGAGGCACCGTGCCGCTCGGTGCCGCCGAACGTTGTATTAACGCCGCTCACAGTAACATGTCACGTTTGTGCCGCGCGACCACTTATTTCATATTTCGATATAATTATTGTTATATTTATGAATCGTGCGGCCTACATGAAGCAGCCGCCCACTCGGCTGCTCCTGTCGGACGAGGCACCGTGCCGCTCGGTGCCGCCGAACGTTGTATTAACGCCGCTCACAGTAACATGTCACGTTTGTGCCGCGCGACCACTTATTTCATATTCTGGTATCATATTTTTAAATTCGTAATATATTTCGAATGGAATGTCCGATTTGAATAATTCAAAAAGTATTCTAGAGGTATTGAATCAGTCTTGAATACGAAATGATTTATTTGGATAAGGATTAATACGAAGGCATAAGCAATTTCTGCATGTAAGAATTTTTTGGAAAATCTGCTGAATTTTTCTATGGGATTTCAAACCTTCCCATATGTTGGCCTACCCAAGCGAAACCGGGGCGGGTCATTAGTCTAATTCATACATTACTAGTGTTAACGGTTATGTATATAATTATCGCGCTCGCTCACGCCACCTACCGCCCGCCAAGACGGCACCGGCGTTACATCAAACTACTCTTGACATTGACAGTGACAGAGACAGATGCCTACTTTACCTATCGTAGGTAGATTTGACTTCGCATTCGCGACAACGTTAACGTTCAATTTATTCGTATGGAGCGGTTGTAACATTAAACAACGTCTATTCTCTCTTGCTGGGGCCACACAAAGGTTAACGTCAAGGGAGATGTCAATGCCTACCTTCGCGATAAATATTACCTTAATTATTAACGCAATTATGTTAGTGGCTACACTTAAACGGTCAACGCGAATGCACTTGAGTTATCGGCTAACGTCAAACGCCAATGTGAATGCCGTTGTCAAATGTCGTGGCCACACTTACTCGTATGTCAAACGTCAATCATCGCGCTATTTAATGATAGATATTGACATTTCCCTTGTCGTTGACCTTAGTGTGGCCCCAGCGTGAGAGACGACGCAACTGAAACAACCAAATTACTTTTTTTTTCTAGCTCCTCCCCGCGGTTTCATTCGCGTGAACTACAAAAGGATCCTATGGCCAGGGTTCAAATATATAAAATAGAAGTAGCCTAAGTTACTCTATCTGCGAGTGAAAGTCCCGTCATAATCGGTCCAGCCGTTTCAGAGATTAGAACAAACAGACAGACAGATCGATTTTAAGTACCGTATATTTATACTTTCATATGCATTTAGTAAAAAGCTGTTAATTTGAAATTACAAACAGACACTTCAATTCTACTTATTTGTATAGATATCGATATATTATGTTGCCCATGCCTACAGGCCTGAATCCTTTACGAATCGTTATCGTCGTCCATGACGGGAACAACTGCTTGCAAGTGTTCACTCAACAGCGAGTGACGCCACCTTCCGAGTACCTTATCATTGAGGCCTGGCATTCATCATCATCATCATTTATCAATACGACTCTGTATTTCAGATCGCTCGAAAACCGTGAAGGAAAACATCGTGAGGAAACCGGCATGTCCAAGAACCGCAAGATTCAAGCGCTTGCGACATGTACCAACCCGCACTGGGCCCGCGTGCTACATTACGGCGCGTACTCTCTCTGAGAGAAGGCCACAGTCCCAGCAGTGGGAACGTAATAGGCTGATGATGATTTCAGATCACCAAGGGGAGATTTCATAACAATCAGTAATAAGAAATGAAATTGTAAACGTTACTTAACATCAGGTGACTTGTGATTTAACGCTACTCTATAAGAATTATGTTTTAAAGCGATGATGGCGATCCGTAGATCGTGGATTCGAATTCTACAATGAGCTTTTGCTTTTGGTGAAGGAAAACATCGTGATGAAACCATGGTTTGGTGGTAGGGCATTTTCTAGTGCTCGTCTGGCTAGCTACCAGCCTCGAGTTAACAATCTGCCGTGCACCTATCGGTGTGTTCCGGCAGCCTCACTTGAGAGACAGTTCCCAGTCCAGGTGTAGCCTGGCGCCACCTTCGACCACATCGTCACTTAAAATCAGGTGGCTTGTGGTGTAAAAATAATTAAGAAAAAATGTGTAATTTGTGTTTTGTGGCAATAAAATTCCCAAACGAATGTACTGATATAGATGGTATCTTGTTGTTTGAAAGGAGCCTTTGACAATATAACTGTCAGGGAATTATAACTAAAAAGGATTCTCAAGTCGACATGTACATATTTCTTTATGTATGTACACGCATTGCTTTCGAACATAACATAATATTTATAAAACTTGTCACAGTACCGAGAGACTTGCCGCGTCGTCTCTACTACCACTAGCTACTGGCTTCTCTATCTACTGAACACAAACGTGAGTTTGTAACTCTTGTGTCCGCTGCCCTTGTTGGGCGCCTTGACCTCCCGCGCCTGCAGCTCGAGACAGCCCCGTCCCTCGGGCTCGTCCCTCGTCACTGCGACCTCGTCCTCTTCACTGGAAGCGCTTTCATCGACTTGTGTGTCTGGTGCCTCTGTGTTAAGGTCAGCGTCCTCGACGGTGAGGAGCTCATCAGACTCGGAGGCTGTGGAGTCACTCGAGCTCTCAGATGACTCGCTGACGTCAGACTCTTCAGCGGTTGAAGCGCTCTCGTCTTGGAACAGCGCTGTATCTTCAAAGCTACTGGAATGTAAGCTGTCGGAAGCTGAGCTGTCGCTAGCGCTGGCTGTCAGTTCACTGAGATCGTCAGAGCTGTCTGCGTATACATCTTGGGCGGATGCTGCTGGAGTCTCAAGTTCACTCTCAGAATTATGATCTGTTTCGCTCTTGATGGTGTATACCTTGCTGAGATCAAAGTCCAGATGGTGGTTGTGTGCGGGATGACTCGTGGTTGCCTCGTGAATGTGCCCGTGTGCGTGGTGTGTGTGGATGGCATCATGTGCTACATCATTATCGTTTAGAGAGAGAAAGACTCCTTTGTCTTCGTCTTCCACAACGTTGCCTGGGTCGCTAGCATCACTCTCGTCTCTAAGCTCGACGTCTTGCTCGCTGCCTATTTGATCGTCTTTGGAATCTTCTTCTTCGGGTATCGGATACTTTGTTCCCTTGTTACCGTGTCCTTTGTGAGCGTTGTGAGCAGTATGCGGAGAGCTGACGTCGTCACGTTTCTTGTGTACGATATAGTGTAGATGGTAGCCGGGGTCCGCCGCGTCCTGGCTCACACCATCAACGTTTCCATCGTTGTGTTCCTTGAAGTACTGGACGATGTCGCTGATTTCGTGTGTGATCGCGTCCTCCCCTCCCTGCTGGCTGGTCGATTCGGACTGGTCTGAGTCGGCGGAGCTCTCGCTGCTGAAGTAGACGACGCGCTCGAGGTCGGGGAGTGAGGGCTTGTAGTTCTTGTGCTTGCTACCCTTGTTGGTGACGAGTTTGGAGTTGGGCAGGATGTAGGCGAGCTTGTTCCTCTTGCCGGCGAGCTTGTTGGAGAGCGGCACGATCTCGACGAGCTTGTTGGTCGGAATGTCGCTCCAGCGCTGCCCGTCTTCATAGAGATGCTGCACGCGCAGTTTGCGGGAGCGGGGGGGCGGCGCGGGGGGGAAGTGCAGGTCGGGGGAGGGGGAGGAGGTGGGGGGCGGAGGGAGGTGGCGGCAAGGAAGGGGCGCCACCTGCGCTAGCACCAGCACGGTCACGGCTGCAATGATAATGGTAAAGTTAAGTTTTTTTTCTTTGAATTCAGTTTTCTAAGATAGTAGGTAAAGTGTGCAGTGCAGCATGTGTAGAGACTCACCGAGTAGCGGCTCCATAGTGGGCGGTGCAGGTCGGCGGGCCGCTATATAGGGCAGCGCGGCGCCGGTTCATTAGCAGCTCGTTAATTAAGAGACGGGTTGGTGGCGACGCTAACGCGGCATCAGTCGCGGTGCTTCATACTACGGACTAATGTTATGACAAAATGTTAATGAAAAAACCGGCCAAGAACGACTCGGACGCGCGCACGAAGGGTCCCGTACCCGTACCATCCTACTAATATCATAAATGCGAAAGTTTGTGCGTGTGTGAGAATTTTTGTTACCACGTATCACCGTAACTACTCAGCCGGTTTTTATTTTATACTGAGTTCACTATTCAAAAATTTGATACCAAAACATTATTCTGAAATTTTTATTAAATGTGATAAATTAAAATAACAGTGAATTACTTAACTAAACTACACTATAAAATAAAACAAGCCTAAAATTATTTACAAATATACGTTTGTATATATAATGGTGTTTCCTCACAGTTGGTTTTGGATGTAATTAAACAAAGCCGTAATTGCGTTTCTCTATATTTCAAAAAAGAAACAACATTTAAAGCCTATAATCTATTTGTTTAAAAATTCAATGAAATAATCTCACTTTTTAACAATTTGTAGCACTTTGTTTACCCTCAGTAAAAACCTTCCATCTTCTATGTCGATTATTGTCAATGTCACCACAACAGAGACAGCTGTCAGTTTGAGTTGTGACATTATGATTTCCCGGTTACGCGGCAAATTCAAACTTGAAGGAAGGCATGGTTTCCTTTACATATATATAGGCACATACATATATTGGATCGTTTGAACTAACTAAAGAAGGTCTATAGCTGATAGTTCAAACGATCCTTGATGTCTGGCAACGTGCCCAGAATGCTGGCGGCATTGCCTCGCTGAACGGCGAGGCTTATTCTTTGTCCAAAATATAGGCCAGCATTCTGGTCACGTGTGGTAGTAGTACATAGTACTTTATATCATTTTGAAAATGATATAATGTACAATTGCAACGTGAAACGTCTCGTGTCTCGTGTGGTGGGGCCGCGCTCAAATGAAACCATCGTGTGTTCTATATTGCAAGTAGTTTAGTTTTATTGCTCATTAGTTTAATTATTAACACAAACATGATTAAACTTAAGGCGCGGCCGCGTCAGGCGCGACGCATTCGTACAGAAATTATAAAAGTAATAATAGCTCTTAAAATTAATAATATCACAAAATTAAAACAATCACAGTATATTAACTTCTATTTCACATTTCGTAACTCGAACCAATCATGCGTTAATGAATAATCTTAGAGTTGATACTAAAAACTAAACAAAGAAAAAAACTGCAAAAAACAGAAACCTGACTTTGAAAACGTATTTAAAAAGCACGTCAAAATTGAAATGAAAGACACAAGTAAGCCCTTTAAGTATTTCTGAATAATTACATCATTGAAATAGTTTTTTAACCGATACACACACATGATTGAAACAATTCATAAATTGTAAGAACAGAACGATGCATAGTCGGGACCCATCCAAATGTTCCCGAGTGACATACCACCTAGCGCCAATGAAGTTGGTGGCATGACACACTACACATCGCATCGCATTGTTCAACGAGTACATTTAGACTTACACTAATATATAAGAGTAGTAAGGCTCATATATGAAAACCGACTAGATTCAATAGAGACGACATAATGTAATGTTTAGATTCAACAACAAGTAGAAGAGTAGAAGAAGGCTACGATATATTGACGTTACAATGTATCAATCTACGATTTGTAACAATTTAAGTTTAATGTATAATTGATCCAATATGTGCGAGGTTCAGTGCCCGCCGCGCACTTGCATTGCATTTTCAGCCCAGCCTTTGGACTCTAGACCTTCAAAATCGGGCTTTTCTGTTTTACCGCGCGAGCGCGGCGGTACATGTGAACTTTTGAACCCTCCTAGAGTAGGTATATAGAACTTTTATCACAATGTGATCCCAACTTGTTCCCGTCGAGGTGGCTCATTGTGAACAAAGCTAGTTTACTCTAAGCAATAAGCATCCATAGTGTCACAAAATGACTTTCACTAAAGTAGAGGCTAATACAAGCAACTCTGCAAACAAAAAAAACCGACTTCTAAGGTTTTCTCATAGATGACATTGTCAGAACTGGGACCACCAGATTACAAGTAAAAATTTAATGTCGGTTCACCCAGTCGAAAGTTACGAGGTAACTAACACTTAAGAAATACAATCGAATTGTGAACATCCTCTATTTTTGAAGTGGTTAAAAATAGGTTTGTTTAATAAGTAAACATTAAGCGTTTAGCAAGTGCTCGCCTGGCAGGCTACCAGCCTCAACTTAAGGATCTGTCGCCGTGCACCGATTGGTGTGTTCCGGCAGACGCACTTGAGAGCCACTTCCTAAATTTGAAAGTTCAAAGTTATTTGCGTAAAAACATGGTGCAATTCACAAAATTAGCAGGTCTTTGGTATAAAATTTACCATTTTTCATGTTTTTTGCTATGTTGTAGCGCAAATATTTGTAATCCAGGTGTAGTCGAGTAGTATATGTTCGCGTGACGTCGAGTCGCGGCAAGCACTACACCTGCGCACAACAATGTGGCGCTAGCACAAGTCAGTGCACTGATTCCAAGCTAATTAACTAATAGAATTGCTTGCGTGAAATTTTATTCGTACAAATAATGCAGCGATAACATTTCGTGTCTTCATAGACTATACTATTATTAAGTTTAAAAAGTAGTTAGTTTTAAAAACAAAATTACATCTAGTTATAAGTTTTAGAGCTACGACTAGCTTTTATCTATACTAAGATAGTGGAAGAATCGAGTGCTCTTATAATAATACTGTGTATTGCTTAGAGTCAAAGTTACTTCTATAATAATGTAATTAACTATTATATTGAAAAGGGTTTAATAATTAATATTTTAACAATTAAACCAATATTGTAAATGATTCTGCTTGCTTGCGGCTGTCGCTCTCTGATGAATCATAATAAATAAAATAAACCAACGGCAGTTCAAAGTTATGCCAAAACTACGTTTATACCTTTAAACAGTATGGTTTTTGATCGTTATATGAGTTTATAACTGTTCTATAATATACAGTGTAAACTCCATGTAACGTCACTCTATTTAACGACAAACTCCCTTAAGCGTCGAAATCAATTGGCTTTGGTTGGTTTAGCTTGTCTTTCATACAATGTTTCACTCTACATAGCATTACACCCACTCTCAATAACGACAACAATTGAGTAATAAAAAGTACCTTTTAAGTTGCTAAAATTAGTAAAAACTGCGCAGCTGTGTACGATCTATTGTCGCTTTATTATCCTAGCCCGCAATAAACTCGACTGTCGGCATCATGCATACCGAACTTTCTAAGAAATTCGTTCTTTTGTTTACAAATTGGGATTGCTTGTACGTGTAGACTGTTGTTGACCATGACTCATAAGTAGGAGTCATGTATTATCTATACCTTATCATATTCTTAGTTGCTCACAAACTTGAGATGCCTCAATATTGCTAAATATGAATAAAATAAGTAAAAAAATACAACAAAATTACTGGTGCAGCAAAAGACTTCAGACAAAAATAACAGACTATACGCAATAGCGTTCAAATAACATTCTTTTTTATGCACATAACTACTAACAATAGTCGGAAATAAACTTTTTCTTTTTCTAATTCTGATGTTTCTTCTCTCCATTTAACGACAACTCTCTATAACGCCATAAAATGCACAGTCCCTTCAGTGTCGCTATATAGAGTTTACACTGTATATAATATATATAAGGCCACCCGCTTTGTAGCTTTGTGTACATATAACTTACTGATATTATATTATGGCACAATATGTAAAGATATAATATAATATAATATTATATAATCACGTTTTAATTCATTTAGACAGTTGTGTGCTTTGAAAATAGTCAAATATTTAAATTTGAATAATTTTTATCTAATAGAAATAGGAAAAACTAGAAGTTGTTATTCTCTTAAATCTAATTGAACACTGTAGACGTGGAGAGAGGATATCGTCAAATAGAAATTGAAAATTCATGTAAATATATTTAGATATTTTGTACCGTTAAGAGTCATTTTAATAATATCATAAGTTTGTTGGGCGTCGAGTTCCCGTTATATTAAATTGTAATTACCATTTAAAGAGTGAATCGTGCGAGTAGCATCCATTGACCAATAAAACAAGTAAAACTTGCAAAACACACGGTAGCATACTGAAGTGTATAGAAGATTCGGTCTTATTGTTAAAGGAGTAAGTATGGTTTTCGGTTCACCGCCTCTGCGGAGGGGAAGGTCGACGACTTCTGCGCTTGGGCTTCCTTTGGGCTACCTCTTCAGCTACCTGAAATCAATTTAAAACATTTCTTAATTAACTTTCACACAATATAGCCTTAGCGATATCGTTGTCGCGTTTGGTTCAGGGTAAACATATTTGTTTGTTTATAACAACTGACAATACTATACACACACACACATACAAACACATACACATATTCAGACATTTCGATGTTTAAAAGCATAACTTAAAATCTTAGCTAAGTTTTAATGTGACGACTTTTAATATCAGAATACTGAGATATACTCAATAATATGGCATTCTTATTGCCACTGGCTATAGTTAGTTATCTAGTGTAACATGTTATGTAAATATTTGTAATATTAGCAAGATGTTGCTAATGCTCTCACACGCATGAACACTTTAGTGGCACGTGTAACGAGTTGCAGCCGACATGCTGGATACTGGTAGGAAGTGCCCCGATGCACGATGTTGCAAACCGAACAACATAACATAAAAGAATTTCTACTTACGGCGGCAGTGGGGCGAGGGGGGACGGGCGGGGGAGGGGGGCGCCGCGGGACTGCACCACGCGTGGTGCTGGTGACGTCACGTTTCACGCACGGTGCGGCAACACCACACTCCACTGGTGTGCTGCTGGCAACCTCGTCCGCCACACACGGAGCAGCAACACCACTCGCCACCGCGCCAGGCACAGCGCAAAGGAAGTCAGTGGTGAGCAGGCTGGCGCCGGCGCCGCGGGAGAGGCTCGCGGAGGCGCCGCCCTCCGTGTCCGCAGCTCCGCCGTCGCCGGAGCACGACGCTTGCGTCGCGTCGCTCCTGAAACGATCCGAACAAGCAAGCTGCATATATCTGAGGGCTTGTAGGGACGGGCAGCGAGCGCAGCGGGTCACTGACCTGGCGGCGGCGGGCGCGGCTCACAGCACCGTGTCCAGCGCGTGCAGCGAGCGCAGCAGGGCGGGGTCACTGACCTGGCGGCGGCGGGCGCGGCTCACAGCACCGTGTCCAGCGCGTGCAGCGAGCGCAGCAGGGCGGGGTCACTGACCTGGCGGCGGCGGGCGCGGCTCACAGCACCGTGTCCAGCGCGTGCAGCGAGCGCAGCAGGGCGGGGTCACTGACCTGGCGGCGGCGGGCGCGGCTCACAGCACCGTGTCCAGCGCGTGCAGCGAGCGCAGCAGGGCGGGGTCACTGACCTGGCGGCGGCGGGCGCGGCTCACAGCACCGTGTCCAGCGCGTGCAGCGAGCGCAGCAGGGCGGGGTCACTGACCTGGCGGCGGCGGGCGCGGCTCACAGCACCGTGTCCAGCGCGTGCAGCGAGCGCAGCAGGGCGGGGTCACTGACCTGGCGGCGGCGGGCGCGGCTCACAGCACCGTGTCCAGCGCGTGCAGCGAGCGCAGCAGGGCGGGGTCACTGACCTGGCGGCGGCGGGCGCGGCTCACAGCACCGTGTCCAGCGCGTGCAGCGAGCGCAGCAGGGCGGGGTCACTGACCTGGCGGCGGCGGGCGCGGCTCACAGCACCGTGTCCAGCGCGTGCAGCGAGCGCAGCAGGGCGGGGTCACTGACCTGGCGGCGGCGGGCGCGGCTCACAGCACCGTGTCCAGCGCGTGCAGCGAGCGCAGCAGGGCGGGGTCACTGACCTGGCGGCGGCGGGCGCGGCTCACAGCACCGTGTCCAGCGCGTGCAGCGAGCGCAGCAGGGCGGGGTCACTGACCTGGCGGCGGCGGGCGCGGCTCACAGCACCGTGTCCAGCGCGTGCAGCGAGCGCAGCAGGGCGGGGTCACTGACCTGGCGGCGGCGGGCGCGGCTCACAGCACCGTGTCCAGCGCGTGCAGCGAGCGCAGCAGGGCGGGGTCACTGACCTGGCGGCGGCGGGCGCGGCTCACAGCACCGTGTCCAGCGCGTGCAGCGAGCGCAGCAGGGCGGGGTCACTGACCTGGCGGCGGCGGGCGCGGCTCACAGCACCGTGTCCAGCGCGTGCAGCGAGCGCAGCAGGGCGGGGTCACTGACCTGGCGGCGGCGGGCGCGGCTCACAGCACCGTGTCCAGCGCGTGCAGCGAGCGCAGCAGGGCGGGGTCACTGACCTGGCGGCGGCGGGCGCGGCTCACAGCACCGTGTCCAGCGCGTGCAGCGAGCGCAGCAGGGCGGGGTCACTGACCTGGCGGCGGCGGGCGCGGCTCACAGCACCGTGTCCAGCGCGTGCAGCGAGCGCAGCAGGGCGGGGTCACTGACCTGGCGGCGGCGGGCGCGGCTCACAGCACCGTGTCCAGCGCGTGCAGCGAGCGCAGCAGGGCGGGGTCACTGACCTGGCGGCGGCGGGCGCGGCTCACAGCACCGTGTCCAGCGCGTGCAGCGAGCGCAGCAGGGCGGGGTCACTGACCTGGCGGCGGCGGGCGCGGCTCACAGCACCGTGTCCAGCGCGTGCAGCGAGCGCAGCAGGGCGGGGTCACTGACCTGGCGGCGGCGGGCGCGGCTCACAGCACCGTGTCCAGCGCGTGCAGCGAGCGCAGCAGGGCGGGGTCGCGGCGGCACCAGCGCGCCAGCTCCTCCGGCGACACCGCGCCGTCCGCGTCCGTGTCCATCAGCTGGGACACATGCCCCATTTTCATTTACGATTTACATGTCGAAAGAAAAAAGCGACTTCAAAGGTTTTCTCATGGACGCTCCTGTCATGTGCATGTAGTGTTCACTTCTAGAAGGGTCGTGCATTGCCATAGTATTCTATTGTAACGTACATAGACAAACTCAAACATGCTGCAACCAGTTTAGTGACCCAAAGAAACGATCAAAAAATCTAATGTAACAAACATTAAAAAAATTATATACGGTCGCATTGAGGACCTCCTCCTTTTTGAAGCAGGTGGTACTCACGTGGAATATCTTGTCGACGTGATCCTTGGCGGCGCCGGAGCCCACCGCGGGGACGGCGGCGCGCCCCACCAGCTCGTAGATAGCCTGCACCACCTGTCACGTGACAACACTTGTCAAAAAGATGATGAGTGAAAAAGAGGGAATCATTGGGAAGGATACGCGAGAGAGACAGACAAGATGTTGAGGTTTAACATCACTTGAGAGCCAGTTCCCGATCCAGGTGTTGCGTGGTGCCATCTTCGACCACATCGTCACTTTACAAAAATTCAAAATATCGCTATTTAATAGGATCCATAATATGATCACTTTAAAATGTCAAACTTAGGACTAGCCTGTTCCAACCTCCTTACGCCGGCAAAAGAACAGGCAAGAAACGTCCGGCAGGTAATTTTTTTGGAGCGATCACATTTTCAGTTTTAATGTTACTACTAATTGATTGTATTGGAGCAAGTTCACTACATACAATCCCAAGCCATTTTTGTCATCTAAATAGTCCGATATTTTTAATAAGCTAATTAGATTTCTTTCTGGACACATTGGCTAAATGGAAACATGAACATTAACGAGTTACTAGGAGTGTATGAGCGCGAACACCCACGCCAGCTTGTCCTGTACTAGGGGTACAGAGAGGGTGTGATGCTGCGCTACCTGCTCCATCTCCTGGCGCGAGATGCGTCCGTCCCCGTCCACGTCGTAGAGCGCGAACACCCCCGCCAGCTTGTCCTGTACTAGGGGTACAGAGAGGGTGTGATGCTGCGCTACCTGCTCCATCTCCTGGCGCGAGATGCGTCCGTCCCCGTCCACGTCGTAGAGCGCGAACACCCCCGCCAGCTTGTCCTGTACTAGGGGTACAGAGAGGGTGTGATGCTGCGCTACCTGCTCCATCTCCTGGCGCGAGATGCGTCCGTCCCCGTCCACGTCGTAGAGCGCGAACACCCCCGCCAGCTTGTCCTGTACTAGGGGTACAGAGAGGGTGTGATGCTGCGCTACCTGCTCCATCTCCTGGCGCGAGATGCGTCCGTCCCCGTCCACGTCGTAGAGCGCGAACACCCCCGCCAGCTTGTCCTGTACTAGGGGTACAGAGAGGGTGTGATGCTGCGCTACCTGCTCCATCTCCTGGCGCGAGATGCGTCCGTCCCCGTCCACGTCGTAGAGCGCGAACACCCCCGCCAGCTTGTCCTGTACTAGGGGTACAGAGAGGGTGTGATGCTGCGCTACCTGCTCCATCTCCTGGCGCGAGATGCGTCCGTCCCCGTCCACGTCGTAGAGCGCGAACACCCACGCCAGCTTGTCCTGCAGGGAGCCGCGCGCCACGCGGGACAGGATCTCCAGGAACTCCTGCCGAGAGGATACACGCCGACATCAGATATCGAAGGTATTTTACACTAGCTGTTCCCTGCGGGTTAGCCCGCGTGGACTACACTTTATCGCGATAAAAAGTAACCCATGTTGTTTCTTAGACTATTTCTGTACCAAATTTCATTTATATCGGTGCATTAGTTTAGGCGTTTGGACATCTAGCATATACAACTACCTATATGTGAAAACTGATAAAGGCCAACTGTACTCACTTTAATATTCTAACTTTGTTAATTAAGGCTGTTTGTTTTCCTTAAGAGTAAAATAAAATAAAATAATAAAATAAAACGTAACAGACAGTTACTTTCGCATTTATGATATTAGTAGGGAAGTAGGGATAAGTAGGGATTCACCAGCAATACTAGCTAAAGAGCAATAGTGGCTGAACTTAGAGTGACTGTAGCTGAACAAAGAGCGATGATGACCGAACAAAGAGTGATGGTGACTGAACAAAGAGTGATGGTGACTGAACAAAGAGTGATGGTGACTGAACAAAGAGTGATGGTGACTGAACAAAGAGTGATGGTGACTGAACAAAGAGTGATGGTGACTGAACAAAGAGTGATGGTGACTAAACAAAGAGTGATGGTGTCCGAGCGAAGAATAATGGTGGCTGAACCGTTTGTTGTCGTGATAGTAGCAGAAATAAAATAATAATAATTATTTAATAATGTAATTAACAACAACCATATGCCATGCATTGGTATGTACTCGTGTGTTGTGCAAATATTAATATCTAATCTTGTCGTATTGTCTCTGGCGCGCGGCTCGTGGGGTTACTGTGAACCTTGTACATACAGAATGCACTCTCACACACTTTTACGTCACGTTTCGACAACGCGAGCTGCCTTCAATTGTTTTTTTACTGGGTAGCGTTTGACCACAAGTCGCCCAATGTAAAGTGGAACGATGTGATGGAAGGTGGCGTCACGCTTCACCTGAATCTCTGGAGATTTTTCCTTTTGAATTGTTGTGATGAAGGAAAAATATTAATGGGGACAACAGGAAAAATAAAAAGCGTCTTCGTCGTCCCCATCAATAGGGAATTCTTAAGCACCGATATTATCTCCCGCGTCATTTCACGGTACCTCTCCAATGAAAACACAATACTCTGATACGGCGGTGAATCCCCTGGTTTACGAGCGAGTGAGCGAGACAGACATACGGCTAGACATCGCGTGCGAAAGGGACAGCATCACCGGGTCGAGTGTTACGACGACGCCGTAAAAGCTATTGTGTCTGAAATGATGATGATAATAAAATCACGAACGAATGTGATTTTTAGTGTTTTCTGAGTAGCCCACTTGAAATGAGATATTTATGGACTACTAGCTCCGGCCCGCGGTTTCACCCGCTTGGACTACAGTTCATCGAGAAATATTCACCCACCACTACCGGTGTGTTCCGGCAGCCTCACTTGAGAGCCAGGTCCCAGTCCAGGTGTAGCGTGGCGCCACCTTCGACCACATCGTCACTTAACATCAGGTGACTTGTGGTCGAACGCTACACTGTGTATAATAAAGAAAAATAAGGGAATCCTTGACGTAGACGTATTGCTGAATGGAGACCGCGACTTGGCATACGCAGTGTAGGACGTCCTGCGACAAGGTGGAGCGGTTTTAATTTCCAGCTTCGACTGACCATGTCGCTCTCGCGCGACCTAGCGGACACTGTGTGTAGCCCTCTCTTTGTTTTTAGCCCTCTTTTAGTTTCGCCGGTTTGTTAGCGCCGTGGGTATTCACTCACCTCAAAGTTAAGTTTCCCGCTCTGCTTGTGCTTCACTGTGTTGAACACGTAGTGGGCGTACTGCGTCGCGTCTGCGGACACACAACCAAAATAAATTCATGTCAAGAAAACAAAAATATATACTACACACAAAATAAATAAAACAAAAAAATATATATTGCACCGCTCCGGCTTCGCACGGATGAAGATTTATGTTTTAACATTTTGTTTATAATCAAATCGGACATAGTCGGCCTGAGCCAAGTACCCAGCGCGAATCAACAAACAATATATGTGGCTCGGGACAGACAAAATGGAGAAGGCCTTTGCCGACTGGCAAGCAGATCCAATAACAGAATAAATAAAAAAAGAATAGAATAATAAGAATAAGTTTAAAATAAATAGAAATAAGAAAAATAGAATAAAATAAGTTTTTTGATCAAAGTTTAATGTTTAATCTTAACAAAATATGTACCCAGATCTAAATAAAAGGCTATATTATTATTATTTTGTTTATAGCCTATATTATTCAGGGATAATGTAGCATTCCGACAGTGAAAGAATTTTAGAAATCGGTCCAGGAGTTTTTGTGTCAATTCGTTACAAACACACATGATTACAAATCTATCTAAAAACAGAAAATAGAATAAATGACTTCCTCAATCAATGACAATTTCACAAAATGACTAGAATGGATCTCCAACATTGCTATACTCTATTCGGGTCCATAATTATGTTCGTTAATATTAATCACTAAGACCTCGTGATTGCAATAAATAATTGAGTGAAATAATACAAATGCTTTGTCCAAAACTATCGATAATATACGATTGACTAATCGATATTATTACCATCGATATATTATCGATATTGGAGTAACGCAACACTAGCGCACGCTCACCTCCGAGCGGGAAGAACTGCGAGAAGATGTGCTTGAAGGCGTCCTCGTCGACCACACCCGACGGGCACTCCTGCAACATTACAGCGCGGGGAGTGAGTGAGTGCGGGGGGAGTGAATTAGTGAACAGTGAGTTATGTTGACTGAGGGAATGGAGCGTGAATGTGTGAGTGGAGAGTGAGCGAGCGAGCGGTGAATAAATGAGTGGTGAGTGAGTGATGGATTGAGTGAGTGTAGCATGAGTTAGTGGTAACTGAGTAATGTGTGAATGAATAAGTGTAGAGTGAGTGAGTGAGTAAGTGATGAATAAAGGAGTGGTGAGTGAGCAGTGAGTGAGTGAGCGAATGAGCAGAAAATGAGTGAGCGGAAAGTGACTGTGTGAGTGGAAACTGACTGTGTGCGTTTATAGTGAGCAAGTAATGGGTGAGTGGTGAGTGAGTGAGTGGTGTGACTCGCCTGCTTGAAGCCGCGGTACATGAGCTTGATCTCGTGGGGCGAGAAGCGCGAGCCGCTCGCGAGCGCGGAGAGACCCTCCGGGCGGTGCCGCGCCGCGCGGGGGGACCACGACCCCGCCTCCTCCTCTGCGGGGGCAGACATGAGAAGATAACAATACAATAACAATCAAAAACTATTATAGCCGCAAATGAAACCGAATTTTGGCTCATAATGTCCTTCACCAGGGTTCAAACTATCTATGTACCAAATTTCATTTCAATCAGTTCAGTAGTTTAGGCGTGAAGGCATATAGATTCTGTATACTCCAAAATTATTCCCGCACTTCGGTGCCCGCCGCGTTACCCGCTGCGCTGCGGCCACTGCATGGCCCTGGATGGCGGGGCGGGGCGCGGGCGGCGCGGTGATTTTATTTCGCCATTAGATTTTAATTTTATAATATCTTTTGAATGGAATGTCCGATTTCAACAATTCATAAAGTAATCTACAGATATTGAAACAATCTTGAATACGAAATGATTTATTGGGATAAGGGTTAATATAAAGCATGGATAACACGGTCTGATTTTAGTCGGCATTTTTATCAACTTGTAAAATGTAAAAAAGTAGTTGTAGTATGCTATCCTTAAGTGATCGCCATATGCCATCGCGGACTTTTTTGTAGACCTGTATAAGATACACAATTCCACCATACATCATTTTGTTATATCTCAAAGGGTTTAGGCAGCGTTTTCGTTGAAAGCTCCCAGACGGCTTATTTTTTTCCGACACCTCCAACAAATATCGTTATATTTTAGCCAATGTATACAAAAACCATCCTCGAGAATCACTCTATCTATTGGTGAAAACAGCATGAAAATCGGTGCAGTAGTTTTTGAGTTTATCGCGAACAGACAGACAGACAGACAGACGCGGCGCGGAGGACTTTGTCACTACTTATTATAAAACAAAAAATGACATTTGGTACAGAAATAGTTTGAACCCTGGGGAAGGATATAAGATACTTTTTGACGGCGATAAAATGTAGCCCAGGCGGGTGAAACCGCAGGGAAAAGCTAGTTTTATAATAAGTAGTGAGTAGTGATGTAGATACCAGCACCACATAATTCTAAAGCTATTCAGTCCGCCAGGTCGGTGGCTGCTATGCACGAGCGCGCCATGAAAGGAATGCGGCGGCAGTGAGAAACTATTAACGAATCCTTTACAATTACGGTGAAACCAATAGAGCGTAATTTTGTGAGTCGTGCGTCGCAGAATTTCGGTAGAATAAATTCTGCTTCAGGATTTAATGTGAGCATTAGTAGTCGCAGATCATTCGAATGATCAGATCACTCGCACATCCTACTAATATTATAAACGTGAAAGTTTGTGAGTATTGATAATTGGATATTTGTTACTCTTTCACGCAAAAACTACTGAACGGATTAGACTGAAATTTTGACTGGAGATAGCTTATACCCT
Organism: Opisthograptis luteolata; assembly: GCA_931315375.2. Classification (NCBI taxonomy): domain Eukaryota; kingdom Metazoa; phylum Arthropoda; class Insecta; order Lepidoptera; family Geometridae; genus Opisthograptis; species Opisthograptis luteolata. The sequence goes on along the minus strand of OV928063.1, from coordinate 5,502,181 downwards.
GAAAAAAACAAAAGAGTAAGCGAAGTCCTTTTTAAAACACTTTTATTAGCTTGACTTGTAACTAACTAACTAACTAACTAACTAACTAACAATGTAATCAAATCTTAGAAGTCAATTTTCACCAACTTCTAATTGTCGTATCGACTTGAAACTTTGTATGTGTATGTAATCTCGGTGACAATGCAATAATTTGGTATCATCAACCTGATCTGATGATGCAGCCGGAAGGTGGGTAGGGGATCTCTGCAGTGCCTTCTAGTAAACCCCTCGTGTTTGGGCTCATATGATTCGACTTGATGAGTCAAATAGATTGCACTTGGTGACGAGGGTCTGATGATGCAACCGGAAGGTGGGTAGGGGATCTCTGCAGTGGCTACTAGCAAACCCCTCGTGTTTGGGCTCATATGAATTGTCTTGATGAGTCAAATAGATTGCACTTGGTGACGAGGGTCTGATGATGCAACCGGAAGGTGGGTAGAGGATCTCTGTAGTGGCTACTAGCTAACCCCTCGTGTTTGGGCTCATATGAATCGTCTTGATGAGTCAAATAGATTGGACTTCGAAACAAAGGACTAAAAAGTAATAAAATAAAAATATATAGTTTAAAAAACTAAAAAAACACTTTAAAAACGCACTGAAAAATATAAAATAATTAAATTGTATTAGTTACGATATAATGGTTAATTCAAAAAGTGTGGAGCGCTTCTTTTACTGGGTAAATAAAAGTACACACAACCAAAAAGCGCTCCACACTTTTTGAATTAACCATTATATCGTAACTAATACAATTTAATTATTTTATATTTTTCAGTGCGTTTTTAAAGTGTTTTTTTAGTTTTTTAAACTATATATTTTTTTATCTTGGAAAACATGTGATAGTGAAGCGCAGCTAGTATTAGTATAAACGAGTCGCGTCCCGCGGTTTCACCCGCGTCTTCCCGTTATCCCGTAGGAACTTTCTCCGGATAAAAAGTAGCCTATGTGTTAAGCTATCTCCATTCAAAATTTCATTCAGATCCGTTCAGTAGTTTTTTGCGTGAAAGAGGAAAAAACATCCATCTATCCATCCACACTCACAAACTTTCACGTTTATAATATTAGTAGAATTTAATGTGAGCATTAGTAGTCGCAGATCATTCGAATGATCGGATCAGTCGCACACCTCTAACATGTAGTAGAGGCATGTGACACCGCGACTCGCAGCTCTGAATGGCGGTGCGCTGTGAAAGGAATGTGTTACCCCGCCACACTGGGTGGGAGCGTGCTCATCGCTTCCCTCCATTATACATGAGAAAGTGCCTCTTTTGTCCTTCTCCGTCAAAGATAAAGACTATATACTTAGTTGGTATTCTAGATCGACGCTCAAGCGATGCACACGATGTTTTAGTCACTTATATGGCTGGTATGGTCTATAATGACGCTCATTTTTAAAAAACTTTTATTAGCTTCACTTGTAACTAACTAACTAACAATGTAATCATATCTTAGAAATCAATTTTAACCTACATTGTCACCGAGATTACATACACATACAAAGTTTCAAGTCGATACGACAATTAGAAGTGGGTGAAAATTGACTTCTAAGATTTGATTAAAGATTCAAAGATTCAAAGAATTTATTGCATTCCTTAATGTACAATAGTTAGTCATAATATAATTAAGATCAATTATGGACCCTATACATTACACACACATTATTACATTGTTAGTTAGTTAGTTAGTCACAAGTCAAGCTAATAAAAGTGTTTTAAAAATAATAATGACAAGTTCAGTCGTGATCGTTCACAAACCATTAACTCCAAAATTCGCTAAAACGATCCCTCCCAGCCGAACGTAGTGAAGTACATTAGTTGCCTCCCCGGCGGCCATGACGTCGAGGAAGTGTTCCTACAGCAGCCCCTACCGCGTCCTATCGGTTTACAAACTCACATTACACTCGAAGTTGGGGGTGCGCGGGACCAGGTGGCTATAATTATTAAGACTAGTGACAGACCGAAGCTTTGATTTAATTTTCGGCCAAAGAATCTTGATTCGGCAACATTTTCGTTTTCGGCAATATACTAGCCGAATCTTCGGTTGAAATTTAAAAGTTCTTGGATTGTCGCACAGTATCTATAATATCTAATAATACAAAAAAAAAAAAAAACAAAAAAAACAAACAAATAAATTAAATTAAAGTGTTTGTAATTTCAAATTAAAAACTTTTCACTATACTGAAGAAAGTATATACGGTACATTAAAAAATAGATTTTTAAATTTTTGTCTGTCTATCTGTGCGTTTGTTTCGGCTAATCTCTGAAACAGCTGGACTGATTTTGACGCGACTTTCTCTCGAAGATAGCTGATGTTATAAGGAGTAACTTACATTTATTTGAGAAATGTAAACCATGGGGAAGGTCTTATGACACTTTTTGTCGATAAACTGGAACTATAAACTACTAGCTGTTCCCCGCGGTGTCGCCCGCGTGGGCTACAGTCTAGTTAGTAGTAATAGTTTCGTACTATTCCTTTGCTTTTGGGTTGTCTGGAAGATATCGCTCTGCGCGATAAGACCGCTCTTTGTGACACTTACCGTTAAGTGCTTTGTTGTTCTTGTATTGTGGTGCACATGCGTCAACTCGTGAACGGGTGCTGCTTGTGGGGTCTGGTCTGCTTTGGTTGTGATCCCGCAACTCGTTAATATTCGTGTTCCCATATCCCAATGTGTACAACGAAACAAGAGAAACCTTATTAGTAAAGCTAATTAAAAAATATCGGACCATTAGATGACAAAAAAAAAGCTTGGGATTTTAGTGAACTTGCTCCAATTCAATCAATTAGTAATAAGAATAAAATTGTCAAAGTGATCGCGCCAAAAAAATTACCTGCCGGGCGTTTCTTGCCTGTTCTTTTGCCGGCGTAAGGAGGTTGGAACAGGCGTAGCTAGTTTTAAGTTGACGTTTTAAAGTGATCACAATGTATCCTATTAAATAAAAAAGTTTTGAAATTTGAAATAGGGAAGTAGGGGATAGGGATAACTATTCACGCAGGTGAAACCACGGGGAACAGCTAGCAGCTAGTACAACATAATTAGTTCCCATCCCTAGCTGAGTGTAGGCGGCCACCCGTCCGCTAAACGCTCCGGCGGGCGGCGCGGATCAAAGGAAGTGCGGCGCTCTCCGGACGCACAAACAAATACGATGATTACTGTCGCAGTGTGAAAAGGTATGCAGAAGACTAACGGCTTGATGAGACTAGCTACAATGTAGTTCTACGGCCGGTTTCGCAAACCGATCTATCCACGGCTTGCCCTACCGAAGCGTAGCTAGCTAGTTTTAAGTTTGACGTTTTACGATCACAATGTATCCTATTGAATAACAGACTATTGATTTTGATTTTATTTTGGAGATATAAAGAACATTGGCCACTTCTCATACTGCCCTGGACCTGACCGCGATATATTTTGCATGAAAATTTTCGTTTCTGTCAATGTCACTTGACAGTGACAGTCAATTTGCTAGTACATAGATTAAAAGAGATTAGTTTTTGTTCATGTTTGGTAAATAATGTTGATTTTAATGAATTTAAGTAGGGCCGACTTCCAAAGCGTGAAACGGAATGGCAAATAAGTTGCGGAGTGCGTTCAAAACATCCAAGTATCGTGTAAGTTAAAAAATATCCTAAGAAACTACGAAGTTAAGAAATCAATATCTTTTTTTCTACACTTCCTTTAAAATATCGTTTGTATAATCTTATTAGGCATAAAATTACAATTTTTATCGTATATAGATCGTTTTCATACGAGCTCGGGTCCGTTTTGGCCATTGTTCTTTGACACAAGCTCCGTAGAAGTAACGTCAAATTTCTGTCTCTAGTAGGACAAACTGTGGATAGATATTGAAACCGGCGGTAAGACGGGTGGTGTGTACATTGTTAGTTAGTTACAAGTGAAGTTAATAAGAGTCGTTTAAAAATTGACAAAGTTGACAGCACTTTTTTGTGTGTTCGCGGATAACTTCGTCGTTTATGAACCAATTTTGATGATGCTTTTTTGTTAGAAAGGAGATATCCCGAGGGTGGTACCGTGATAAGGAAACCAGGATCTGATGATGGCATCCCAGAGACATCGAGGGGAACTTGAGGTCGTTTTTTCTTGTTGTTTAAAATTGTTCTCGTTATTGCGACAAACTGCAATCCACGCGAGTGAAGCCGCGAAAAACGCCTAGTTTTAAAACACTTTTTTAATGTTTTTCATTTCATTGGGCGTCTAATATAATGAATGAAAGAAAGAAAGAATATATGTCTATTTGCAACAACAATACTCTTGGTACAAATTGTAGAAAAAAAAAGAAACGATAAACAGTAACAGAACTCAATGTCAGTACACATAAATGTCAGTGTCAATGTCAGTGTGTGTAATGTGATACTAAAATAAATTAAATTAGTACGGCCATACACACACCCCACCCTTCCTGCTCGCTGCGCACATGCAAGGATTAATAAACTAGAACTACTGCATTTACTGTGCAGGTAGGAAATGATTAGTGAGATCAAACGAGTTGGCTGAATGAAAGCAATATTTCGTGCTTTAATATTCATGTTTATAATTGGTCCGCGCATGTGGGGGCGGTTTACACAAGAGCCGCGCCGCGGGGTAGGGTAGGGATGCGAAGAATTTATCGATATTGATGTACCTACAAAATATCCGAAATTAATAATCGATCCTGATCCGTTATCCGCGGTTTTGGATCGATGTGTCATGTCATAATATGTCTTTTTAGTACTAAGGCTTGACATAAATTATTTAATGTGTTCTAAATAAACGTTACAAATAACTATTTTTTATAAATTATTTGAAACAGTTTCAGAATAATTACTTTATCTCCCTTACGTCAAATATAACGCTAGACATAGGTATTACAAATGCCGAGCGTTTCTTGCCGGTGTAGGTGTAAGGAGAATGAAACAGGCGCAGCCAGTATTGAGTTTGCCGTTTGAAAGATCCTACTACATAAAAATATTTTGAAGTTTGTAGTAAGTATCGATATTTTACAATCGATATCAATATCGGCCATCCCTAGCATAGGGTCGGAGTGACGTTTGGACAGTCGCCTACAATAATAGAGGTCGGATATTTATATAACCCGTGCTTGTTAGTACGGCTGACTATACTAATGTTTGACCATTGTGTTTAGTGATAATAATATATGAAGTACGAGCTTTCCCCCGCTTCTTCTGCCGGGCGTTTCTTGCCTGTTCTTTTGCCGGCGTAAGGAGGTTGGAACAGGCGTAGATAGTTTTAAGTTGACGGTGCTGCTTGTGGGGTCTACTTTGGTTGTGATCCCGTAACCCGTTAATATTCATGTTTCCATATCCCAATGTGCGCAACCAACTAAGAGAAATTCTAGAAGTATAGCTTATTATAAAATATCGTACTATTTATATTATGACAAAAAAGCTTGAGTTTGTGGTGAACTTGCTCCAATTCAATCAATTAGTAACAAGAAAAAAATTGTCAATGTGATCGCGCCAAAAAATTTACCTGCCGGGCGTTTCCTGCCTATTCTTTTGCCGTCGTAAGGAGGTTGGAACAGGCGTAGCTAGTTTTGCGTTTGACGTTTTAAAGTGATCTCAATGTATCCTATTAAATAAAAAACATTTGAATTTCGAGGATTGATTGCTTTTTGCTTTTTGCAGTTTGGCGACAGATTTTTAGGCGAGCACTAGAAAATGACCAACAATCAACCAACCCATCCGTCTTTACCCACCGGGGTGGGTCCCTAATATATTACAACAAGAACTTGTGTGTTATCTAAACAGTCGCAGTTCCGTGGAGGCCCGTTATGGCCCCACCAGGCCCCCCCCGGGCCCCGCGAGCCCCCGCCGGGGCTCGTTAAGGCCCGATACTGGCGAGAGTCACGCACCGACGCACTTTAATTTTGTCAGACTGTACCTCTAGACCTTGGGTTAATCAAACAGCAAGATGTGTCACCGAGTGTGGCCATCTGGCATTCGGGTACAGTCAGCAACAAAAGTAGCTGATCGTTCTCGATTTTCCAAATGTGTTTCAAATCAGTAATTATTATTGTTTTTTTTTACAATTTACATGGTATCATTTTGACCACAACATAACACACCTGATTTAAGGCGATGATAAGGTAAACAATTGGTGTATAAGATGATGAGGATAATAGAAAAAAAGAGTGATTGTTCAGCGACTTTTGTCGTTGACTGTACTATCCTACTAATATTATAAACGTGAAAGTTTGTGAGTATGGATGGATGGATGGATGTTTGTTACTCTTTCACGCTAAAACTACAGAACAAATTTGAATGAAATTTGAAAAGTTGAAAAAGGTTCCTGGGATAACGGGAACTAGTATCAAGTAGTATCGACATATTTTCGCCAGGCCTACCGGTGGGGGCACGGGGGGAGGGGGCGGGTATTCAATCAGCACCTTGTTTAGATGTCGCACAGTGGGAATATTTAATCTCGGAGCCATTAACTGTCACTGGACGGTACTGCGAGCCACTGCGCTAGCTCATGAACTAGCCACCCCCGCGCGGCTTCGTACGGGTTTTTTAGTATTTGTTGTTATAACGGCAACAAAAATACATCACCTAGAACAGTGGTTCCCAATTAGTTTGTGCTGCGTACCACTACAAAAAAGACCTCATACCTGCGTACCCCTTATTGTAGCAATCACACTAATATTATAAATGCAAAGGTTTGTGAGTGTGTGTGTATGTTGGTTACTTGTTCACATTCAAACGCCTGGACCAATTTTGATGAAATTTGGTATACAGGTAGTTGACACCCTGGATTAACAGATAGGCTACTTAAACCGCGGGTAACACCGCGGGGTACAGCTAGTAAAATTATATTTTGGACATTGTTTTTGTTTTTACTGATAGCGGCTCGTACACCCCTTGATGCAACTTCACGTACCATTAATTGGGAAACACTGATCTAGAATAAGAATGAGAATCATTTATTTGCAACAAATTATACAAGACAAATACATTATGTAGAAATAACAAGGAATAAAAAGAAAATGTATTGTTGCGCACCTCAACACAGCGTTGTGCTGCTCGTTTGACCAGCGCTGGTCTTCCGTTGAAGCCGCTTTTGATGACGTCACTGGCATGAAGGTGATTTCAAATAACTAAATAATAAAACAAATACATACATTTTTAAATTAAAATCTATCAGTGAGCATGTACTTACTGATTGGTGTTGAAACTACTTAGCGTATAGGTAAGAAATGTAATTGAACGTGCGAGGGTGTGTGAACGCGCGTGTGTGTGTGCATCTGTGAAAATGTCAACTGTCTAAGTATCACGGTTCATAAGATACAGCCTGGTGACAGACGGACAGCGGAGTAATAAGGTCCCGTTTTACCCTTTGGGTACGAAACCTTCAATGTGAGGAGAAGAATCTGGTTCCTGAAACACAGTCCCCACTAGTTCGGGAACCAGAGGCTTCATAATTACTTTGTTTAATAATGTGTCAATGGTGTCGACTCGGTTTTGCATTCTCTAAAACTAAGCTTGACAGGTCTAATAGTAATGCTGTCCTTTTTTACTTCAGTGGTTAGAAAAGGACAGCAATACTATTAGACCTGTCAAACTTAGTTTAGTTTTAGAGAATGCAAAACCGAATCGACACCATTATAAGTCTTGATTGATTGAGTGTTCCGCGACAATCATCCTTCAAAACGACATAACTGTGTGACAAACAAAGAAACTCAACATGCGTGGTATATCAATCTATAGTACCGGCAAGTTTCACGCCCCCTGCCGCCCCCTCCCGCTCGCTCCCCGGGGGGCGCGAGTGTTTAATGAATTATTCCGTATAATGAAGCCGGCGCGCCACTTAAGGCGCAGTAACTACGGAGCTAGCTTTTGATTAGCCACAAAATATTAAAAAAAACTTTTTACAAAAAAAAATTAAACCGACGATTAATTTAAAAAGCAAATAATTATAAGCTCGTAAATAAATGTACTTATCACTACATATTATAAAACAAAGTCCTTCGCGCTGCGTCTGTCTGTCTGTCTGTTCGCGATAAACTCAAAACGTTTTCGCGCCTAAACTACTGAACCGATTTAAATGAAATTTGGTACAGACATAGTTTGAACCCTGAGGAAGGACATAGAATACTTTTAATCGCGATTAACTGTAGCCCACGCGGGTGAAACCGCGGGGAACAGCTGCTTCATTATAAAAACTCAATAAATTAAGTTTTGTGTCAAGTTTTTTTTTATTTTTTGCTTTTTCGCCTTATATTAATTCGGACGTTTTATTTTTGTTGCGAGGACTTCAGTGAGAAGTCGTTGTATACGTCGTGAGTCGTAGTGGCAAGTACAGCCAGCAGTCACCATGTGGCGCAACAAGTGCCGCTGCATTATGCAGGCGCGGCTGTCAGCCAGCTGTCAAGCAGCCGACACTAGCTGGCGGCCGTTTGTCATTCAGCTGTCACTCTGACAGCTTCACGTGACACTAGGGTGGAGCCCGCGGTAATACAACCGTTGAATAGGTCTTGATGGAAAGCAATGCTTAGAATAACTTTTTTAAACTATTTTTTTTTGTTTAGCTTTATGTTACCAAGGCCGATCTATCGGACTCATCAAGACAAATCATATGAGCCATGAACGAATCAAACACGAGGGGTTTACTACTGCGAAATATCGATAATGTTAAATATCGATGAAATGCTAATCGCATATGCGAATGCCTGAACCTTCTGTGATGAAATGGTGTTCTAACATGAATAAAATTGTAAATTTATAAGGTCGCAAAAAACAACTGCCGGTTGCCTGTTCTTTTGCCGGGGTAAGGAGGTTGGAACAGGCGGAGCTAGCTTAAGTTTGACATTTTAAAGTGATCATCAGCCGGAAGAAGTCCACTGCTGACCATAGGCCTCCCCCCTTAAACGCTACCATGATCGGCTATTAGCCATTTGCATCCATCGGCTCCCTGCGACTCCTATAATGTCCCCGCTCCTCCTAGTGGGACGCCTACCTACAGAACGTGTTCCGGTTCGTGGTCGCCACTCGAGAACCTTTCTTCCCCATCGGTTATCGGTTCGTCGAGCGATGTGGCGCCCATTGCCACTTCAACTTGCAAATTCTGAGAGCTATGTCGGTGATATTGGTTCTACGGCAAATTTCCTCATTGTTATATCCTACTGAATAGATATACTAAATTTAATAAAAATATATAGTTTAAAAAACTATTTTTTTAGTTTTTTACACTTTAAAAACGCACTGAAAATGTAAAATAGTTAAATTGACTTGTATTAGTTACGATATAATGGTTAATTCACAAAGTGTGGTGGTGTAATAAAAGTGTTTTAAAAGTGTGTTTAAGGACTCACCCATGTCTGGAATGTAGGTATGTAGTGTCTCGCCGCGACTCCTGTGACGAGGGACGTCACTCGCGCGTCCTTCTCCACTCTGTACCGATCAGAGCCTCACTCACTCACTCTCGCGACGTACCACACTTTATTTTATTTCTTACTAGCTGTTCCCTGCGGTTTCACCCGCGTGGGCTACAGTTTATCGCGATAAAAAGTATCCTACGTCCTTCCCTAGGGCTCAAACTATCTATGTACCAAATTTCATTTAAATCAGTTGTCTAGGCGTGACAGACAGATTTACTTTTGTAATGATCCTCGTTTAGTAGTGACAGGAACATAATCGATAGGACTGGCAGGTTGGCAGCAAGAAAGATTCATACTTTTAAACAAAAGGTTTTTAAAGAAAGAAAGGAAGACAAGCGGGGCTGATGGAAACGTGATTTTGACATATTGGTTGAATTCTGAGATAGTTGCGATAAATGAATCTGGTGGCTGGTTTTCACATGCTAAACCTTTGAAATCAAATGTGCTTTGTTGTCCGTGACACGGGGTGAGTTTTAAACGCATACAAGACACGCGCCAGCGTTATTTCTGGTCTAACGATTTCTCACAGAAGACGTTTCTTTCTCAGCCTGAGGAAATGCCCTTTTTTGCTGGCGCGATCACAACGTATCAAGCCGAAGACGAGCCTTGCGGTTCAGCGGTAGGCCGCGGTCGTGCGGAGTGCACGTACGGAGCGGAAATCTTCGCCAAGCCTTAGCTTCTAGGACCAAGTGTGCGAACAGTTGCGAACAGCCGTCAATCGTGGTGCCATATTTCCCTCACTCGCGTAGTTGACCCTGTCAACCCACCGTAGCGGTTAGGGGCCGTATTGTAGTCGGGACTTAGTGGACCATATTGCCCACCGTGGCATTAAGGGCTGCGTTCGCCGGGATTTTAGTGGGCCATATTGCCCACCGTAGCATTAAGGGCCGCGTTCGTCGGGATTTTAGTGGGCCATATTACCGACGCACCACTTCCCTTACATTAGACTTAAGTATCATTCTGTTCATATCATATGTTATGTAATATACTGAAGTATTCAAACACACTGTGTAATCTCTTAATACCCCACCATTACATTGGCGCCTAACGTGGAAGGAGATCAAATATAGTGCACGTGTGTTTGTATGCTTCTCACACAGGCAGTCTTGTAGGGTATTTTTATAATATTTTGTTATTCATTATCACTTAATCTTCTTTGTAAGTCATTGTGTTGAACTTAGCGTCATTAGAAATTAATATCCCTTCAACCAAAGTTCTGCCTGCACATCCTGTACACATATATATATATACTCCTTTTTCTTTCTTAGACCTTTTGGATATTGGTCATAGTTCACATTAAGTTTTTTTTTTTTTTTCCTTTTTTCACACCGGGTTATAAACTCGTTTACGAAATGGACGTCAATCACCTATTAAAGGATGAACTAGAGTTTGAGCTAGCGAGTAGAGGAGTATTCAATATAAGCACTGCTTCATCCATGCGTAAAATTCTTAGAGAAATAATCAATAGGGAAAATGAGGGGAGCTTGGCTTTACCTACCAAACCCATCTCTTCTTGCATTGAATCTCCGTTGGCTGAAATTGAGAAATGTGAGAAAAAGTTCGAAAACTTGCGATCAGACATAGACGAACTAGGTCGTGATCCTGGACGTGGTCGTATTAGGCGTCTCACCTCGCGTCTTGTACACCTACGTAATAGAATAAAACACATTTTGCCTGTAGATCCGGGTCATACTGAACGTCATTGCGCTCTGGCGAAGCATATCGACGAAACTTTTAATACGCTTTTATCTTCGGGAAGTGGCGTGGAAGATACAGAGAAGATGCCGATTTCTGAAATTGATAAAGCTGCCTTGTGTGAATCTTTTGGGGCGGAGGCATCTCACATTTTGGAAAACCTTGTTGGTTCAAACAATGGGCCACAAACTGATGTGGGTAAGTTGAACGATGTAAACATGTTTGGACGTTCTACCGTCGATTTTGAATTAAGTCATAGGAGGCTCATTCCTTTAAAGGATTGGAATATAAAATTTAGCGGTAAGGGTGACTTGAGTGTCAACGCATTTTTGGAGCGCATTATAGAGCTAAAAGTGGCTCGAAATGCAAATAATGAAGATCTTTTTCGTTATGCCATCGATCTTTTTGAAGGTGATGCTCTCATTTGGTTCAGGTCAATTCGTGATAGCACTTTTAGTTGGGGAGAATTGGTGGAACTTTTGCTGAATACTTTTCAAAGACCTTACTATCAAGATGAACTCCTTGATGAAATTAAAAAACGTACCCAGGGGAAACAAGAAAATGTTTTGATTTATGTAGCTGTTATGCAAAATATGTTCAACCGGTTGCCAGAAAAATTACATGAATCTCAGAAGATCAACATTTTGATGAAAAACGTGCAGCCTTATTTTCAACAGGCGTTGTGTCGAGAAAATTTTAAAACTGTTACGGAACTTATTACGGTTTTAAGAGTATTACAAACAACCAAAAGTAATTGTGATAGCTTTAGGGAACCATGTAGCGGCTCAAATATTCTGGAACCGGATTTGGCATTTCAGGGAAATCTCAGAGAAGTAAATGCTGTAGGAGCACAGAAATGGGTCGGCCCGCGAGATACTCTACCGCCTATTAGATGTTGGAACTGCAGGACTAGTGGGCACACCTTTAGGAATTGCCCATTACCCAAGCAAAGGATATTTTGCTTTAAGTGTGGGCGCTTTGGGAAAACAATTAAGGATTGCGGTTGCAATCAGGGAAACGGGGTCGCGGAAGAGATAACTGCCGATCGTCTTCCGTAAATACCCCAGATTCAGAATGGCAGGATTGGCTTAAGACTATCACAATTTTTTTCAAAAGGGGTGATTTATGCAATATCAACCGAAACGAAAGTGACGTCCGGTATTATGCGACTGTAGAGATTATGGGACAATCGTTTTCGGCTCTCTTAGATAGTGGAGCAACGAATACAATAATTTCTAAGAATTTTTCCTGTAAACTATTGTCTTTGGGAATCGCAACTCAGATGGCTAACGAAAACTTTTCCCTAGCCGATGGATCTCCGTGTAGCTGTCTTGGTGCAATGGATGTCCCAGTGAGGTTTCTGGACGGTTTTAAGGTGATCAAAGTACACATTATAGAGACTTTGCGGCATGACATTCTATTAGGTATGGATTTCTTTGAAGCCTTCAATTTATCGATTGAGGTTAAATCATATACTCGTATGGGTGGGGTCATTACGAGCGAAGTGTTGGAAGTGGTTCCTAGTGTGCCTGTGGTGTCACGTGAAGATTTATCCAGGGATCAAGAAGCACTGCTAGCCAAGGTTATTGAGGAAATGTACTCGGAAACTGGCGATGGCTTAGGTAGGACTAGTTTAATTGAACATAGGATTGACACGGGCGAACATCTTCCTGTGAGTCAGCGACAATATCCTTTTGCACCCCCGATCATGAAGGAGCTGGAAAACGAAATACAGGATATGCTTGACAACGATGTGATTGAGCCCTCTTATAGTGCTTGGCGTTCTCCTGTACTTATAGTTAAAAAGGCCTCAGGGAAAAACAGGTTATGTTTAGACAGTCGCCAGCTGAATAAAGTCACAAAGAGAGATTCCTACCCCCTTCCAAGAGTTTCTACCATCTTGGATGGCTTGAAAAACGCGCGCTACTTATCCACTCTCGATCTTAAGTCAGCTTTTTGGCAGATACCTTTAGAGGAGAGTAGTAAGGAAAAAACTGCATTTGGATTAGCAGGGAAGGGTCTTTACCAGTTTAAGGTCATGCCATTTGGATTGAATAATGCATCTCAGACGCAACAACGCCTAATGGATCGTCTATTTTCACCTAAGTTTGAGGGAGGCATATTTGCTTATTTGGATGACATTGTGGTCTGCAATGATTCATTCTCTAGCCATATAGAGTCACTCAGATGGGTAAAGGAACAACTTAAAATGGCCGGTTTAACTATTAATGTGGAAAAGTGTCAGTTTGCCAGATCTTCACTTAAGTATTTGGGTTACATTGTCGACAAAGAAGGGTTGAGAACTGATCCTGACAAAGTCAGCGCCATCTTGAACTATCCCAGACCCACCACGTTCACGGAACTGAAGCGCTTCATTGGGTTGGCCAGTTGGTACAGACGTTTTGTTAAGAATTTTGCCATGGTAGCAGCACCCTTACACGAATTGACAAAAGGTGGCAAAAAGACTAAGAACATTGCCTGGAACACCGACGCAGAAAGCGCTTTTATTTCGCTTAAGTCGGCTCTAACTTCTACCCCTGTCTTGAGTGTCCCAGATTTTTCGAAACCCTTTATCGTTCAGTGCGATGCTTCAAATAAAGGCATTGGTGCAGTCTTGATTCAAGAAGTTGATACCATAGAAAAACCGGTGGCTTACACAAGCCGTAAACTCACTGATAGGGAGTCTAAATACTCGGCCTCGGAAAGGGAGCTATTGAGTGTGGTTCATGCAGTAGAACAATTTCGGCCATATGTGGAAGGTAGTCATTTTAAGGTTATCACTGATCATAGTGCTTTACAATGGTTAGATAACAATAAGGATCCTCATGGACGTTTGGCTCGTTGGGCTATGCGGTTACAGCAGTTCGACTACAAAATCATTCACAGAAAGGGCAAAGATAACGTCGTCGCGGATTCTCTATCCAGGGCGATAATAGACGAAATAAATTTAATAGAAATAGGAAATGAGGATAAAGATGCCTGGTATAGTTCTCAAGAGGACATAGTTAAAAGGGGTATAGCTGGAGTAGATTGGGTGATGAGTCAAGGTGTTAGTTATAGATCTATGATGGTGCGCGGCTGCGTCCCGCACCCCCGACCGGCAGTCGAATACACTATTTCGTATCTAGCGCACGTGTGTCATTTCTGGCTCCCTACACCCGTAGGTACTAACATTGGCGACAGGTCCGTTCTTTACGCGTGTACTGGAAGGAAGAAATCGCGATGTCGAAGGTGTCTGTTGGCAATTTGTGCACATTCAACCACGAAGTTTTAGATTGGCAAATTTACAAGGACAGATTGGAGCAATGGTTCCTTGCGAATGATATAGATGCCGATGAAAAGGCACAAATTAAGCGCAGAGCGATACTCGTAAGCAGCCTATCAGAAAACACCTACAGATTGGTTCGCGATTTAGCATTGCCTTCAAACATTACGGTACTGAACTACGGGCATTTGGTCAAGTTGTTAGATAGCCATTTCAAGCCGACCAAATGTGGGTTCGCGGAAAGATACCTATTTCACAGTTCGACTCAACTTGAAAACGAAACGCTGACAGAGTGGGCAGCCAGGGTACGGAGTCTCGCTGCTGGGTGCGATTTTCCGGCAACAATGCTAACTGAAGCGCTACGTGACCGGTTCGTGCTCGGCATGTTGCCGGGGCCAGAAAGGGACAAGCTGTTCACCATGGATATGTCAGAGCTATCGCTGAGCCAGGCGATACAAACAGGAGAAGCTATTCGCTGTGCTCGGTTGGGAGCGGCGCAGTCAGTTACTAGGCCGCCCGCCACGTCTACGCTGCTAAAAATGGCGGCGGCGCCTGCGCCGGTTCGCGCTCAGGAAAATAATGCAATAGCTGCATCTTCGTCGCGTTCGCGTGATCCTTCGCTTCGCTGTACTGCCTGTGGATTTCAAGGGCACGACATCAAATCGTGCAAATTTGTGAATTATAAGTGCAATATGTGTGGTGTAAAAGGCCATTTAAGAAGGATGTGTCCTAAGAAATGCGTTAAACATAACTTCATCGAGTGTAGCAACAATAATGATGAGGTATCGAGTGACGACGGTAAGTCAATTATTGCTAACATTAGAACGCGCAACGGGGAGGCCATGCATGAGACTGTTCTTGTTAATGGGGTTCAAGTAGACTTTGAATTGGACTGCGGTTCACCTATTACGATTATTTCGAGAAAACTGTATAGTGATAGTTTTGCAAACCAACAACTTTGCCCTAGTAACCTTTTTTTAAGTGCCTATAACGGAACCAGTATTAAAGTTCTTGGCTTTGTGAAGCTCACCGTAACCTACAGTTCAAGGTCGCATGACTTAGATGTGTATGTAACTGAGGCGGAAGGAGTTCCATTGTTAGGCCGAGATTTTTTTGCTAAGTTCAATTTACAAATTTCGGTGGTGAACTCTTGTAGTGCTATTGACGAATACACACAAAAATATCCCCAGTTGTTCTCAGATAAGCTTGGTTGTTTTAAGGGCACGCCGGTTAGCCTAACGCTTAAGGAAGACGTCAAACCTATCTTTTATAAAGCTAGACCTGTCCCGTTTGCCTTGCGGACAGGGGTGGAGCAGGAGATTAACAGACTAGTAAGTGAAGGCATTTTAGTGCCCGTGAATTTTGCTGAATATGCCAGTCCAGTAGTACCAGTATTAAAGCATGATGGAAGCATTCGACTTTGTGCAGATTTCTCAGTCACTCTGAATAAACAGCTAGTTATTGATAAATATCCGCTTCCTCGTATAGAAGAGCTTTTCGCGCAGCTACATGGTGGTCAAAAATTCACAAAATTAGACCTATCGCAGGCCTATGCACAATTAAGGTTGAGTGAGGCCTCCCAAATGCTGACTTGTATTAATACTCACAAAGGTTTATATAAATTCACTAGATTGGTGTATGGTTTGTCAAGCGCTGCGGCCGTGTTCCAGAAAACAATAGAAACTATTCTATCTGGCTTAGACGGCGTCTTGATATTTCAAGATGATATTCTGATAAGCGAGAAATCTGATACACTCCATAAGGCTAGACTTCATAAGGTGTTTACAAGATTACAAAACGCTGGATTAGTTTTACAGAAGGAAAAATGTTTCCTTTTTCAAGATTCAGTTTCATACTTGGGGTTCATCATTGATAAGCATGGTCTTCATAAATGCCCAGATAAGGTAACAGCCATTTTGAATGCTAAGACTCCAGCCAATGTCTCAGAATTAAAGTCATTTTTAGGGCTCGTAAATTATTACAGGAACTTTGTGAAGAACGCTTCCTCTTTATTAAACCCATTGCACACTTTATTACAAAAAAATGTTGCGTGGCGCTGGGGCTCTGAGCATGATGACGCAGTGTCACTCATAAAGCGGGAGTTGTCCTCTGAACAGACGCTGGCTCACTTTAATCCAGATGCAAAAATTATACTTACAGTAGACGCATCACCCTCGGGACTAGGTGCTATTTTGTCTCAAATTGATAATGGTGTCGAAAAACCAATATCATATGCTTCTCGTGCATTATCTAAAGCGGAAAAAAGTTATAGCCAAATTCAAAAGGAGGCCACAGCCATTATTTTTGGAGTTCGCAAATTTCACCAATATCTGTATGGTCGTTCCATTCCATTTGTTCTAAGGACAGATCACAAACCCCTTTTATCAATTTTTAATCCCATGAAAGGGGTACCAGAAGTTACAGCTAATAGGCTGCAACGGTATGCTATTTACCTAAACTCGTATAATTTTGTGATCGAATATGTGAGCAGCGCTCAGAACGCGGCCGACTTTCTTAGCAGATCCACGGTCGATCAGGTTTCAGAGCTTGATGACTCATACTTAGATAAAGCGTCATACGTAAATTTTATTTTTGATCCAACGTCTACAACGCAACTCATAAGTCTAGATAAAATCGTCGAGGCGACTAAGACGGACCAACAGTTGTTATTAGTATGCGACTACGTTTTAAAAGGTTGGCCGGCTAGGTTTAAAAATGACGAATTAAAGCCCTTCTATTCGTGTCGTCAAGAATTATCGGTCGAAAAGTCATGTTTACTTAGAGGTCATAAAATAGTTATTCCGAACTCTTGTCGTAAACAGATGTTAAGTGAACTTCACTCCGGACACCTGGGTGTACATAAAATGAAGTGTGAAGCGAGGAACAGGTTTTGGTGGCCAGGGATGTCAGCTGACATTCATACCTACGTGACGGAGTGCGACGCTTGTGCGAAGTTGCGCCCCGCGCCGCCACGCGCTCCTCTCGCGCCCTGGCCGTTCCCGCCGCAACCATGGTACCGCGTACACTTAGATTTCCTAGGCCCGATAAACAACCGAACGTATCTCATTGTCGTTGACGCCTATTCCAAATGGATAGAATGTTTTGATGTGTCATCCGGTTACAGTACTCGAGTCGTCATCGAAAAACTTTGTGAAGTAATGTCTAGGTTTGGATTATTTCATACCATTTGTTCTGATAATGGGGCTTCTTTTATTTCTGAGCAATTTAAACATTTCTGTGACAAGAACAGTATCACACATGTAACCTCTCCTACTTATAACCCGATGAGCAACGGTCAAGCTGAGAGTTGTGTCAAAATAGTAAAAAAAGCAATTAAAAATATTGTATTGGCGGGAACCAATCAAAGAGACTTAAATATCAAATTGAATGAATATTTATTTCAATATAGAAACTCAATCCATAGCACGACAGAGAAGTCCCCCGCAGAACTCGTATTTGGCCACAAATTAAGGAGTAGGTTAGACCTTCTTGACGTAAAAATACCGTCATCATGTGATGCTACACTCGATGCATTTGTGAAAGAGAAACAGTGCTTGCAATCTAGGTACTACGGCGGAAAACGCAATGTTACTTTTTGCGTAAACGAATTGGTGTTAGTTAAAGTCTACAAGTCGCAAAAACAGTGTTGGGTAAAAGGAACTATAGTAAAACGACTAGGTAATGCTCTGTATCTCACCCAAATATGTGAATCAGGGGCTACAGTGAAAAAGCATACAAATCAACTTTTAAAGTTAAAAGGGGAGAAGTGGTATGAGTATGAAGATGTGGACGACATTGAGCGCTCGACCGCGAGCGATGACCAGCTGCCTGCCTGTAACCGCGAGCCAACGCTGCCGCCAGTCGTAATCACGCAATCGGCGCAGACGACTACGGCGCCCGCGCCGCGCGCTACGCCACCCGTCGAGCCGGCCGCGCCGCCGGCGGACCGCACCGAGCCGCCCGCGGAAGCACCCGCGCCGGTCCCGGGACCTTCACATGAATCAGCCCCTAGTTCATGTAGTTCGACCCCTCAGAAGCGTACTCGTAAAAGAGTAGACTATAAGCGATTTTTCTGATGTTTAATTATTCCTATTTCTTTTATACACTATTTCTTTAGCTTAAGGTGGAGGGATGTTAGTTATAGATCTATGATGGTGCGCGGCTGCGTCCCGCACCCCCGACCGGCAGTCGAATACACTATTTCGTATCTAGCGCACGTGTGTCATTTCTGGCTCCCTACACCCGTAGGTACTAACACAAGGCAAATTATGGAAATACCTGAAACTAAAACAGTTCCCTGACGAAAGCGACGGTTGGAAGCTGGTCATCCCGGAAAAACTCCGTCTTAAAGTCATACAAGAATGTCACGACAACCCCTTGGCAGGCCACATGGGCATTAAAAAGACAGTGAACAGGGTGAGGCAACGCTATTTTTGGCCATCCTTGATTCAAGACGTTAAGGCTTATGTCAGGAAATGTGAGGTGTGTGCGAAATACAAAAGTTCCCAACTTCCTCCTAGTGGCCTAATGGGAAAACACAGAGAGGTATCCAAGCCATTTCAAATTATTTCAATGGACTTGATGGGTCCCTTTCCTCGCTCGAGACAGGGTAACACGATGTTGCTAGTAATTTCATGTTGGTTCAGCAAATTCTGTCTACTTTTCCCCCTAAGGACTGGGAAAGCTGCTAATATAGCAAAGATTTTAGAAGAACAGGTAATTTTGATTTTTGGCACACCTGGAGTAATAATTTGTGACAATGGGAAACAGTTTCAATCGTTACAATTTAAAGAAGTTGCAGCTTCTTATGGCGTGGATTTGTGGTACACTCCATATTACCATCCTCAAGCAAATCCTACTGAGAGGGTTAACAAAGTGATTGGTACTGCCATCGCTTCATATGTACAGGACAATCATAAGGACTGGGACAAACACATTCCACACATTGGGCATGCCATTAGGACGTCTGTGCATGAGGTAACGGGAAGAACACCAGCTCAGTTATTTTTTGGCCGCGAAACTGCAACACATGGTCAGAGACATCAAGAGTTAGATGTGGATGATCAACTGAACTTTAACAGGGAGGGCCATGAAAACTCTTTAGCACGGAGAAATGAGATTTACGTGGACGTTAAAAGTAGATTACAAAAGGCTTACGAAATCAATAGTGAACGGTATAATTTGAGACGTCGGAAAACTGAGTTTCGCGTAGGGGAAATCGTATGGAAACGAACCAAGAATTTATCGAACGCGAATAAGAATTTTATGTCGAAATTAGCCCCAAAATTTGAAAAGGCGGTCATTTCGGAAAAGCTTTCAGCTGACGTTTATATACTCAAGTCGCTTAAAGGAAAGGACTTAGGTAAATGGCACTCGTCCGATTTAAAACGTGTTTTGTGAAATGAATTCGGGTCGAATTCATAAGAGGAGGGGGGATAATGTAATGATCCTCGTTTAGTAGTGACAGGAACATAATCGATAGGACTGGCAGGTTGGCAGCAAGAAAGATTCATACTTTTAAACAAAAGGTTTTTAAAGAAAGAAAGGAAGACAAGCGGGGCTGATGGAAACGTGATTTTGACATATTGGTTGAATTCTGAGATAGTTGCGATAAATGAATCTGGTGGCTGGTTTTCACATGCTAAACCTTTGAAATCAAATGTGCTTTGTTGTCCGTGACACGGGGTGAGTTTTAAACGCATACAAGACACGCGCCAGCGTTATTTCTGGTCTAACGATTTCTCACAGAAGACGTTTCTTTCTCAGCCTGAGGAAATGCCCTTTTTTGCTGGCGCGATCACAACGTATCAAGCCGAAGACGAGCCTTGCGGTTCAGCGGTAGGCCGCGGTCGTGCGGAGTGCACGTACGGAGCGGAAATCTTCGCCAAGCCTTAGCTTCTAGGACCAAGTGTGCGAACAGTTGCGAACAGCCGTCAATCGTGGTGCCATATTTCCCTCACTCGCGTAGTTGACCCTGTCAACCCACCGTAGCGGTTAGGGGCCGTATTGTAGTCGGGACTTAGTGGGCCATATTGCCCACCGTGGCATTAAGGGCTGCGTTCGCCGGGATTTTAGTGGGCCATATTGCCCACCGTAGCATTAAGGGCCGCGTTCGTCGGGATTTTAGTGGGCCATATTACCGACGCACCACTTCCCTTACATTAGACTTAAGTATCATTCTGTTCATATCATATGTTATGTAATATACTGAAGTATTCAAACACACTGTGTAATCTCTTAATACCCCACCATTACACTTTCACGTTTATTTTTTCACCCACGTCTTACGGGATAGAAAGTAGCCTACGTGTTAATCCAGGGTATAAGCTCCATTCCAAATTTCATTCAGATCTGTTCAGTAATTTTTGCGTGAGAGAGTAACATTCATCCATCCATCCATACTCACAAACTTTCAAGTTTATAACATTAGTAGGATGTAGGATTGGTCCTATAAGAGTTCCGTTTTTCCCTTAAAGGTACGGAACACTAAAAAATAAAAAACTTTAAAAGAAAGTGCAGTAATGTCGCCGTGTATGTACAGGCAGCAACAAAAGTAGCTGACCATACTAGATATACCAAATGTGTTTTAAATCAGTAATGATTGGGGTTTCTTACATTTTACAAGGTAGCGTTTTGACCACACCATAACACACCTGATTTTAAGTGATGATGCGGTCAAAGGGTGCTTTTTAAGATGATGACGGCAATCGTAAAATGTCTTATTGTTCAGCGACTTTCGTCGTTGACTATCATGGAGCGGGCGCGATATCCGGCCGGCGACACATCCGGCCCGGATGTAGTCGTAGAGTCGCTAATAGCGCCGACAATCAATTCGCTTACTCTGTTTGTTTATTTATTGGAAAACCAACAGCTTATACAATAACATTATATACAGTAGATGACAATAGATATCCTATTACAGGAACACCGTACAGGTTCGCACGTGTAGGTATATTGTTTTTTTAAATAAACTATCTTACTTCATAATAACATTATAACCGTGAATATATAATGATATATCAAAGCGACTGGTCGATGCTACCCGTGACCAAAATGCTGGCTGTCATTTTGCGCAAAGAATAAGCATTGCCGTTCAACGCGGCAATGCGGCCAGCATTTTGGGAACGTTGCCAACTGGTAGTGGTTTATTAGATTAAGTAGTTTGTTTAGTTTGACAGGTAGTTTTATTTTACATTTTAAGGTTTAGTTAAGTGTTTTTATTTTATCTGCTCAAATATAGTTGTGCCCGTACATTTGAACTTTAATGCCATATCATAAAGTTCAAGTGTTAGCGGAGAGGTTCTGGGAACGCAAAACAATTGAGTAACGTTAGTATCGTATAAATATTGTTGTCTATTTTCAATAAAGTTAGGGAACCGTGAAAGTCTGTGAGTATGGATGGATGTTTGTTACTCTTACACGAAAAAACTACTGAACGGAACTAAATGAAATTTGGAATGGAGATAGCTTATACCCTGAATTAACACATAGGCTACTCTTTATCTCGAAAAAAGTTCTAGCAGGATAACGGGCAGACGCGGGTGAAACCGCGGGGCGCAACTAATAGCTTATATTCATCATGCATTCTAATGGTGAAAGAATGATTCAGGTTGATTATGTGGTTTCGGAGCCTATTCAATACTAACAAAAAGCAAATCTTTCTTCTTTATAACATTGTATAGAATTTAAAACATGTTTCTAAAAATACGACTCACTCAAACAAATTAAGCATTCAAGTCTTGTATTACAAGTCCCAAATTCTTGTTAGTATTAAAATTAATTCAACAAACATCCGGCATCGTGTCGTATTATCCGGCCGGCGTACGTTTTATCCGGGTTTAGCCGCCATTATACGGTTTACACTACCGTTGGCGGAATGATCTCGTTATGTTGACGAGAATAACATTATAAGCTTGTTAACGGTAACCCGGATGGAAGTTAATCCGGGTAATAGATTCATATTCGCCGGAAATTAGTAGTAATATGTCATTTCGAGCGTTAGTCACAGAGTGGCGGGTTTTATCTATGAGTTTAAATTGTTAAGTTTGATTGTTAGTTGTAATTTATATTTTAGTTTAGTTAAACTAGATTTTATTAAAGTCACAAGACGCCGACACCGAGTTCGAATCCTCTCGGCCCCGCACCTATGACTCAATAAGTTATGTGCGGATTTGCCATCGCTCAAAAACGGTGAAGGAAATCATTGTGAGGAAACCGGCATGTCCAAGAACTGCAACATGCAAGGGCATGCGACATCTACCAACCCGCACTGGGCCAGCGTGGTAGATCACAGCCCATACTCTCTCTCTGAGAGAAGGCCGGAGTCCCAGCCGTGGGAACGTGGAAGGCTGATAATGATGATGATGTGTTAATCCGGGGTATAAGCTATCTTCCAAATTTCATCCAGATCCGTTTTGCAGTTTTGCGTGAAAGAGTAACAAACATCCATCCATCCACACTCACAATCTTTCACGTTTATAATATTAGTAGAAAATACCCGGATAAGCCGGATGTAGTTGGTAGAGTACAGCTCTTAGCAGAACCAGTTCAGCTTCATTATATATAGAAGCAGCTCTCGAGGAGATCAAACACGGAGGCTGGTACCACTAGACTACTAGGCGGCATAAAGTCACCAACTAAAGCCCAAGTGAAAGTCAACACTTGTCGAGAGCTAAATTTGAAGTCCGTATAAAATAAAAGTGTTTTAACAACGCACATTGTTTGTTACTCGCTCAAACGAAACCTTAATTTTCATTATTATTGTAACGCATGCTGTCCTCACCTGTCAATGCTGTGACATTTGGTTCTAAGCTTCTAAGAATTGTTATAAATCTGCGAATGTATGTCATATATATTCACTGTGTTGGTGAGCTAATAATTAAACTAGGAATTATAAAACTAAGTCCTACGTCCTTCCCAAAGGTTCAAACTGTCTCCATACCAAATTTCATCAAAATACGTTCAGTAGTTTTGCGTAAAAGATCAACAAACATCTATCCATCCATCCTCACAATCGTTTACATTTACAATATTATTGGACTACACTTTATCGATAAAAAAACTTGACAGGTGTAAAGGGACACCCGGATGGAACGAAGTTCCTTTCGTTAGTACAAGAGAAAAACGAAACAAAAAAAAAATTGGTTGTCTGTAAAGTCGGTTTACTGACGATAGTTGAACGTGACAACGTCGATTGGCCGATTGTGCTTCTTTGTCGCTCGTTCCGCGCTCTCGCTTGCACTTCAAGCCTTACATGGAACGCCTCAGAGCGAGGTAACGACGCAGTCCGAGGTAACGCCGCATGAGTCATGTTTTTTCGTGCGTGCAGCCGGCTCTATCGAATTATAAGACGTTGTCACGTCAAAATAAAAAACAATACGAAAATAACTGGCTTGCTTTCTCTGAGAGAGAGAGACAGACAGAAAGACACGCGCACGCCGCACGGCTTACAACTATAGCAAAAAGTGTTACAACTTTTGGTCTTAATTTCGTCTAGCGTTCTTTCGTAACGCGCGATAAGGAGCTTCGTTTCAAAAGTTTTTTGACGTGACAACGTCTTATAATTCGATAGAGCCGGCTGCACGCACGAAAAAACATGACTCATGCGGCGTTACCTCGCTCTGAGGCGTTCCATGTAAGGCTTGAAGTGCAAGCGAGAGCGCGGAACGAGCGACAAAGAAGCACAATCGGCCAATCGACGTTGTCACGTTCAACTATCGTCAGTAAACCGACTTTACAGACAACCAATTTTTTTTCATGTAATTAGTGTAATATTTGAGGTCCGAGTGGTGCGCGTGACGCCGGCGAGCGCCGCCGTCGACTCGGGGCGCACAGCGAGCGCCGACCACTATTCACGGTCCCGCGGCCTCATATTTTATTCACGCGCCGCGCCGCTGACACGCTGTCACGCGCCGGGGAACTATCGGCAGAGCCTTACGGCACTTTTTATTGCTGCTACAATAATATACGAAGTATTGAGTAATAAGGCAGTTATGGCTTTTGTAAATCCGAGTGAATGGCGTGACGATTATGTTGTTTGTTTGATGACGTGCATGTTGCATGGTTTTTTGTCAGACAATTAATAAAAATTGTTTCAAAAACTTAGATAGATGGCACATGAAGTGAGCCAGGTTGAAAAAAAACTCAACTCGTTAATATTCACGTTTCCATATCCCAATGTGCACAACCAACCAAGAGAAATGTTATTAAGTAAAGCCTCTTATTAATTATCAGACTATTTAGATGACAAACAAGCTTGGGATTGTAGTGAACTTGCTCCAATTAAGTCAGTTAGTTGCAAGAGTAAAATTGACAATGGGATCGCGCCAAACAAATTACCTACCGGGCGTTTTTTGCCTGTTCTTTTTCCGGCGTAAGGAGGTTGGAACAGGCGTAGCTAGTTTTAAGTTTGACGTTTTAAAGTGATTTCAATGTATTCTATTGAATAAAAATAATTGTTTTTGACTTAATTTTGATTTATCCAATCTGTAATTGTTCTTTTTGCGTCATTTTGTGTTGTACGTTTTGTTGGGCAGAAGATCTTGCCTCTTGCCAAAGTGACAGTTGGTGAGATGGCGTGGCCGAGATAATAGTTTTGCGTAAATTGTAAAATTATTCAAACTCAAACTAGCTACGCCTGGTTCAACCTCCTCACGCCGGCACTAGAACAGACCAGAAACACCCGGTAATTCCTTGGGCGCAATTACATATTTTATACAATTTTGTGAAAAGAATTGTTTTTCGCTGTAAGGGCGATTGCTTTACTTTTTAAAACACTTTTATTTCATTAGACAAATACGAAACGTAACATATTCATGTACAACGTTTTTTCAGCTGTCAGAAAACCTCCCATTGCAATTCCACCGAGAATGATCCCCCGACCACTGCAAGGCCGTAACACATACATTTTTGAGATAAGGATAAAAACAAATGTTTTCTATGAGAATACAGCGAGCGAGAACAAAGTATTAACGAGTAGTATTCCAAATTTCATTCAGATCCGTTCGGTAGTTTTTGCGTGAAAGAGTAACTAACAAACATCCATCCATCCATCCACAAACTTTCACGTTTGTAATAATTATTAGTAGGATTGCAAGCAAGAACAAACTAATAACGACATATCTATTTGTCCCATTTGAGGATTTTTTTATAAATCTATCTCTAAACAACATCTCATCAAGATCAATTCAGCAGTTTAGGCATTAAATGGTAACTAGGAAACAGACAGACTTACATTCACATTAAACCGATTTTTCGTAAAGTTTTTCGATGTTTGTATAGACACTCATTTTGCTATTCGACGGCGACAAAATTTGTTTATATTTCATTTTAAATTCTTTATTTATGTATTCCACAGATCTTACATTATCCATATCCGTTATATTATCCAAGATAATAAAATATTCCCGACTCAGGCGCTCACAATATAATTTACGAGTACTTATTTACATACACCTCAGAGAAATGAGTATACAGCGTGACACATGACGTCATAAACAACAGACTTTCGTACCTTTATGCCGGTTGGGTACTAAACCCATATCCCACGTTTTGTCCCGCGCGGTTTTCAGGAAATATATATATGTCGCAGCGTCTGCACTATGGTGCCATCTATTGGAAACGTCATGTAATCTGCTTGGGTGTGGTCGATGCCAGTGGTGACGTTTGACAATGACAGTTCAAACGTAGTAGTGACGTTTGACAATTAAGAAGAAGAGTGCTGACAGGGCGGGATAACATTACTATTCTGAATTGAAAAGGGGGAGCGAGCGGTCGGGCGAATAACACCATGTGGCATAGAACTCACCGCGTTTCCAATCTCGAGTCATCCGATTAATCCTAAAGTTGATTTGATGTTTGTTTACGCTATCGAATAAACGATCTTTTGCAGGTTGGAACAGGCGTAGCTAGTTTTAAGTTGACGTTTTAAAGTGATCACAATGTATCCTACTAAATAAAAAAATTTTGAATTTGAATTTTGAATTTTGATGAATTGTATCAAGTGTTGTGAGCATTATTCTCGATCACCATGTCCGACCACTCTCATGGCGAGTGTCCCGAGATACCTCCGTCATCACAACTGGGAGCATCAAAATGAGGATCACCCCGTCATATAGTTTAAATGAACTAAAAAAAAAGCACTTTGAAAACGCATTTTAATTTTTAGTCTATGTAACCAAGCCCTGTTGGACTATATTTATTTAGATCACGTTCTCCACGAGCCATGCTTTTTATTTAAATTTAATGACATAAATAAAGGCTAGATTCATGTCGACACCTATGCGTGGCTCCAAGAGTTTATTAGGTTACGGCCGCGCGCCGCCATTCAGTGCGCGCACAATGAACCGCCACAATGAACCGCCACAGTGAACCGACACAATGAACGTGCTGAGGACAAATACTGTAATCGAACAAACGCGGGCCCACTCGTGTTCACTGCGCACACATAGAGAGACATCTCGCTGTATCTGTGCGTGATTCTTTTCATATATATATTTTCTTAAACATGCTTGGAAATATGAGCATTATTTTGACAACCTTCTTCGAGATAAATTGAACTTGCTGTACTGCCCAAATACATGCGAGCAGCGGCCGGCAAAAGTTGTAGGAAAATCCATATCTGTCGTGTTTAGCGACCAAATAAATTACATAGTAAACTCATATCTGTCGTGTTTAGCGGCCAAATAAATAACATAGTAAACTCATATCTGTAGTATTATTTAAAAATGGAACGATTTTTAGTCTGAAACATGGCAACCAAGGAGGTAACTTATCAAAGGTTTTATTTAATTTCCGAACCGGCTTGCACATAGAAACCTGTTTGTTGAAAAAAAAAACAAATGATCACTTTAACGCGGGAATTATTTTGTTGTTCGTTGTTCGTCATTGGTTTTGAAAACTAATTGTATTTGACAAAATGAGTTCAAGTGAAGACAATGAGTGAAGTGTGATCTTACTTTAACGCCACCTGAAATTCAAGAGGCGGCAAGAGCCGTAATATAAATTTGTTACTGCCAAATTCGAAAGAGAAAAGTTCTGCCCAGGTACTACTTACTTAGTTTTAATTTCCGCGCATTATTTGAGAAAAGTACTATACAAGCCTTGGCCACAACTAGGCATTGATGGACTCAGGTATGTGTGCCTCGGCTTCGCCTCAGCCCACATTTACACCTTCTTCCACAATGCCTACTTTGTTGGCCTCTGCAGTAATGTACTATTTCTGTGTATATTTGGTCTGAGAATAGGTCGTAGGCAAGGTTCCGTACCCAAAGGGTAAAACGGGACCCTATTACCAAGATTCCGCTGTCCGTCTGTCACCAGGCTATATCTCATGAACCGTGATAGTTAAGACTGTTGACATTTTCACAGATGATGTATTTCTGTTGCCGACAAATACTGAAACACAGAATAAATTACATATTCAAGGAGACTCCCATACAACAAATGTGATTTTTTTGCCATTTGTAAAATAATGTTTTATAATATGTAGGTGTCCGACCGGCACTTGGTCGGTTTCAATATATATTTTTTTACTATTTGCAGGATAGCTTTTAACTTGACGAGATGCTCAAAGATGGCGCCACGCTACAACTGCCTCTTAAGAGAGACTGCCGGAACACACCGATATAGACAATCCTACTAAAAAATATTATTAACGGAAAGTTTGTGAGTATGTGTGTATGTATGTTTGTTGCTCTTTTACGCAAAAACTACACAACAAATTTGAGTGAAATTTGGAATGGAGATAGCTTATACCCTGGATTAACATACAGGCTACTTTTTATGACTCATCAAGACGAAACATAGGCGCCCAAACACGAGGGGTTTACTATGTAGTGGCCACTGCAGAGATGGGGATCTGATGATGCAGCCGGAAGGTGGGTATCCCTACCCACCTTCCGGCTGCATCAGGTCGATTATTGTAACGTACTACGTTACTTACCTTAATTTTTGCTTTAAAAACATACTAATTTGGCAACATCATACATGTACATCATTCCTCATGATTACAACCTGGGTTTATCGGCAGCTTTAGCAACAATTACGCGCTTTTTAATTGTTTTTACACAGAAATAGTTTTATCAAAACAAAATAGCAATGATAGTTTGAGTTTAGAGTTCGGTGACATAACAGATGTCAACTTGAAAGGTGAAGTTGACAGATGTTTCGAGACACTGACATAATGCTAGTCTAGAGCATAGACTCATGTGTCTGATAGGAATCTTGTAGATTGGAACGTAAACAATACGACAAATATTTTGGACACAATTTTATTTTACAACTAAACACATTTTTCGAGAGAATAACATTATAGTTTTGAATAGGGAAACGAACAACATTCTCACGTGACTGAATAATTAAATTGGGAATAAAATCAAAATATAATTTTACGCGACGAATGCATTGTGAACTGCGTACATCGGAGCGTGGAATGATCGACGTCTACATGATCTATGAGTTAAATTCGTGACATTCTTGGTGAAAAAAGATGACGAGGCCTTTCGCTAAAGAACCTTCGTCTGAGACGCTGCGTAGGCGGCGATCTCTATTCGACATTTTGATAAAGTGCTTCAAAAGAACCCGTAAATAATCATTTAATCATTTTAATTTTATTGGCAATCCTCAAAAAAGAAATTTGGAATTCCATCCTATTGCGTCAGCCAGTTGACAGCTATGAGAATCCCAATGTAACACGCTGTTTAATTCTTTCACAGCGGGTTCTTTTTCTCGGGATAACCTCTCCGCCCTGAACCAAGCCTTTCGAGATCCTGCGCGCTAATTTTGACACCGAAACGAAGCTCGGGGCTCGATCTCATCTTCGTGCCGGCAACCCGCCGCTTGGACCAGACCACGTCATAGCACGGTATCCTTTCTTTTTGTTCTTTCCCTGGAATATTATCCACGGTTATAGGCAAGGTTTCTTAGCCTTTGTTGCGAAACGCACTTTAATCGACGATAGTTTCGGCATTCCCGGTCCGCTTCACTTAAGCCCCGTCGGAAAATACAGTTTATTAAATTTAGGTTCTAAGTTGGATCTACCTTTGTAATTTTAGATTTAACGTGTTTTATGTAACTTAGCATTATCTAGATCTTAGTAATTTAGTCTAAGCTTGGAATCTCAACTAGAGATTTAGATAAATATTTCTGGAACCGCTCATCTATGTACTAGATTATTCAATAAAATATAAGCTCTATTCTGATACTAAATCTAAACGTTTTATTTATTTTCACAATCACAACACAACAGCTCAGTCCGCTGGCACGGCCCTCGAACCAAAAGTCCTCCTGTTGTGCCGGCTTGATCTATCCAGGTACTTTCTCCTACCCTCATTCCCAACCATCCATCCCAATTACCAACTATAGTTTTTACAATGTTACATTATACCAAATTATTGCATTGTCACCGAGATTACATACACATACAAAGTGTTAAGTCGATACGACAATTAGAAGTAGGTGAAAATTGACTTCTAAGATTTGGTTACATTGTTAGTTAGTTAGTTAGTTACAAGTCAAGCTAATAAAAGTGTTTTAACAACAGATACATACACTTCACACAATTAAATCTGATAAGTAATCGTAAACAAAACATAGGTATATGTGCTTCCATACCTGTACTGACGTCAAATACAATACAATACTATCCCAGTCGAACAAATATAAACTCATTACACAATGTAATATCTCAAAGGAGCCTCTAATGAAAGTAGTGCGAGACAGTTATATATTGCGTCTAGCAGACGGCGTGCTGTCTCACGTTTATTGTTGCAGCATCCATCACCGTCACAATACTCGTTTATCTGTCACCTGTCACACGAGACACAGGATTTCAAAGCATTTAGAAAATACTTGCCTATTAGGAATTCGACACGTATTTTGTAATGTGTAAAGAACAAGATCGTATAAATGTATTTGACGACGCGGTGGCCGAGTTGGTAGTATCCCTGACTGCGAAGCTAGCGGTCCCGGGTTTGAATCCCGGTAAGGGCGTGGGTGTGTGATGAACACGAATATTTGTACCTGTGTCTTGGACATTTCTATCTATATAAGTATGTATATCGTTGTCTAGTACCCATAACACAAGTTTTGAGCTTAATTTGGGGCTAGGTCAATTTATGTGCAATTGTCCCCCGATATTTATTTATTTATTTAACAATTAGAATAGAATTGTATGGTTAAGTGATTTTCTGTATCTGGTTCTGGTAATTACTTTTTTTGAAAATAAATTTATCTATCTTATCTTTAATTACTACATACAGCTCAAAGTATTTTTATAGGTGCAAGTATTATCTGCTAGTACCAGGGCGCCGTACTTCGAAGTGAAAACCTGGTTTCAAAACCTAGTAGCGTAAATACGTCACATCCCTAACTTCAACTATGTATATATCGTTCGTCGATATATCGTTGAAACGGAAATGTACTGTGAATGTATTGCCAAGGAGCGATAATTTCCCTTCACCCGTCAAAGGGTCGCAGCCATTAAACGCACGCCCAGTAAAAACAAGGCGGCACTCGACGGTACCATGTTCCCGACAAGTGCTCGGGATGGGAAGTGTCGTGTAAGTACCCCCCGGCAGTGAAGGGTGCAAAGTTTTTTTTCCACTTCTCATAACACACTAAGGTCAACGTCAAGGGAAATGTCAATGCCTATCATCGCGATAAATATTGCGTTCATTATTAACGCTATTATGTGAGTAGTGGCTACACTTGAACGGTCGGAAAAAATGTCCTAAGAAACTCCGAAGTAAAAAAATCAATATCATTTTTTTCTACAGTTTCTTTAAAATATCGTTTGTATAATCATAATAGGCAAAAAATTCAATATTTTATCGTATTAAAATCGTTTTCATACGACCTCGGGTCCGTTTTGGCGGCCATTGTTCTTTGGTGTGGAGATAGTCAGAACACTGGAGAAGGATATAGGATACTTATATCGCGATAAAGTGAGGTCCACGCGAGTGAAACCGCGGGGCACGGCTAGTATTATAAACGCAAAAGTTTGTGAGTGAGGGCGTATGTTAGTTACTCCTTCACGCTTAAACGGCTGAACGGATTTACATGAAATTCGGAAAATAGGTAGCTTAGATCCTGTATTAACACATAGGCTACTTTTTGTGGGAAAAATTGAGGTGAAAAGTAAAGCTGGGGTACAACCGCGGGGCGTAACTAGTATAATAAAGTTCAAATTCATTCTTCAGATAATGTCACATTATTTTAGTCGAAGGCTTCGATTGTAGCCTCTATCGAGCGGATCAAACTCAACAATTCCGATCGATCATCCATCATCAATGACTTTTTGATTTACGGAACATCTATTTTTAACTTAACTAATTAGAAATACGATTGCTACCAATAAACGCGCTAGAAAAATTACCTATTTAAAATTTTCGTTTGCAATTCGTTCAGTTAACAGGTGGTCGTCGTGAGAGGGCGGGCGGCGACACGTGCGTCCTGCGCGGCGGCTCGCGGCGGACTGACGCGACCACCGACGTGACAGAGATCGGTGCGGGACACTAGGGAGGGAGACTGCGGTGTTGGAGGACTCGGGACTAGACGGGACGGGTAGAATTGTCACGTTGGATTACTTTAGTAGGTATACAACATGTGATTACTTTAAAACGTCAAATTTGAAACTACAACTGATCCAACTTCCTTCCGCCAGCAAAATAACAGGCAAGAATCGGCTAGCAGGTCTTGTTTTTGGGCGCAATCACTCTCAAGTTATCTGTCGCCGTGCACCTATCGGTGTGTTCCGGCAGCCTCACTTGAGAGCCAGTTCCCAGTCCAGGTGTAGCGTGACGCCACCTTCGACCTCATCGTCACTTAAAATTAGATGACTTGTGGTCCAACGATACCCTTTAAATAGTTAAAAGAAAACGTGACAAGACTGTAAAGACTGCGTGCCGTGTCCCATCCCTAGCCGCCACTCTAAATTGAGAAAGTCCTCCATCACTTTGCCATTAAAATTCTAACCTACGCTCTCGGGATTACGGTCGTAATTCCATTGCCCTAATACATTGAAACAAACGGCTTGGTGTAACTTGGAAGGTCGTAACCACCAATACGTTTTCTTTAAATTTGTGCTTTGAACTGTTGGCAATAGAGTCGATATTGATTTGGCAAGTAAAGTAATTGATTTAGAAAGCGATTTTAATGGATTCGAAAATGTTGCGTAGGCTTCAAACTAATTTATTCCTTATTACTGAAGGTTTAAGTTTGTAATTGAATGGAAGCTTTTAATAATGTTTAGGTTTATTTGGAGACAGCTGTGAAGCAAGGCGATGTAAAATAATGGAAATGATATATTTTCCGAATGGAAATTTGTTTTTTTACAAGATTTTCATTGAGTTTAAAAGCATTTTAGGTTTGAGAAACAAAGAACAACGCCCAAAACGGACCCGAGGTCGTATGAAAACGATCTATATACGATAAAAATTGTAATTTTATGCCTATTAAGATTATAGAAACGATATTTTAAGGAAAGTGTAGAAAAATATGATATTGATTTTTAACTTCGCTGTTTCAGACATTTTTTAACTTACACGATGCTTGGATGTTTTGAACGCACTCCGCATTTCCTTTGTCATTTCGTTTCAGTGATTAAAATCTACACTAGTTTCAAATTATTTACCAAACATGAACAAAAACTAATTTCTTTAATCTATGTACTAGCAAATTGACTGCCACTGTCAAGTGACATTGACAGAAACGAACATTTTCACACGAAATTTATTGCGGTCAGGTCCAGGGCAGCATGAGAAGTGGCCGATGTTCTTTGTGACAAAATAGTTTTGGAACATTTCTAAAGTTGCGATGAGACGCGAAAAATACATTTTTTTATTGTAATATTGTAGCTGTTCCCCGCGGTGTCACCCGGGTACGGTTCATCGCAATAGCTCAACTCCACTCAAAAATATGTTTAGACAGTAGGATATGTAAATGACAACCTCCTTACATACATACATGGCCTTAGACGTCTATGACAGACGATTCAACCCGTGTCAGTGTGGTTTGAAGAACACTTTTGTTGGTGGCTATACAGACCAATACGACGGGCTCGTCCACATTTAGTGCAGATGTGATTAGCATTTGTTGACACGGAGTCACTGACGAGCCGCCTCGCCCTCTCTTTAGCAAGCTTGTCAAACCAGACTCTATCATGCAACCTCCTTACACCGGCAAAAAAACAGACAAAAAACGCTCGAACGCCCGAAAAGCTCAGTTTTTGGGCGCGAACATAATATGTACAATATTTTTACCCGACTGCGAAAGAAGTAGGGTTATGTATTTCGAGTGTATGTATCCTACTATTAATATTATAAACGCGAAGGATTGTACGTATGTTTGTTGCTTTTTCACGCTGAAAACTACTGAACGGATTTGAGTGAAATTTGGAATGGATACAGCTTATACCCTGGATTAACATTGGCTACATGTTGTCCCTGAAAAATGGAGCCTGCGGGATAACAGGAAGACGCGGATGAAACCGCGGGGAACAGCTAGTGTGTGTATATTTCTTTGGCACGGTCTGTAGCCTGAATGTCTGACGGATGTTAACATATGAGGTGTCATTAGATTCGTCTTTATTGTGGGAGTGACACAGGGTACTTTATTAAGGCGCAGTCGGGTGTGTTTTGTTCCTTTTGTAATGTATAATGTCATTCTAATTTTAATTAATGTAGAAATTAAACTTTCAAAATTCAAAACCCGTCATTAATATAATTAAAGGTACAAACAACGAAACAAGATAAAAAAAAAAACTAACTTTATAACAAAGTTCCTGTTCTCCTTCAATCAATTAGTAATAAGATTAAAATTGTCAATGTGATCGCGCCAACAAAATAACCAGCTGAGCGTTTCTTACCTGTTCTTTTGCCGATGAAAGGAGGTTGGAACAGGCGTAGCTAGATTTAAGTTTGACGTTTTAAAATGATCACAATGTTGAATGTATACTATTAAATAAAAAAAACATTAGAATTTTGTATTTCTCGAGTTCTTGTAGGTGTCCGTAGAAGGTCGTGTTCTGCTACGCATTCGTAGCACGTCCGTAGCGTTGCTACGGCGCCGCATAGCCGCTCGTAGCACCCGTAGCGTCTACGAGTCATTTGGGAACATAAAATAAAAATATATAGTTTAAAAAACTAAAAAAAACACTTTAAAACGCACTCAAAAATATAAAATAATGAAATTGACTTGTATTAGTTACGATATAATGGTTTATTCAAAAAGTGTGGAGCGCTTTTTGGTTGTGTGTACTTTTATTTACCCAGTAAAAAAAGCGCTCCACGCTTTTTGAATAAACCATTATATCGTAACTAATACAAGTCAATTTCATTATTTTATATTTTTGAGTGCGTTTTATAGTGTTTTTTTTAGTTTTTTAAACTATATATTTTTATTTTTTTACTTTTTAGTCTTTTGTTACCAAGTCCAATCTATCGGACTCATCAAAAGGAATCATATGAGCCCAAACTCGAGGGGTTTACTAGTAGCCACTGCAGAGATCTCCTACCCACCTTCTGGCTGCATCATCAGACCCTCGTCACCAAGTTCAATCTATTGGACTCATCAAGACGAATCATATGAGCCCAAATACGAGGGGTTTACTAGTAGCCACTGCAGAGTTCCTCTACCTACCTTCCGGTTGCATCATCAGACCCTCGTCACCAAGTTCAATATATTGGACTCATCAAGACGATTCATATGAGCCCAAACACGAGGGGTTTACTAGTAGCCAGCGAAGAGATGCCCTACCCACCTTCCGATTGCATCATCAGATCAGGTCGATGATACCAAATTATTGCATTGTCACCGAGATTACATACACATACAAAGTTTCAAGTCGATACGACAATTAGAAGTAGGTGAAAATTGACTTCTAAGATTTGATTACATTGTTAGTTAGTTAGTTAGTTAGTTAGTTAGTTAGTTAGTTAGTTAGTTAGTTAGTTAGTTAGTTAGTTAGTAGTTAGAAAGGGAACGGAACGAACTTCAAACTTCAAAGTTATTTACTCACTAGCGGACCGCCCCGGCTTCGCACGGGTAGGTAATGACTGTCTCGAGTGGAGACGCGTGCCTCTCCAAGTAACGAGGCAACAATGTAATATATCACCATAAACCTTTACACCGAGACTAACCTAACCGGTTATTGTTATAATTAGCAACGTCACCCTTGTATTGTCCGCGCCGGCCGCCATTGTGCGTTGACTACTGATCGAGGCTTTTGTTTAACGTTATTAATGGCCCGATATTCCAACTATGCAGTACTAACTCCGGCCCGCGGTTTCACCCGCGTGGGCTACAGATTCCCATTTTTACATTTTTTACCCCCTTAGGGGCTGAATTGAGCGATGGTCGAACGGTAAGGCGTGCGACTTAAAAGACGCCGACACCGAGTTCGAATCCTCTCGACCCCGCACCTATGACTTAATAAGTTATGTGCGGATATGCCATCGCTCAAACCGGTGAAGGAAAACATCGTGAGGAAACCGGCGTGTCCAAGAACTGCAACATTCAAAGGCATGCGACATCTACCAACCCGCAGTGGGCCAGCGTGCTGCATTACGGCCCACTCTTTCTTTCTTTGAGAGACGGTTAGAGTCCCAGCAGTGGGAACGTAATATGGCTGATAATGATGAGGATGTATCCATATGGCTTTATTGAAATTGGTCGCAGTTTCTCTCCAAAATAGTTTTTCTAAAACAGTCCTCCTACCTCAGCCGAATAGCCGCCCTCTTCCCTCTCATATGGTCGAGGAGAGCGATGGCTGGCACATGCGTCAACTCGTGAACGGGTGCTGCTTGTGGGGTCTGGTCTGCTTTGGTTGTGATCCCGCAACTCGTTAATATTCATGTTCCCATATCCCAATGTGTACAACCAAACAAGAGAAATCTTCTTATTAGTAAAGCTAAATAAAAAATATCGGACTATTAGATGACAAAAAAAAGCTTGGGATTTTAGTGAACTTGCTCCAATTCAATCAATTAGTAATAAGAATAAAATTGTCAATGTGATCGCGCCAAAAAAATTACCTGCCGGGCGTTTCTTGCCTGTTCTTTTGCCGGCGTAAGGAGGTTGGAACAGGCGTAGCTAGTTTTAAGTTGACGTTTTAAAGTGATCACAATGTATCCTATTGAATAAACATTATTGAATTTTGAATTTTGAATAGGAGAGTGGAAGCCTCAGAATGTCTGCTCACTGTTCCGAGCGCTGAGTCAACTCACTCACTCACTCTGTGATAACGTATTAGTGCGAGGCGCGGCGCGAGCGGCAGCGGGGAGCGGGCCGTCTATACGCGACTAGAGGGCGGGTTATGTTCACGCAAACGCGAGATTTTTTATTAGTAGCTTGACTTGTAAGTAACTAACAATGTAATCAAATCTTAGAAGTCAATTTTCATCCACTTCTAATAAAATTGTCGTATCGACTTGAAACTTTGTATGTGTATGTAATCTCGGTGACAATGCAATAATTTGGTATCATCGACCTGATCTGATGATGCAGCCGGTAGGTGGGTAGAGGATCTCTTCAGCGGATACTAGTAAACCCCTCGTGTTTGAGCTCATATGATTCGTTATAATGATTCCAATAGATCGGACTTGGTGACGAAGGTCAGATGATGCAGCCAGAAGGTGGGTAGGGGATCTCTTCTGTAGATACTAGTAAACCCCTCGAGTTTGGGCTCATTAGATTCGTTGACGACTCCAATAGATTGGGCATGATTAAATAAAACTAAAAAGTAAAAATAATATATTTAGTTTTCAAAATCTAAACATCACACCTTGAAGACGGCTGGCTATAATGATTAATTCAAAAAGTGTGGAGCGCTCTTTATGTATGTATGTAATTAAAATTAGGTCAGATACAACCAAAAAATCACTTTTTGAATTAATCATTATATCATTATATCGTAGCTGAAATAAGTCAATTTAAAATTATTTTACAATTTTAGAGCGTCTTAAAGGTGTGATTTTTAGTTTTTTATTGTAGTAAGTAGATAATTAATGATAATCTCATATTTTGTACATAAATAAAATGGCAAAGCGTGTTAAAAAACGCAACTTTAGTTTGTGTCCCCGCGCCCGCCGCGACTCGGACCGCGCCCTCCTCGAGCTATTAGCGGCATCTCAGTTACATTGTAACTGGAGCTCGATGGGCCATCATTAATCACGCTACGCAAATATTACAAAGAAATGTGTTGTAATGTACTAATATTATAAACGGAAAGTTTGTATGTCATCATCATCATCATTACCACGTTCCCACTGCTGGGACTCTGGCCTTCTCTCAGAGAGAGAGAGTATGGGCTAAACTACCACGCTGGCCCAGTGCGGGTTGGTAGATGTCACATGCCCTTGAAAATGTTGCAGTTCTTGGGCATGCCGGTTTCCTCACGGATGTTTTCCTTCACCGTTTTGAGCGATGGCAAATCCGCACATAACTTATTAAGTCATAGGCGCGGGACCGAGAGGATTCGAACTCGGTGTCAGCGTCTTGTAAGTCGCACGCCTAACTGTTCGGCCACCATCGCTCAAGCTTGATATACTAATACTTATGACATGACATATTGAATCTGTCGCCAAACACCTATCGGTGTGTTCCGGCAGCCTCACTTGAGAGCCAGTTCCCAGTCCAGGTGTAGCGTGGCGCCACCTTCGACCACATCGTCACTTAACATCAGGTGACTTGAGCTCAAACGCTACCCTGTAAATAGTAAAAAAATAATAAAAAAATCGATCCAAAACCGCGGATAACGGATCAGGATCGATTATTTATTTCGGTTAGTCTATACTAACCCACTATTGTTTACTCGTCTCCTAAAGGTACCGGCTACACTCTATCAAAGCACATAGTTTGCTAACTCAGACCGCACAAACTTGCTAAGTCGCCGGCTTTGAACTTAGAGACAAACGACCGCCTTTGACTCCGCCCGCGACCGACGGACCCCCACGCTGCGTCGGGATTATTGTTAGTATTCGTTGTCAAAAAGTCAGAAGTCAATTGTTTTTAAAACACTTTTATTAGCTTGACTTGTAACTAACTAACTAACTAACTAACAATGTAATCAAATCTTAGAAGTCAATTGTCACCTACTTCTAATTGTCGTATCGACTTGAAACTTTTTATTCAATAGGATACATTGTGATAACTTTAAAACGTCAAACTTAAAACTAGCTACGCCTGTTCCAACTTCCTTACGCCGGCAAAAGAACAGGCAAGAAAGGCAGGTAATTTTTTTGGCGCGATCACATTGACAATTTTATTCTTATTACTAATTGATTGAATTGGAGCAAGTTCACTAAAATCCCAAGCTTTTTTTTTGGTAGTCCGATATTTTTTAATTAGCTTTAGTAATAAGATTTATCTTGTTTGGTTGTACACATTGGGATATGGGAACATGAATATTAACGGGTTACGGGATCACAACCAAAGCAGAGCAGACCCCACAAGCAGCACCCGTTCAGTCAGGTCGATGATACCAAATTATTGCATTGTCACCGAGATTACATACACATACAAAGTTTCAAGTCGATACGACAATTAGAAGTAGGTGAAAATTGACTTCTAAGATTTGATTACATTGTTAGTTAGTTACAAGTGAAGCTAATAAAAGTGTTTTAACAGAGCCCAGCCCGTACCGGGCCGGTTCTATCCCGGTTTCTGTGTAGCTTGTGTATTTAGCTTTACCGAGTGAAGAATGCTCAACACGAAATGCTAAACGTTAGTGCCGGCTTCGTTACCGCGGTTTAGTGACTCGCAGTGAAGCCGCCGCGACTTGTGAGGGATCCGCTAATGAGTCCCCGGCAAGGAGGTCAACACGGAACGTTTAGCAACCAGTTCAAACGTCAATGTGTACGTTTTTTTAACGAAATCCCAAGTAAAATTCAAGACTTGTCGATGGCAAAATTTCAAGTCCGTATAAAGAGAAAGCTTGTCAGTAAAATATCGCACTATTTAG
Source organism: Opisthograptis luteolata (assembly GCA_931315375.2). Classification (NCBI taxonomy): domain Eukaryota; kingdom Metazoa; phylum Arthropoda; class Insecta; order Lepidoptera; family Geometridae; genus Opisthograptis; species Opisthograptis luteolata. The sequence continues at coordinate 5,462,838 of OV928063.1, read as the reverse complement.
ATGACAAAAAGGCCTGGGATTGTAGTGAACTTGGAACAGGCGTAGCTAGACTTAAGTCTGACGTTTTAAAGTAATGAAAGAATATGTATGTAAGGAAACGTCAACTTTTATAGTTTTCGTAAACTATCGTAACATATACTAGAGGTACTAGAGTTAGGGTTGCCAACTTTTTTTTACAAGAAATCTATACTAATATTATAAAGCTGCAGAGTTTGTTTGTTTGTTTGTTTGTTTGTTTGTTTGTTTGAACGCGCTAATCTCAGGAACTACTGATCCGATTTGAAAAATTCTTTCAGTGTTGGATAGTCCATTTATCGAGGAAGGCTATAGGCTATATTTTATTTCCAAAAAAATTAGGGATCCGTAAGAAAATTGCAATTTTGCAACCCAAGGTGTGAAATCGAAAATCTATTTTTGCGTGCGCTGCCAAAACTATTGACACTAGAACAAAGTAATGTATTACGGGTTTGTAGGTCTCATTAAGATCTACAAAAAAGTCCGCGAGAGCATATGTCTAACTATTATAGTAATGCCACAATAAGTGATCTTCTATTTTAAAATTTTAATTTTTAATGCCGCTGCTAGATAATGCTCATTATTTGTATCTTGGTATTAATCCTTATCAAAATAAATTACTTTTTATTCAAAACTGCTTCAATGCCTTTATAAAACTTTTTAAATCATTCAATTCGGACATTCCATTCGAAAGATATCACGAGTTTAAAAATGTAAGTAGTAGTAGAAAAATAAAACCGCCGCACCGCAGCGCAGCGGGAAACGCGGTGAAGTGAGGGGGGGGCACCGGGAGAATCTATGAAATAGGTAAAGTGCGGTCGCGGACCAGACCTCTAGCTGCGCAATTCAAACGTGCGGTCCAAGAAAAATTAACTTAGAATTAAAATATGATAATGGGTACCTACAGCAGGTAACGCGGTGAGGGGGCACCGAAGTGCGGGAGTAATTTTGGAGTATACGGAATATATTATACGCTTTCGCGCCTAAACTACTGAACCGATTTATATGAAATTTGGTTTATAGATAATTTGAGCCCCGGGGAAGGGACATAAGATACCTTTTATCGCGATAAACTGTAGCCCACGCGGGTGAAACCGCATGGAACAGCTAGTAATGTATATTGACGTCTGTGAAGAATATTAAAAGGTATTGAAAAAAAAACAGTATTTTATTTATTTATTGTTTTAAATAAGTACATATCTTTTACACTCTGACTGAATAAAAACAAATTTGTGTGAGCGTTTAAGTATTTATAGCACACTAGCTGCGCCCCGCGGTTTCACCCGCGCGGACTACACTTTATTGCGATAAAAGGTATTCTATGTCCTTCTCCAGGGCTTGAACTATCCCTGTACCAAATTTCATATAAATCGGTTCAGTAGTTTGGGCGTGAAAGCGTAACAGACAGACAGACAGAGTTACTTTCGCATTTATATATTAGTAGGGAGTAGGGATAGGGATAATAATGTGTTTGCATGCTGAAAACAGTATTTTGTACACTTTATTTTAGTTTCACAGTAAAAAGTATAATATAGTGAAAAACAGGATAATAACTGTTGTTGAGTAAAACAGTATAGTTGGCAACCCTAACTGTAGTCCACGCGAGTGAAACTGCGGGGAACAGCTAGTATGCAATGAAAAAGTCCCTACTCCACTTTATCCTAATCCCTACTAATATTAAAAATTCAAAAGTAACTCTATCTGTCTGTCTGGCTTTCACACCTAAACTACTGACCCGATTTAAATGATATTTGGTATGAATATAGTTTGAACCCTAGGGAAGGACATGAGATAATTTTTATAGCGAAAACCTGTAGCCCACGCGGGTGAAACCGCGGGGAACAGCTAGTCCAATTATAAATGGAAAAACTTTTGTACAGTCCTTGTGACTACGGAACCCCGCGGGTTACGATAATTGCGGGCTTTTCATTTCAAAAGTACAGCGTACAAGTGGAACGGCTCCATTCGAGGAAGTTTGTTTGAAGAGCTCACGGACTCAGAGCCAAGTTCAGAGAGTGAAATGTGAGGGAAACTCGGATAATATTTATAGCTCAATATAATAATGTTTTCAATATATTTTTTATTTTTATTATTATACTCATTTTTTTTAATATTTAAACTCTTATTTATTATGTTACGCAAAAACCTAAGTAGATATAATATAGTTTATGATACCCAAAATGTATTACACCTTAACAAAAATATATATTCTTGTAAATTTATGTAAGTTTTATAATTAGTTTCCTTTGGTTGTTTTGTATTGATGTTATTATCATTATTAGTATTTTAATATTCTAAAATCAAAATCAAAATCAAAATCAATCATTTATTGCATTCATATGTTAGTATACATGAGATCTTAGTGGTTATAATTAGTGAACATATGAACCCGAATAGGGTATAGCAATGTAGTAGTAGTAACAATTACAGACAACTTATAAACATATTAAATTATTGTCAAAATAATTCTATGTAGTATATTATTATCAGTATCTTCGGTACCATGCCTAAAGGGACTTCTTTTCATAATGTATTTTAGTTATTAGTTTAGGTTTATTTGTTTTTATTTTATTGTTATAATAGTATATAATTAAGTAAATTATCGTATTTTTAATGTATACCTACTGAGGATTTTTTACGATTAAGTCACCTTGATCTCGGGTTACCTCGATACAGGCTTGCCCAATGAGGTAACCTTAAGACATTTAGTTTTAAGGAAAAGCATACCCTACATAAGAATCATGTTCATGTTTTGATTAATGCCTAGTTTATGTTTGTATCTTCTGCAGCAAATAAATATTTTCATTTTCATTTCATTTTTTCATATATCAGAATCATTTATTCACAACAAATTATACAAAAACTAACTGTTCCCAGTGGTTTCACCCGCGCGGGCTACATTTTTTAGCGATAAAAAGTAGCCTATGTCCTTTCTATGGCTCTATACCATCTCTGTACCAAATTTAATTTAAATCGGTTTAGTAGTTTAGGCGTGAAAGCGAGACAGATAAACAGAGTTACTTTCGCATCAAAGTAGGGATTGATTGCAGCAAGTTCACTACAACCCCAAGATTTTTGTTCTTTAAATAGTCCGATATTTTCTCAAAAGTTTTACTAATAAGATAAAAAGCAGCTACATTCATGCTGTAGCGCTAATCTTCTCCCAGAGAGCAGGTACAGTCAACGACAAAAGTCGCTGAACAATCACACTTTTTTCTATTATCCTCATCATCTTAAGACACCAATTTTTGACCACATCATCACCTAAAATCAAGTGTTATGTTGTGGTCAAAATGATAACATGTAAAATGTAAAATAAACAATAACAATTACTGATTTGAAACACATTTGTAAAATCGAGAACGATCACCTACTTTTGTCGCTGAAGTACTCTTCCTACCTCACTGCTGGCTGCTATTTACAACTCTCGTTAATGATCTCCGCTCCAGCGTCCGATAGAAATCAATTAGCTGTAGGTTCGCGCTAATAGTGTTCTTAATTAATATTGTTCCGCGTCACGTCGCGGCTGCTTCCACGAGGACGCAGCGCAACAAACCAGGCGGGAGGCAAACTTGCTTCATTTTATTAGTAACTGTTTCTCGCAGTATACAGTTTTTTTCGATAAAAAAAACCGACTGCGCCATAGTAAAGTACCCTATGTCACTCCCGCAATAAATACGAATCAAATGACACCTCGTATGTTGAAATCCGTCAAGCCATTCAGGCTACAGACCGTGCCAAAGAAATATACACACACTAGCTGCGCCCCGCGGTTTCACCCGCGTCTTCCTGTTATCCCGCAGGCACCATTTTTCAGGGACAACAAGTAGCCAATGTTAATCCAGGGTATAAGCTGTATCTATTCCAAATTTCACTCAAATCCGTGCAGTAGTTTTTGCGTGAAAGAGCAACAAACAGTAGGATACATAGACTTGAAAAACATAACCCTTCTTCTTTCGTAGTCGTGTAATAATTATACCTTTGTTTTATTTTAAAACGGCACAGTAAGTCAGCACCCCGACATCGCCCACTGCCTCCTCGCAGCAGCCCGCGCCGCTCGCTCGCCGGTCATCATTAATCACGGCACAAAGTTCCGAGGAGCGAGCGGGACTACTGGCTATTGTTGCCTGTGGCTCGGGTACAGTGTAGTCATGCGTTCTAATGTAATTCTAATTTAGTTTAATGATTTATTGATTTCAAAAACGTGTCAGTAGAAGCTGGAATTTTAAGCGAAGTTCTAGCGATCTTCGACTCGCAACGCCTTGTGCCGTGGTTGGGTACCGACTCAAAATTACTTATGTATACTTGCATTAGTCTAAGAACTTAGTTATTAGAGTTAAAAAAAAGTTCTATTATATTTGCTTTTCCGTTTGTTCGGCGGTTTAATTTTTTTGTTAAAAAATTAGAATATTCGAACTTTTAACAATAAAAATTAACCGTCGAAAAGCGATAAAGAAAAAAGTCTGTAAACAATTTTGAGTTGGCGCTATTATATAAGTGATATATATACATAGTGTGCGCGTACATATAAACGTAATTAAAAACATTCGGCTCCCTCGGGATCATGTTTCAATTAATTAAATACGATACGAGACGCGGCGCGGCGCAGCGCACTTACATTTTATAATATACATTCACTTTTATTAAATGACATTCGTATATTATGTACTGTACCTACCTATACTGGGGTTTGAAATATTAGAAATATGTTAAATTTCTATACATTATAATAAAATACCGTTCTAAACTGAGCCGCGGAGAATCTATATATAGACTGAGTTTAAAGAAACTAAAATAATGACATTTGTTTGTTAACATAATTTAAAAAATGAAATTAAGAAAATTATAATTTCAAGCGATGATGGCTGAGTGGTAGTGGCGTTAGCTTGCGATCCGTAAGACGTGGGTTCGATTGCAATATTGAGCTTGAGCTGTCGGTGTAGAAAAAACATCGTGATGAAACCATGGCTTGGTGTCCTTTACTTAGTGCTCGCCTGCTAGCTACCAGCCTCGAGTTAACAATCTGTCGCCGAGCACCTATCGGTGTGTTCCGGCAGCCTCACGTGAGAGCCAGTTCCCACTCCAGGTGTAGCGTGACTTTCAGCCCGATCCGTCCAGTGGTTTGGGCTGTGCGTTGATAGATCACTATGTCAGTCAGTCACCTTTGAGTTGTAAATTTGTAATATTTAGATTTTCATTTGAATGTACCAGGATATCATGAATTAGTGGGAGTTACATTGAACCGTTTTATTCGTAATCCAACAAAGTTTTCGAGTTACTTTTTGAGTTTAAGCCACTTTGCCACTTTGACAAGTTGGCTGTAGTAAAGCTTGACGTTTACGAAAACTTTTAAAGTTTTCAAAACTTGTACTAGACGTTACAGGTCTGTCTGATCACTCGAAAAGTTTCCGTGTCGGATTCGACGTCACTTTCGCTTCACGGAAACGTTTTCCGAGAGCAAATAGGCGGCGGAAACTTTTCCGTGATAGAGCAGCTGGTTTGTCAAATTAAATGTAAGTTTCCGAATGCAGATAATAATGAATCGCGTCTAAAGAATTCTCGCGGAAACGTTTCCGAATCCGTGGTCGGAAGAGTTTCCGAGTGAATTAGAATCGCACTGCTGCTAGCGATAAGTCAACGCGTTATTTCCAGTGAGTTGGGCGAGTAACGGCGCGCGGGAGAGTTACGTGCCTCGTGCGAGTCACTGGCTCCAGTGCGGTAACTAAATGTATTAGCTAGGGGCCGGACGAAATTTGATGTTAAGCCGAATCTGAAGCCGAAATTCGGCTAATTTTATAATTTTGATAGGAATTAGGAACGAAACCATTTCTATGTGTCATTGATTGATTGATTGTCTGTTACCGTATATCACTCTTCTCTATGGCATCTGAATCTAAGTTGTCGTCTAAATATATTCTGTTGTATTGTTTCATTTCTTATTACTTTCTAGCAACCACTAATAATACTGTAGATATTTTTAGATTTTCCGATTAATCGATTAAATATCGGCTTAAGATCGATTTAAGAGCTGTGGATTTTGTTAAGGTTAATGAAAATACTGTAGTCGCCAGTGGCCGGCGACTTACGCCCGAAATGAATAATCAATCCTGATCATTATCCGCGGGTTTGGATTGATATGTCATAATATGTCATTTTAGTACTAGAGCTTGACATATTACTTCTAAAATGACAAAATAAGACATGACATATCGATCCAAAACCGCGGATAATGGATCGCGATCGATTATTCATTTCGGGCGTTAAACGTCAGCCGGCGAAGAAGGTGAACGTGCTCCGAGAATAATCGAACGTAAGTTTCAGCGCGGCCGAAGAATCGGCTGGATTTTGGCCGAAACCGAAACCGAACATTCGGTCACTCGTTGTTATTAGTGTTAGTGCCAGTCAAGTAACTCCGCCGTCTGGGGCAGATGGCGTTACTTAGTAATGAATAGCCGATATAACGACTTCATTTCTTTTACTGCGACACAATGGCGTTACCTAATATAATACCTAACTTATTTTACAAATGTATATCTGAATTTACCGCGTTTGAGCCGGACCAGCGTGGATTACAGCCTCTAGCAGCAATAACAACACAACACAATCAAAAAGATGCTATCTATACTAACATTATAAGGAGGAACAATTTTATTGTTTGTTTGTTTGCATCGAATAGACCCCGAAACTACTGAACCGATTTGAAAAATTCTTTCACTGCTGGAAAGCTACACTATCTGTGACGGACATAGATTATATTTTATTTGATCCGTAAGAAAATTGCTATTTTGTAACCCAAGGTGTGAAATCGAAATCCTATTTTTGCGAGCGCTGTAAAAAATATTGACAATAGAACTAAATAACGGGTTTGTAGGTCCCATTAATAACTTATAAGACAAAACTTTGCCAGATGCGACTTTAGACCGTGGTTTTATCGCTTAACTAGAGGCCGCGCCGCTGAGGTTTAGCGTTAGACCATGACTTGGTCTATGGATTTTCGAGAAACCACGTTTTTTATTATTACTTTTGTCTAAACCCTGGTTTAATAGAGGTTTAAACCAGGGATTTTATTTGGACCGCGTTTTGTAATAAGGTCGGTAGTGTTTCAAAACGACTACTACAGCATAAATGACTTCGCCAATGACGACACAAAATGACTAGGATGGATCGGTCCGCTCCTACATTGCTATAGCCTTTTCCGGTCCATATTATGTTCACTACTCTTAACCACTAATTTTACTCCTATCCGTTCAGTAGTTTTAGCGTTAAAGAGTAACAAAACATCCATCCATCCATCCATACTCACAAACGTTCGCATTTATCATATTAGTAGGATGTAGTGATGACGCGCTACGACGTTTTGTTTCTCCTTTCCAGTATTCAATCTGTGTTAGAACTTAACTATAATTAGGATACTGATATTTTTCATGTTTTAGTTCCAGCCGAATGCAAGAATACTTTTTTCATTTACTACAATCATTGTCATTGCACTCGGTTTTTCAGATTCCCCTGAAAAAAAAAACACAGCGCCATCTAGTTTGCATTTGTAAAACTAGTAACAGTCTTGAAAATAGTGACATCTATATTCTAACTTTAGTACTAAGCTGATTAACTGTAACAGTGAGCTGGCTGTCTATGTAGTTCTAGTAAAAACCAACAGATGGCGTTAGAGCAAGTTTTTAAAGTTAGTGACATTTTTCTTACCACGTAATTTTAGTAAAAACCAACAGATGGCGCTTAAGCTAAAGTTTTCCAAATTAGTATTTTCCTTATTATCGCGTAGTTCGGCGCTATAGTTTTTTTTCGATATTAGTGTTTTGCTTTTATTACGTAGTTCTAGTAAAAACCAACAGATGGCGCTGAAGCTAAAGTTTCTGAAATAAGTGTTTTCTTGCAAAACTCTTACCAGGCTGGGGATTGAACCGCCTTTTCATGTAATCCAGGATCTTGTCCGTGAAGCCTCGTTTCTTCGTCTCCTTTTCTCGAACAATCTGAGGACAATTTGTTACAAAGAGTTCAGTAACATTGTAGGTCGTCTATATAAGATTTTCATGAATAAATTGATGTTTGCAGCGGGTTCGTTGAATTCCAATTTTCTTGGCACACAAAATATCAGAATGTGACGTGATATACGATCAAATGCTAATCTCCCTAAGGTACATGTGATCACTTTAAAACGTCAAAATTTAAACTAGCTACGCCTATTCCAACCTCCATAAGCCGGTCACATCTACTATGGCATCATCGCTTTAAAGGTTACGAAAGACAAAGGACTTAAGTATTATATTTTTCACTTTTTGTCGGTTCCATTTTGTGCAAAAAAGTTTTTCTCAATTGCCAAAGAAACCATCATAAGTTTCTCTTCCTACCTTATACAGGTAGATAGTTACCTCGAGCAAGTTGCTTAATTAACTTAACAATTATTAAGATGAAGTCCCGTAATCTCCGCGGTGCTGCTCCGGCCACACTTGCGGTCCATAATCTAGCAGCTAATTAATCTTGTAAGAACGCAGGTGTCACCCACCCACCTACCTACCAAGTGAGTGTTTGTGTAGACACTCAAGTATTTTTGGATCCTTAATAACAATAGACAAGATCTTTTTTGAAGCAAATTGTACTGTCAACATGAAGCTTTGGTTTCAACACGATGTTTTCCTTCAAAGAAAGTTCATTTTAGGATTCGAAGCCATGACCTATAAGGTCGATAATAATATAAATTTATAGTTTATAAAAAACTAAAAAAGAAACACGTTAAAAACGCACTCAAAAGTATAAAATAATTAAATTGACTTGTATTAGTTACGATATAATGGTTAATTCAAAAAGTGTGGAGCGCTTTTTGGTTTTGTGTACTTTTATTTACCCAGTAAATGATTTGATTACATTGTTAGTTAGTTAGTTAGTTACAAGTCAAGCTTATAAAAGTGTTTTAAAAATAAAAAAACCCCGACATCCTGGACCGATTTTCATCAAACATAGCTAAAAATGCCCACACATCATTTTGGAAAAGAAATGATAAATACTCTTACCGACCGATATTAACCAAACATAACTAACACTCCCGACTAATACACCTTACAAACAAAATCAAAATCGGTTCATCCGTTCGAGAACAACGATGCCACACACATACAGACATCGACACAAACTTATAACACCCCTCTTTTTGCGTCGGGGGTAATGACTTTTTCAAATTGGCCTCGCTTTTATAGCGATGATGGCACGGAGGTAGTGACATCGGCTTGCGATCCGTAGGACGCGGGTTCGAATCCTACAATGGGCTTGAGCTAACCTTGAAGGAAAACTGATGAATGATGAAACCATAGCTTGGTAGTAGGGTATTTTCTAGTACTCGCCTGGCTAGCTACCACCCTCTTGTTAACAATCTGTCGCCGTGCACCTATCGGTGTGTTCCGGCAGCCTCACTTGAGAGCCAGTTCCCAGTCCAGGTGTCGCGTGGCGCCACCTTCGACCGCATCGTCACTTAACATTAGGTGATTTGTGCTCAAACGCTACCCTGTAAGTAGCAAAAAAAACTATCAAGTATTAAAGTATTTTGGGATCCTCATTATCAGTTCGCATGAAGGGTGCGTGGCTGACCCGTTATCAGCTGTCGGAGCCACGCGAGCCCTGACTCTGACACAATGGCGTCTTCACTCGCAGCTCGTTCTAACAAGTTACAAGATAACACGACTCCGGGACTTTTTTGGCGGCAATCGAATTGTCAACGAGAAAATTTTGTTTTCATTTCCAAAACTTGTGTTTCTTCGAGTGATAATGTGTAATATTGGTGGATTATTAACCATTATGTGTTCGTTAATGTGTACGAGTGTGGGAAATTGAAATAAAGTTGTGAAAGTGACTTTTCTAGTTGCTACAAAAAAGTCCGTGTAAAGTTTAAGTAAAGCGCCACTAAAACATTATCCTCATCCCATCATCATCATCATCATCATTTAAATAAACCTTACATTCTCTTTGACATTCTTGGTGAAAAAAGATGACGAGGTCTTTCGCAAAAGAACCTTCGTCCGAGACGCTGCGTAGGCGGCGATCTCTATTCGACATTTTGATAAAGTGCTTCAAAAGAACCCGTAAAAAGGTAATCATATTAATTTTATTGGCAATCCTCGAAAAAGCAATTTGGAATTCCATCCTATTGCGTCAGCCAGTTGACAGCTATGAGAATCCCAATGTAACACGCTGTTTAATTCTTTCACAGCGGGTTCTTTTTCTCGGGATAACCCCTCCGCCCTGAACCAAGCCTTTCGAGATCCTGCGCGCTTATTTTGGCACCGAACCGAAGTCCTCTCGGGACCCGATCTCATCTTCGTGCTGGCAACCCGCCGCTTGGACCAGACCACGTTACAGCACGGTATCTTTTCTCTTTGTTTTTTTCCCTGGAACATTATCCATGGTTATAGGCAAGGTTTCTTAACCTTTGATACGAAGAGCACTTTAATCGACATAGTTTCGGCATTCCCGGTCCGCTTCACTTAAGCCCCGTCGGAAAATACAGTTTATTAAATTTAGGTTTAATCTAAGTCGGATCTACCTTTGTAATTTTAGATTTAACGTGTTTTATGTAACTTAGCACTATCTAGATTTCAGTAATTTAGTCTAAGCTTGGAATCTCAATTAGAGATCTTAATTAGAGATTTAGATAAGTATTTCTGGAACCGCTCACCTATGTACTAGATTATTCAATAAAATATAAGCTCTATTCTGATACTAAAGCTAAACGTTGTATTTATTTTCACAACCACAACACAACAGCTCAGTCCGCTGGCACGGCCCTCGAACCAAAAGTCCTCCTGTTGTGCCGGCTTGATCTATCCAGATACTTTCTCCTACCCTCATTCCCAACCATCCATCCCAATTATCAACCTTAGTTTTTACAATGTTACAGTGATCACATGTTGTACTTACTAAAGAAATAAGTATTTAGATTTCTTATTCCGATTAATCGTGTAGAGTTTGTGCAAATAAAGTGTCATTCTCTCACACCCACACACTTACTCGCACACACACTCACAGCACTTGGCCTTCGCTATTAATTATCGTAAAATTTGGAATAGCAGCCGAGAGCAGTTCTCACTCCATAAGAACGTTCAGTGAAACAAAAGTTTTGATTGTAAACCCTCTTCGAGTTTACGACAGGCACAAACTGGGCTACGCGTTTGATTTGTTTCTCTAAACAATTTCAGACATTGAAACTTTAATATAATACCAAAATTAATAAAACGTTTACGATTTTTAAACTTCTTGAGTGATGGTGGCCGAATGGTAACGCGTGCGACTTACAAGGCGCCGACACCGAGTTCGAATCCACTCGGCCCCGCACCTATGACTTAAGGCTCTGCCATACGCCGTTGACCTTGCTTGATCAGGTGAAAGCATCCATATGGGCGACTGAGGGGCGTACGAGCCGATTTGCGAGTATGAAATACGTAAAAAATTGGCAAAAAATAATTAAAGCAGTATTTTCAAAAAATGGCCTGAAGGTGTTTTGGGTATTATATTTCTTAACACGCTGATGGTATTAACAAGTCTCTGTTGCATATATAGTTTAGGAGTAAAGTAGTGTTAAACTTTTAGAAAATGGGGCAATTAGCACTTTTTTTTTCAATTTAAAAATATATTTTTGCATAGATATGATGGATAGATATACGTTATTGAACAAAACATTGGTAGCACATGGCCACCGGGTGCCCACTGCAATGCGGCCAATAAAGTCGAACGTTTGTTATAAATTGCCAATACAACAGAAGGATCTCTTAAAATTTTGCTTCACTCCACTTTGTAAAAGCTTTTTGTAAATGTCTGGTGATGCCTACGAATGATTAGGTACAGTCGGTGACAGCAGCTGATCAGCAGTGCGATTCTAATTCACTCGGAAACTCTTCCGACCACGAATTCGGAAAAAATTCCATCAGATTTTTTTAGACACGATTCATTAATCTCAATTCGGAAACTGACCTTTAATTTGACAAGCCAGCTGCTCAATCACGGAAAAGTTTCCGCCACCTATTTGCTGTTTCCGTGAAGCGAAAGTGACGTCGAATCCGACAGGGAAATTTTCCGAGGAATCGCACGACTGGACTCTAGGGCCATTCTCATTAACTTGGCTTAGAAGTAAGAGTTATGAAACTACCAATCAATAAAGTGATTATTCGATATAACTATAAGGGTCCGACCGAAACTCGTTTTCCGGCCGAAACCGAAACTGAAACCGAATATTCGGCCGTTGCTTCAGTTAGGCGAGAGTGCATGACAACTTCCGAGTTTCGGTTTCAGCAAAAGTTTCGGCCAATTTTGGCCGAAGCCAAAACTGCCGCCGAAACTCGGCCGAAAACGAAACCGAAACCGAACTTTCGGTATTATGGCTAGTTTTACTTAAAATATTATTTGAAGCCGTCCGTGACTGCAAAAAGTCTAAGAAACCCTGCCCTAGAGCCATTATCGCTCCGAAATCCGCCGTGGGCGCGCGTTTATAAGCTCCCACACAAAACTACGAAATCGCATCGCATCGCAAATACCTGCGAGCTCGCACGAATACACCACAAGACCTTCCTATCTGACTCGCATCGCGCCGCGTCGCATCGCAGCTTTGTGTGGAGCCCGATGTCATCCATCAAGTCGTATCGTGTACAATACAATCGGCGCATAAATCGCAGGCCTTTTGTTTTACCGACGACGCATTTTCATATTTTGGCGAGTTCGGAGTTGCGCTCTCAGCAATTTTGTGTCAGTACAGTCAGCGACAAAAGTAGCTGATCGTTCTCGATTTTCCAAATGTGTTTCAAATCAGTAGAGAGAGAGACTTAATTTGGCAAAACTGCACACAATAACAAAAGAAAGAAGCACACACAAAAAAACAGTAAAATTACAAAATAATAAAAAAAAAAAAAAAACAAAAAAAAATATCTTTTTTTTACATTTTATATGTTATCATTTTGAACACAACACACCTGATTTAAGGTGATGATGTGGTCAAAAATTGGTGTCTAAGATGATGAGGAAAATAGAAAAAAGTGTGATTGTTCAGCGACTTTTGTCGTTGACTGTACCACTGATTTTGTTATAGACTAGCTGTACGACGTGGTTTCACCCGCGTCGTCTCAGGACTTTTTCCGGCATAAAAAGTAGTCTATGTGTTAATCCAAGGTATAAGCTATTTCATTGAAGTAAGTGAATTTTAGTGAATGCTGAATGAAAATTTGAAGTGGAAAATTGTGGCAAATAAAGACAACACATCATATTCGCCCTCGCTCAAAACGGTGAAGGAAAACATCGCTCGGAAACCGGCATGTCCAAGAACTGCAACATTCAAAAGCATGCGACATCTACCAACCCGCACTGAGCCAGCGTGGTAAATTACAGCCCATACTCTCTCTCTGAGAGAAGGCCAGAGTCCCAGCAGTGGGAACGTGAAAGGCTGATATTGATGATCATATTTTTTAATTAAAATGCATTAACGGCCCAGTGCTTCCCTAAGCCGCAGAATAAAGAAGTGGCAACACAAACGACGCGACATCCCCCAGATGTTATCAGTAATGAGCATTATTTAACGCTGGCAACACTCCAACCGAATTAACTCTGAATTTATCGCTCGAACAAAAGCTTGAACAATTTAAAGGCTAAATGCGTGAAAATGCACTGCGGACTTTTATAAGATTAATATTTTAGGGTTATAGGGGATGACGAAAACTATACCTAAACGAAAAAAAAACGGCCAAGTGCAAGTTCTTCAGGCGCACCGAGGGCTCCGTACACAAACTTGTTTTTTTTTTGTTATTGAATACAAATATTAACGGTTTTCAGACTTTTTCCTTTACATTGCTGTGAGACCTTGCTTCATGCCAAGTGACATGACTCTAGGTCAATTTTGATTCCCGCGTGAAATCGGAAAATATGCGACGTAAAAAGTTGTAGGTAATATTAACAAAAACAATCACGCTAATTATAAAGTAAACGATTATTGTTTTTATGTTGTTTTAACCAATGCAATGTAAGTATCTTGCAAACATACATATCGTCGGCTAGCAAACAACACCGCACAAGTCAAAATTTTGTGGTATTGACATTTTAATGCCATTACATGCAGTTTAGACATGCGCTCAGTGGTGGATTTAGCAGCAGGCTGAGTAGGCTGGAGCCTAGGGCGGCAGATTTTAGGGGCGGCAAATTTAGTGTCAATTAAAAAAAAATGTTTTAATGATATTAAAAGAGTCGTATATATGTATTTAAATATTATTATGTGCACACAAACAATTAAACATTGTTCACCACTTGAATTATCTTCAATTTTTGTCTGATGCATAACAAAATGACACATTTAAAAAGGAAAGGCAGAGGCCGTAGAGGTTATAGAGGTTGGTAGGGGCGGCAAAATTCGAATATTTAGCCTACTGGCGGTTAATGTGTAAATCCGCCACTGCATGCGCTTCTATGAAAATGTAATTACCAAGCATTTTGACTAAATAGAAGCCGTTAATTAAAAAATATAACACACACAAGTCAATAATTTACATAAAAAATATACAAGTAAAACAGTTTTATGTCTCTACTGAAAAGTTGGAAAATTTGACTTGCGCGGTGTTGTTGGCTAGCCGACGATATTCATTATTTATTCTTTTCATTCTGTTCTATGCAATGAATTATGCTTTATTCAATTGCATTCAATAACACACGAATTAATTATAAACTAGAAACGGCGACGAATAATTTTATTTAATTTTAAATGCACACTCGGGTACAATACGTATTGTTTTAGAAATTGAAACGCATGCACAATTAAACTTTTCCATTTTAACGTGCGTAATATTTTTTCGTGTCCAGCTATGAACCCCATAAATACGCGTGAAGTCCTAACACAGCTAGGGTTACCATTCTCAAATTTTAAAAAGTCCTGGCATTAAGCTGGACAAAATAAATGTAATTTTAGCCACTGAATGAAAACTAGTTATTTTTGTCCGATTTCGTAAACGTAAAATTGATTAGTCCGATCAGCAGTGCGATTCTAGTTCACTCGGAAACTATTCCGACCACGGTTTCGGAAAAGTTTCCGCGGGATTTTTTTAGACGCGATTCACAACTACTGTATGTACACAGCACCAGTGTTCGCACCATCGCATAGTTTAATGGTTTATGTATAATTTTACTGTTTTTTTGTGTGCGCTTTTTTCTTTTGTTATTGTGTGCAGTTTTTCCAAATAAAGTCTTTCGCTCTCTCTCTATCTCTCACACGAATCTGAATTCGGACTACAAACTACCTGTTGAATCACGGAAAAGTTTCCGACACCTATTTGCTCTCGGAGAAGGTTTCCGTGAAGTGAAAGTGACGTCGAATCCAACACGGAATCTTTCCGAGTGAATTAAAATCGCACTGCTGATGCATTTTTCAGTTACGGGTTCGGGATTGATTGGTGCATGTTCTGAGATTGGTGTTACGGTGACAACTCACCAGGGGGCGCAGCAAACATTGTTTGTGCAAATCCATGCTGCCATTTTTCTCCAAAACTACTGGTCCAATTTTGATGCTATTTTCAGTTATAAAATGAAATTTTACTTTTTTTTAATTTTTTTTTTTTTTTAATTTTACTCTCGTTTCGTCTTTTCGTATTTACAGAACAAGTTTCAGTGCAAAAACCGCGCATATCCGGTTAGATGGTAACCCTAAACTCAACAAATGAGTAACACAGCAGTTTATAATAAGAGGCCATGTTGCATTTGATTACGCGTCCGAGTTCCGCCGGCCGCCGCGTCGAGCGTAACGATTCGCAATTTTGATGTTTTACTTTTTTTTTTTTTGTATTGTAGTGTCGTCACACGATTAGTGTATTTGCCAGTGTCAAGTATAAAATATTTCAAACTCAGAGTTGAATCAAGTTTTAATGATGATGCGCTTTACTTAAACTTTACACGGACTTTTTTGGAGCAACTCGAAGTCACTTTCACAACTTTATTTCAACTTCCCACACTCGTACACATAAACGAACACATAATGGTTAATAATCCACACAATAATTAATATTGGTGGATTATTTACTATGTGTAATTAACACATTGTCACTCGAAGAAACAGAAGTTTTGGAAATAAAAACAAAATTTTCACGTTGACAACTCAATAGTGTGCGTCGATTTTTTTTATTTGTTTAATCCACTTATTACTTCGTTATAACATAGTAAAAGACTTTTTTGGCGGCAATTGAGTTGTCAACGTGAAAATTTTGTTTTTATTTCCAAAACTTGTGTTTCTTCGAGTGATAATGTGTAATATTGGTGGATTATTAACCATTATGTGTTCGTTAATGTGTACGAGTGTGGGAAATTGAAATAAAGTTGTGAAAGTGACTTTTCAAGTTGCTCCAAAAAAGTCCGTGTAAAGTTTAAGTAAAGCACCACTACTTTACTTAAACACTATCCTCGACCCATCATCTCATCATCATCATCACCATCATCATTTAAACTTGATTCAACTTTCTGAGTTTGAAATCTTTTACACTTGACACTGGCAAATACACTAATTGTGTGACGCCATAACAAAGCAAAAAAAAAAAAAAAAAAACATAGTAAAAAATATAAATCCTGTTAAAATCGTTCAAATGAATTTTTAAAATAATATTTAAAGTACCGATTAAATTTGACCTGTTTGAACGCCCTTATTTTTCGCGCGCTTTTGATGACGTCACATCACTCGTCCAGTACTGTTTTCTCTATGTAATGACAGCTAATATTTAAGAATTTTCAGTTTATATCGCTTTTTCGACAATGGAAAAGGCTAAAAAACCATTTTATGGACATTGTCTTGTACCAGACTGCCAAAACACTATAATAAGTACACCGGATAAAGTGTTTTTTTTCTATTCCAAGTGATATGAAAATACGTAACTGTGTAAGGTTATGAGAAGAGATGAAGTGTCTCCATCATCGTATTTACTTTGTTGTGAAGATCATTTTAATGTTAGTGTATTGTATTTCGATAGTTAACATGGTGTGAATTGGTCAAAGTTAACTTTTGCAGACATAAATATTTTGATTATCAAGTGGAAGAAACTAACTCTGTTTACACCAAGTTTATACCAGCCTGAACTTTATCATTCCTGTCTTTCCTCCGGAGATTTATTTTAGATTGAGGAAGATACCTATCTCATATAATATACAATACAATATCATGAGACAACAAGAGGGAAAAGTTATACTTCAGTTAAAACAAGGTGTTGTAGCTCATATGTTTCAGTGCCAAAAACAAAAAATGGCACCAATACAAGAAGGAATGTGTGCGATTAAAAGACAAAAATTATTGTTATTATATGAAGCTCTCACTGAGTTTGCTGTCAGAAGTACAAATACTTTACGCCACAAACAAGTTACTATGAAGCCGGGAACAGTACTTTTCATATTGAAAGCTGTGATGATTATTAAGCAAGACCCAGTATATCTCACATGGATGTCTCCGAGATGAAGCAGATTGAAGCCTCTAGTAATACAGACCAAGTACAATGTGATGAAGCTGTGCAAGTAAATATTAGATCAAAGTACAAAAGTAAAGATGTTAATGTTAATTTAACTATTGAAAAGAAAAATGTACCTCTATCTCTATAATGTTAGTCTGCGGTTTGACAAATATGCAGGATGTTTTAATAAAAAAATGAAATAGTTATTCCTTAGTTTTATTTTTAGGTATGCATATTCAGTTAATAATTCAAGAAACTTGAATAACAAAATACAGATACAAAGGAAACCTTAAAAATTAAAATCAAACTTACTGTTACATACATATAAAATATAAAACAAGCTTTGACGCTCAGGTTTTTATTACAGATCTGTTTTGTTCTATTCCATTCTAAAACTAAATAATGAATTTAACATTATTAACTCTTGAGGTACCGAGCAAGATATACAGCACTCAATATTAGTACTTGATGGATCTTCACTACGTCGGTGTAGCTATGCCAAAAATGCAATTGAATGCTTCGCAACCTCCTGAAACAAAACAAAAAAATTAATACTAAGTTATGTTACATAATATGTACTTTAATATAATAATATGACTGTATTAAAAATGTCACTCTAGTTGTAGTATGGTTAGTTCTCCTAACTCATCATTACGCAGTATTTTGATTACAAGTTATATTGATAATATCTATGGCAAAGCCAAGGTCTCCAACTCTGCCCTAGTGTTTTGCTTAAAAAACATCTAACAGTAGCCCAATGAGTGGAACAAAAACTAAAAAAATCTTACCTAAGTGTGTCGCACAATCTTCACATTGAATTGAAGTAATGGTTTCTTCAGTTTCATCACAGATCGCTTGTACAGCATAACACTTGTGACGCACATTATGCTCTGGTGTGGTTCGAGCTTGCACTATACATAATTATGTTCCCATCTCGTTTTACTTGAACATAGCCTACAGCTGAATCTCTATTTATGATTCACATTCAGATCTGTAACAAACAATAATTTTAGATAAATACATATAAAAGATTCGGTTGGTCATCTACTTCGTGAGTATCTGCTTCATGATCAAAGACTTTATACAAAATTCGCTACAATCTATTGAAACATACAAGACTATGTGAATCATAACAACGTTTGAGGTTATGTTTAGGTAAATACTGTTAGGGAAGTGCATGCATAAAAACCTATGTAGTGAATTGCAAAATATCATGTTTTAAAATAATTACCTTGCCGCTTTTACTCCTTTGACCTCAACGAACGTAAAATCTGGATTTGATGCAAAATATGCGGTCATCATACAAGCATATATTTTTGGCAAATTGTCCGATTGTGCTTTGACGAAACCACTTTCAGTCATTGTTCTTGATGTTTAGTACTGTCACTATATACCAAAACCGCACTAGGCAATCGAAAACACACAGAAATCTATTTTTAAGTAATTTTTCTTCGTATCAGTATAAATATCGAAGCCGATAATAAGTCCATTGCGTTGTGTGACGTCATTTTTCGAATCGACCAATGGTGAAGCGATTCGCAAATTTGAAATTCCCACGCTTATTTTGCACTTTTTGATTAAATTTTTATGGTATTAATTACAAATTAAATAAGAAAATAATGGTTTAGGTGTAATGTCAAGGCCATAAGGTATCATGGAAAAAAAATCAAGTAAATCTAAATCACATGCATATTCCCTATTGCCGCCAAAAAAATCCTAGTTTTACTTTACGTCGCAGTAGTTGTCAAAATTAAGCTAAATACAAACAAATAAAATCGAAGTGTCTGTATCAGCTGTATTAACAAGTATAGATCAGGAGAAAAATGCTGACGCAATTCACTCATTTTTGGGGTTCCGTACCTAAAAAGTAAAAACGGAACCCTTATAGGATCATTTTGTTGTCCGTCTGTCTGTCTAACCGAAAAAACCGAAAAACAGCTGTGAAAATTCTAATATTTAACGCTCGAATATAATAATCGATCCTGATCCGTTATTTGTAGTTTTGAATCGATGTGTCAGAATCAGAATCAGAATAACTTATTGCATGAATACAGGTCAAGGTCATAAGGCGATGTTACAAAATATAATACAGATTGTCAATGAGAAAATTGTCAATGTGATCGCGCCAAAAAAAATTACCTGCCGGGCGTTTCTTGCCTGTTCTTTTGCCGGCGTAAGGAGGTTGGAACAGGCGTAGCTAGTTTTAAGTTTGACGTTTTATAGTGATCACAATGTATCCTATTGAATGAAGTACTATTGACTTTGACTTTGAGATCTCCATAATATTATTGGGTGTACAAAATCGCAATTTGTTACAATTTGAACTCACTAATAGAGTAATAAGCCTTATCCAGCAGAAAGTCCTTCACTCTTCTCTTTAAAAACATTCATGTCATCTATCTATACTATATATACTATCTATACTAATATTATAAAGCTGCAGAGTTTGTTTGTTTGTTTGTTTGTTTGTTTGTTTGTTTGTTTGAACGCGCTAATCTCAGGAACTACTGATCCGATTTGAAAAATTCTTTCAGTGTTAGATAGCCCATTTATCGAGGAAGGCTATAGGCTATATATTATTTCCAAAAAAATTAGGGATCCGTAAGAAAATTGCTATTTTGCAACCCAAGGTGTGAAATTGAAAACCTATTTTTGCGTGCGCTGCAAAAACTATTGACACTAGAACAAAATAATGTACTACGGGTTTGTAGGTCTCATTAAGATCTACAAAAAAGTTTGCAAAAGCATATGTCTAACTATTATAGTTATGCCGCAATAAGTAATATTTTAATTTAAAAATTTAAAATTTAATGCCGCCTCTAGAAAAGGCTCTTTATTTGTATCTTGGTATTAATCCTTATCAAAATAAATTACTTCTTATTCAAAACTGCTTCAATGCCTTTATAAAACTTTTTGAATCATTCAATTTGGACATTCCAGTCGAAAGATATCACGAGTTTAAAAATGTAAGTAGTAGTAGAGAAATAAACCCGCCGCACCCCAGCGCAACGGGAAACGCGGCGAGATGAGGGAGAATCTATGAAATAGGTAAAGTGCGGTCGCGGACCAGGAAGACCTTTAACAGCACGAATCAAACGTGTGGTCCGAAAAAAAATTAACCTAGAATTAAAATAGGATAATGGATACCTACAGCAGGTAACGCGGTGAGGGGGCATCGAAGTGCGGGAATAATTTTGGTGTAAACGGAATATATACGCTTTCACGCCTAAACTACTGAACCGATTTATCTTTTTATCGCGATAAACTGTAGCCCACGCGGGTGAAACCGCGAGGAACAGCTAGTAATATTATAAAGCTGCAGAGTTTGTTTGTTTGTTTGTTTGTTTGAACGCGCTAATCTCCGGAACCACTGATCCGATTTGAAAAATTCTTTCAGTGTTGGATAGTCCATTTATTGAGGAAGGCTATAGGCTATATTTTATTTCCAAAAAAATTAGGGATCCGTAAGAAAATTGCTATTTTTTAACCCAAGGTATGAAATCGAAAACCTATTTTTGCGTGCGCTGCAAAAACTATTGACAATAGAACGAAACAATGTATTACGGGTTTGTAGGTCCCATTAAGATCTACAAAAAAGTCCGCGAGAGCATATGTCTAACTATTATAGTTATGCCACAATAAGTGTGTTTTTATTTAAAAAAATTAGTTTTAATGCCGCCGCTAGAAAAGGCTCTTTATTTGTATCTTAGTATTAATCCTTATCAAAATAAATTACTTTATATTTAAAACTGCTTCAATCCCTTCATATAACTTTTTGAATTATTCAATTCGGACATTCCATTCGAAAGATACCACGAGTTTAAAAATGTAAGTAGAAGTAGAAAAATAAACCCGCTGCACCGCAGTGCCGCGGGAAACGCGGTGAGGTGAGGGGGGACCGAAGGCGGGAGAACATTCTATGAAGAGCCTGCATAACGTCGTTGACCTTGCTTGATCAAGTGAAACTGCTCCGCGCACTCCGCGCATCCCCTCACCAAAATTACGCGATCTGCGGCCAACGCGCCCGAAGCGACGCTCTCGCCATGCGGCGCGGCGCGGTACCTCTACTAATCGAGCCCGCCGTATCTACATATATACACAGTAGCAACATCCTACTATAATATTATAAATGCGAAAGTTTGTGTGTGTGTGAATGTTTGTTACCACGTAACTACTGAACCGAATTTGACAGATGAAATTTAGAATGTAGACAGTTTAGGTATTGGACTAACACATAAGCTAATCTAATTTTGAAAAGTCAACTCTGAAAGGGGTTAAATAAGGTAGATAAGTTTGTATGAAAAATGTCATTCCTTGGTTCGATTGACTCAAAAATAGGTACAAATAAACCTTAAAGTAAATCATTGAAAACGCATTTTTTATTTTTTGATATGTATTACTTCTACGGGTTGTACCATAGAGTTTTAAAGTTTGTATGGCTTTTTTACTAAAACACTTTTATTAGCTTGACTTGTAACTAACTAACTAACTAACTAACTAACTAACTAACTAACTAACTAACTAACTAACTAACTAACTAACTAACAATGTAATCAAATCTTAGCAGTCAATTTTCACCTACTTCCAATTGTCGTATCGACTTGAAACTTTGTATGTGTATGTAATCTCGGTGACAATGCAATAATTTGGTATCATCGACCTGATCTGATGATGCAACCGGAAGGTGGGTAGGGCATCTCTGCAGTGGCTACTAGTAAACCCCTCGTGTTTGGGCTCATATGATTCGTCTTTATGAGCCCAATACATTGAATTTGGTGACGAGGATCTGATGATGCAACCGGAAGGTGGGTAGGGGATCTCTGCAGTGGCTGCTAGTAAACCCCTCGTGTTTGGGCTCATATGATTCGTCTTGATGAGTCCAATAGATTGAACTTGGTGACGAGGGTCTGATGATGGAATCGAAAGGTGGGTAGAGGATCTCTGCAGTGGCTACTAGTAAACTCCTCGTGTTTGGGCTCATATGATTCGTCTTGATGAGTCTAAATTGAACTTGGTAAGAAAAGACTAAAAAGTAAAAAAAATAAAAATATATAGTTTAAAAAAACTAAAAAAAAAACACTTTAAAAACGCACTGAAAAATTTAAAATAATAAATTTGACTTGTATTAGTTACGATATAATGGTTAATTCAAAAAGTGTGGAGCGCTTCTTTTACTGGGTATATAAAAGTACACACAACCAAAAAGCGCTCCACACTTTTTGAATTAACCATTATATCGTAACTAATACAAGTCAAATTTATTATTTTAAATTTTTCAGTGCGTTTTTAAAGTGTTTTTTTTTTTAGTTTTTTTAAACTATATATTTTTATTTTTTTAAAACACTTTTATTAGCTTGACTTGTAAATAACTAACTAACTAACAATGTAATCAAATCTTAGAAGTCAATTTTCACCTACTTCTAATTGTCGTATCGACTTGAAACTTTGTATGTGTATGTAATCTCGGTGACAATGCAATAATTTGGTATCATCGACCTGATCTGATGATGCAGCCGGAAGGTGGGTAGGGTATCTCTGCGCTGGCTACTAGTAAACCCCTCGTGTTTGGGCTCATATGAATTGTCTTGATGAGTACAATAGATTGGACTTGGTGACGAGGGTCTGATGATGCAACCGGAAGGTGGGTAGGGGATCTCTGCAGTGGCTACTAGTAAACCCCTCGTGTTTGGGCTCATATGAATCGTCTTGATGAGTACAATAGATTGAACTTGGTGACGAGGGTCTGATGATGCAACCGGAAGGTGGGTAGGGGATCTCTGCAGTGGCTACTAGTGAACCCCTCGTGTTTGGGCTTATATGAATCGTCTTGATGAGTCCAATGGATTGAAATTGGTGACGAGGGTCTGATGATGCAACCGGAAGGTGGGTAGAGGATCTCTGCAGTGGCTACTAGTAAACCCCTCGAGTTTGGGCTCATATGATTCCTTTTGATGAGTCCGATAGATTGAACTTGGTAACAAAAGACTAAAAAGTAAAAAAATAAAAATATATAGTTTAAAAAACTAAAAAAAACACTTTAAAAACGCACTCAAAAATATAAAATAATTAAATTGACTTGTATTAGTTACGATATAATGGTTAATTCAAAAAGTGTGGAGCGCTTCTTTTACTGGGTAAATAAAAGTACACACAACCAAAAAGCGCTCCACACTTTTTGAATTAACCATTATATCGTAACTAATACAAGTCAATTTAATTATTTTATATTTTTGAGTGCGTTTTTAAAGTGTTATTCCTTATGTGGATTTTCTTAAAAGTAGGTACAAATCTATACTAATATTATAAAGCTGCAGAGTTTGTTTGTTTGTTTGAACGCGCTAATCTCAGGAACTACTGATCCGATTTGAAAAATTCTTTTAGTGTTAGATAGTCCATTTATCGAGGAAGGCTATGGGCTATATTTAATTTCCAAAAAAATTAGGGATCCGTAAGAAAATTGCAATTTTGCAACCCAAGGTGTGAAATCGAAAACCTATTTTTGCGTGCGCTGCAAAAACTATTGACACTAGAACAAAACAATGTACTACGGATTTGTAGGTCCCATTAAGATCTACAAAAAAGTCCGCGAGAGCATATGTCTAACTATTATAGTTATGCCACAACAAGTGTTTTTTTTATTTTAAAAATTTAATTTTATTGCCGCCGCTAGGAAAGGCTCTTTATTTGTATCTTGGTATTAATCCTTATCAAAATAAATTACTTTTCCTTCAAAACTGCTTCAATCCCTTCATATAACATTTTGAATTATTCAATTCGGACATTCCATTCGAAAGATATCACGAGTTTAAAAATGTAAGTAGTAGTAGAAAAATATATAGTTTAAAAAACTAAAAGAAACACTTTAAAAACGCACTCAAAAATATAAAATAATTAAATTGACTTGTATTAGTTACGATATAATGGTTAATTCAAAAAGTGTGGAGCGCTTTTTGGTTGTGTGTACTTTTATTTACCCAGTAAAAGAAGCGCTCCACACTTTTTGAATTAACCATTATATCGTAACTAATACAAGTCAATTTAATTATTTTATATTTTTGAGTGCGTTTTTAAAGTGTTTCTTTTAGTTTTTTAAACTATATATTTTTATTTTTTTACTTTTTAGTCTTTTGTTACCAAGTTCAATCTATTGGACTCATCAAGACGAATCATATGAGCCCAAACACGAGGGGTTTACTAGTAGCCACTGCAGAGATCCTCTACCCACCTTCCGGTTGCATCATCAGACCCTCGTCACCAAGTTCAATCTATTGGACTCATCAAGACGATTCATATGAGCCCAAACACGAGGGGTTTACTAGTAGCCACTGCAGAGATCCCCTACCCACCTTCCGGTTGCATCATCAGACCCTCGTCACCAACTCCAATCTATTGTACTCATCAAGACGATTCATATGAGCCCAAACACGAGGGGTTTACTAGTAGCCAGCGCAGAGATGCCCTACCCACCTTCCGGCTGCATCATCAGATCAGGTGGATGATACCAAATTATTGCATTGTCACCGAGATTACATACACATACAAAGTTTCAAGTCGATACGACAATTAGAAGTAGGTGAAAATTGACTTCTAAGATTTGATTACATTGTTAGTTAGTTAGTTAGTTAGTTAGTTAGTTAGTTAGTTAGTTAGTTAGTTAGTTAGTTAGTTAGTTACAAGTCAAGCTAATAAAAGTGTTTTAATAAACCCGCTGCACCGCAGTGCCGCGGGAAACGCGGTGAGGACCGATGGCGGGAAATATTATATGAAATAGGTAAACTGCGGTCGCAATTTGCGAACCAGGAAGACCTTTAGCTGCGCGGTTCAAACGCGGGGTCAAAAAAAATTGGAATTAAAATATATTAATAGATAATGGATACAGCAGGTAACGCGGTGAGGGGCACCAATATATACGCTTTCGCGCCTAAACTACTGAACCGATTTAAATGAAATTTGGGATAGAGATAGTTTGAGCCCTGGGGAAGGAAGAACATAGAATACTTTTTATCGCGATAAACTGTAGCCCACGCGGGTGAAACCGCAGGGAACAGCTAGTAAACTATAAAGTAAATAATTAAATACGTATTTTTTATATTTAAGAAAACCCCTAGAGGTTGTGCAATGGCGTTCTAAAGTTTGTACAACACATCAATTCCCACGCGGGCGAAGCCGCGGGGCACGGCTAGTACTAATATATATCTATACTAATAATATTATAAAGCTGCAGAGTTTGTTTGTTTGTTTGTTTGTTTGTTTGTTTGTTTGTTTGTTTGTTTGTTTGAACGCGCTAATCTCAGGAACTACTGGTCCGATTTGAAAAATTCTTTCAGTGTCAGATAGCCCATTTATCGAGGAAGGCTATAGGCTATATTTTATTTCCAAAAAAATTAGGGATCCGTAAGAAAATTGCTATTTTGCAACCCAAAATGTGAAATCGAAAACCTATTTTTGCGTGCGCTGCAAAAACTATTGACACTAGAACAAAATAATGTATTGCGGGTTTGTAGGTCTCATTTAGATCTACAAAAAAGTCCGCGAGAGCATATGTCTAACTATTATAGTTATGCCACAATAAGTGATCTTTTATTTTAAAAATTTAATTTTTGATGCCGCCGCTAGAAAAGGCTCTTTATTTGTATCTTGGTATTAATCCTTATCAAAATAAATTACTTCTTATTCAAAACTGCTTCAATGCCTTCACATAACTTTTTGAATCATTCAATTCGGACATTCCATTCGAAAGATATCACGAGTTTAAAAATGTAAGTAGTAGTAGAAAAATAAAACCGCCGCACCGCAGCGCAGCGGGAAACGCGGTAAGGTGGAACCGGGAGAATCTATGAAATAGGTAAAGTGCGGTCGCGGACCAGGAAGACCTTTAACTGCGCGATTCAAACGTGCGGTCCAAGAAAAATTAACTTACAATTAAAATAGGATAATGGGTACCTACAGCAGGTGGTAACGCGTTGAGGGGGCACCGAAGTGCGGGAATGAGTACATATCTTCTATACATATAATAAATCTGTAACTCATCACTGTCTGTACATTGAAGATAAATGAGAAAAACTTTTACTGGGGGCCTTTATTAACGCAATAGAACCCAAAACAATGGTTTTTAGAATTTTTGTCTGTTTGTCTGTATGTCTGTTTGTCTGTTTGTCTGTTTGTTTGTGCGCGCTAATCTCAGAAACGGCTTAACCGATTTGAATGCGGTTTTCATTAATATATTGTGGTTTTCTCCACTTAACATATAGTGTTTGTTTTATTTCAATCGGTTCATAAATAAAAAAGTTATATCAGTTTAAAGCATCACGTCGGAAATTTGGTCGAGTCGATTAGATTATTGTAGCCCGGATAGCATATAGGTTCCTTTTTAACCCGGAAAAAGATTCTTGCGGGATAGTAGGGAATACCATGGGTGTAAATGCGAACCGCAGCTACCCCTATCACCATCCCCATCCCCACATTTATGAAAATGCGAAAGTGTGTTTTTCTGTTGGTTTGTTCGGCTTTCACGGCGTAACAAAACAACGAATCAGGGTATTATTTTGCATAAAGATAGTTTATGCGCCGGAGAGTAATATAGGCTACTTTTATCCCGGAATAATGCATGGGTTCCGTGGGAAAATCTAATATAACGAAATTTTTTGAAATCTTTTACATGGTTGCTAGGCATCATTCTGTTGAATTGTTTACATGTCAGGAAGAATATTATTGGCATGACAATTATTGGTGTGGATACACACGTAACAATTTATCGTAGCGATGTATCTGTTCTAATTGCTAACCGATCTCCGGTTATATCGAAAGTGTGCCTGAAAAATCGTTGTAGAATTTCTGGTTTGCGCAGATGAGCGACGGCAGTAACATTTTCTGTTCGATAAATCATTGTTGATCGACTTGACCGTATTTGCATAATTTTTATGGTAGCGTGTGTTTTGCTGCAATAAAACTGACGTCGGACACGGGCAAACAAAAAGGACCTCTTTGTAAGACGCGTCCGCGCGAAAATTGAAAGAAGAAAAATATTGGAACATTTTATACAAAGCTACAAAAACGAAAATAAAAAGATGATTGTGATTAGTGATGTTCGAAATCAAAAATCAACACACTGTAATAAAATAATATAGAGCCATCTATTTAATCCTAAGTTAGTGATTACACTATACGCTCTAATCAAACCCAAGACGTTTAAATTTGTAACGATATATCGTTACGTGTGTAGCAGACATGATCTTATTATACCTTATTTACTTAGAACTACTTGGTATTGACGTTGATGTTGCGGGCTACAATAAGGGTAAGCGTATGTTGAGACGCAGGCGACGGACGCGCATGGCGTAGTCCATGAGCGATGCTGTAAATTACACAGATACACTGTAATAAAGTACAAAAAACTGGTATCAAGAACAGTATTCAAGTTGACGAATAAACTGGGTTTAATATTAAACTTATACAACATTTAATCACTTTAAAAAGACAAACTAATAACTAGCTACGTCTGTTCTAACTTTCTTGCACCAGCAAAAGAAAAGTCAAGCAACGACCGGCAGGTACTTTTCTGGTGATTTTCTCTTTTTTTTCTGGCGCGATAACGTTTACTATTTCGGAAGAGGCTATTTACCATCCTATAGATTTTTATTCAGTATTAGTGTTAGATTATGAAATTAATGAGTTATTGTTAGTTACAGTTTATAATAGCGTTGCTTCTATGTCTTCATGCTTTTTTAAAATACGTGTTATGTATGAACGTGTGATATAAATACTATCCTACGCATTGATTAATACGCACTAACTTAATTTAGAAAAATAGTAAATGTTGCCGCAAAAAGAAAAAAAAACATCGTATGCTGATCTTTGCTTATGCATATAATATGTATATTACAAAAAATCAGCGCTGCCCCGCACTGCATCGATTGCGTCTCAATATACGCTTAGCCTAAAGATTTGGACACGTGGGAACTTGGGAAGCAAAGAGTTTGCAGGACTTTTTTGGCGGCAATCGAATTGTCAACGTGAAAATTTTGTTTTTATTTCCAAAACTTGTGTTTCTTCGAGTGATAATGTGTAATATTGGTGGATTATTAACCATTATGTGTTCGTTAATGTGTACGAGTGTGGGAAATTGAAATAAAGTTGTGAAAGTGACTTTTCAAGTTGCTCCAAAAAAGTCCGTGTAAAGTTTAAGTAAAGCACCACTACTTTACTTAAACACTATCCTCATCCCATCATCTCATCATCATCATCATCACCATCATCTCATCATCATCACATTTAAACTTGATTCAACTCTCTGAGTTTGAAATCTTTTATACTTGACACTGGCAAATACACTAATCGTGTGACACCATAACAAAACAAAAAAAAAAAAAAAAAAGAGTTTGCATAGATTTGTTTTTTTTTTATGAAATAGTTTCGATATGTAGTAGAAAAAGTATTAATGGTGCGGATATATAGACCCAGAGCCTACGACAGCCAGACCTTCGTTTTTTAATGTAAAAGCTGAAAGTTTTTCTGTGCATGCCCCCTATATAGTACAGGTAAGAACATCCTGCGAATATAGAGTTTGGTTTGTGGTTACTTGGGCAGATAACAGGAAGTGCAGGTGTATAAATTAGTACCCTAAATTCGTTAAAGTATAAAGCTCAATTTTTTTATATCTTCTTCGGGATAACTTCAGAAATTCATCTGGCTGAAATTTGGTACAGGAATAGATAATAGGACGGAATAATATATAGGATACTTTTTATTCCTGGAATAGGTTCTCATGGGTTGCGGGAACTGGATCAAAATTTCTTGATTACTTTTGGTCGCGATAACCGACATCCACGCGGGCGAAGCTGCGGGCACCAGCTAGTACGGAATATATACGCTTTCGCGCCTAAATTACTGAACCGATTTAAATGAAATTTGGTATAGAGATAATTTGAGCCCCGGGGAAGGACATAGGATACTTTTTATCGCGATGAACTGTAGCCCACGCGGGTGAAACCGCAGGGAACAGCTAGTAATAATATAAAATTATGTCATTTTAGTAGTTGTATGTCAAGTCCTAGTACTAAAATGACATATTATGACATAACATATCGATCCAAAACCGCGGATAACGTATCAGGATCGATTATTTATTACGAGTGTTAGTCTACAAACAAACCGCTTGAATGTTAAATGTTTAAAACGCGTCCGAAGCGTCGTAAAGTTACGACGCAGCGGCTGCGGCGCTGTAAAGCGCTTATTTATTTCTTGTAAAGCTCTTTACAGCGACTCGGTTTGTCGCTGGAATTATATGATGGCGCAACAATTTGATACTTTTGGGACCACGGACATACTTTTTGAGGGTTTTGTTCGGTCGGGATAGCTGGAAGATCTATACTAATATTATAAAGAGGAAAGATTTGATTGTTTGATTGTTTGTTTGTATCGAATAGGCTCCGAAACTACTGAACCGATTTAAAAAATTCTTTCACTGTTGGAAAGCTACACTACCTGTGACGGACATAGATTATATAATATTTCCAAAAAATTAGGGATCCGTAAGAAAATAGCTATTTGTAACTCAAGGTGTGAACACGAAAACCTATTTTTGCGTGCGCTGCAAAAACTATTGACAATAGAACAAAATAATGTATTACGCGTTTGTAGGTCCCATTAGGATCTACAAAAAAATCCGCGAGAGCATATGTCTAACTATTATAGTAAAGTTATGCCACAATAAGTGATGTTTTATTTTTTAAAAATAATTTTTATGATGCCGTTAGAAAAGGCTCTTTATTTGTATCTTGGTATTAATCCTTATGGAAGGGCTTACCTGTGTGTTCATTTTGAAATTTTTGTTAATTACCCGTGCGAAGCCGGGCGGTGCGCTAGTTAATTAATAAAATGACGTAATATAATGACATGACATATCGATCAAAAACCGCGGATAACGGATCAGAATCGATTATTAATTCGGGTGTTAATCGTTTGATGAACGTTAAATGTTGCCAGCTCACCTGCTCCTTCTGTGGTGTGGTGTTGCCCGGCGCGCCGCCGCGCTGCTGTCCCGCCACCACCCCGTACATCGTCTCTGCACTAGTTTACAGTACTTTCTAGGTAAACGTACCTAGTGTCAGTTCCGGAAGTAAAAATAAGGTACGACAAGACTTTTTTGGCGGCAATTGAACTGTCAACTTGAAAATCTTGTTTTTATTTCCAAAACTTGTGTTTCTTCGAGTGATAATGTGTAATATTGGTGGATTACTAACCATTATGTGTTCGTTAACGTGTACGAGTGTAGGAAATTGAAATAAAGTTGTGAAAGTGACTTTTCTAGTTGCTACAAACAAGTCCGTGTAAAGTTTAAGTAAAGCGCCACTACTTTACTTAAACACTATCCTCATCCCTTCATCCCATCATCTCATCATCATTTAAACTTGATTCAACTCTGAGTTTGAAATATTTTATACTTGACACTGGCAAATACACTAATCGTGTGACTCCATATCAAAAAAAAAGTTCGATAATATTTTTTGATAGTATGTATTTTAATTGTATGACAACATTGAGAACGCATCCAGCCATTTCAGAAATTAGCCGGAAGAAGTAGACAGACAGACAGACAAACTAGAAAAAAAATGCTTTTTCTAGTGAGTGTACCGCTTATACCTACTTTCATAAATGCATTTAGTGCAAAGCTGCCAATTTGAAATTACAAACGGACACTATTATTTATTTGTATAGATTGGATAGATTAGTAGATAATAGATACGAAACGATTACGCGAATGCAATTAACAGTATATCATGAGAGCTTAACTGGCCACAAATCACGTCGAGCCAATGAAACAAAATTTTCACGTTGACAATTCGATTGCCGCCGAAAAAGTCCTGTGAAAAATGTGTAAGTCAACGCAATCAAGAGAGCATGAAAGATGACGCTTTAGATCGCATATTTTTTGTTTTGTACAGAGTAGCATTTGACGCGTTGTTTTAAGGGATTTACGGAACCCCTAAAAATATACAGGTGGATAAATATTATGTTCTTTACAATTTATAGGTAGATAGACCTTTTAATGTTCCTTGTTAATCCACAGAAAAATTAAAAGTGCTAAAACGGGTGGTTTTTTTTTAATAGCAATACTTTTCAAACAACCTCTAAGGAAAATAGCCTGCTTGGTAAAATTTCATGTAGATTAAGCTATATGAAAGTTTTAGTGCCTGTGATTCAATGTATACAAAGGTGTAACAAAAAGAAAAAGTTAGCATTTTCGTTTAAAATAATAATAAAACTTTAATGAATTTAAAAAAATTACGTTCACATAAAACCTAACGTCAAAAAGTTTTCGAACGTAAACTTTATGGCGCGTTTTGGCGCGCTTTCCGCGGCGGCGCGCTGGCCCGGTAACTGTGAACGACTGGCTCCTGCGTACAATGCAGTATCCTGCCTGACCATCCTGCATGCTGGTCGAGGAAACATTTTGAACTTTACTGCTACGACATAAGGCTGATTTTAAACTTTTTTGGGCGTAAAATATATTATGCACGATCGTTTATAGTCAAATTCTGTGTTATATAGTTTTATGAATTATTTGAACTTTAATTCCTTGAGTTAAGCGTTGTTTTTGTTTATTTGGGTTCAAAATAAAATGTTTGCGTAGAAAACCGTTAAATTCCTTGGACTATTTTTTATTATGAAATAAAAATTAGCGTTGAAACGTTGACTAAGTGCTTGTGCCTACACTGCAGAATTTCTCAGTTTTTGGGAAGATTAATTTATAATTGGTATTATTTTATTTAGCCTTATTCACGAGAAAAAAGAACTAGCCATCTCATACATAATTCTTTTTAAAACACTTTTATTAGCTTGACTTGTAACTAACTAACTAACTAACTAACTAACTAACTAACTAACTAACTAACTAACTAACAATGTAATCAAATCTTAGAAGTCAATTTTCACCTACTTCTAATTGTCGTATCGACTTGAAACTTTGTATGTGTATGTAATCTCGGTGACAATGCAATAATTTGGTATCATCGACCTGATCTGATGATGCAGTCGGAAGGTGGGTAGGGCATCTCTGCGCTGGCTACTAGTAAACCCCTCGTGTTTGGGCTCATAAGAATCGTCTTGATCAGTACAATAGATTGGACTTGGTGACGAGGGTCTGATGATGCAACCGGAAGGTGGGTAGGGGATCTCTGCAGTGGCTACTAGTAAACCCCTCGTGTTTGGGCTCATATGAATCGTCTTGATGAGTCCAATAGATTGAACTTGGTGATGAGGGTCTGATGATGCAACCGGAAGGTGGGTAGAGGATCTCTGCAGTGGCTACGAGTAAACCCCTCGTGTTTGGGCTCATATGATTCGTCTTGATGAGTCCAATAGATTGAACTTGGTGACGAGGGTCTGATGATGCAGCCAGAAGGTGGGTAAGGGATCTCTGCAGTGGCTACTAGTAAACCCCTCGAGTTTGGGCTCATATGATTCCTTTTGATGAGTCCGATAGATTGGACTTGGTAACAAAAGACTAAAAAGTAAAAAAATAAAAATATATAGTTTAAAAAACTAAAATAAACACTTTAAAAACGCACTCAAAAATATAAAATAATTAAATTGACTTGTATTAGTTACGATATAATGGTTAATTCAAAAAGTGTGGAGTGCTTCTCTTACTGGGTAAATAAAAGTACACACAACCAAAAAGCGCTCCACACTTTTTGAATTAACCATTATATCGTAACTAATACAAGTCAATTTAATTATTTTATATTTTTGAGTGCGTTTTTAAAGTGTTTATTTTAGTTTTTTAAACTATATTTCTTATTGCTTACATCATTCTAACAAGTTAAACAGCTGTTGTACTAAAAGAAAGAGAATTATAAGTATACCTAACTCTGCGCCAGATTTGCCTTTTGCGCGATGTGTTTGATGTCTTCGTACGAAATAACAAAACAAACGGAAATATTTGATTTACTACGCAAAGCTCCGGTAGCTCAGCAACCTAGAGCATCAAGACAATTTTCCGTAAGACTCCGCGCGCCACCGCACTAGTTCGAATAATTTAATCCTTTGCCAATGTTATTGTTAGCTAAATATATTTTTTAATAGCAACACCAACGTGGCTAAAAAACGCGTATCCAAAGCTTAAGTTGATATTAAAAAAAAAGAACTACACAATAACTGGCAAAAAGACAAAACTACCAAGTCAAAAAAACTACCATAGTTGTCAACGTCACAAAATCAAAATAAACTACTTCTTAATCAAAACTACTTCAATACCTTTATATACATTTTTGAATCGTTCAATTCGGACATTCGATTCGAAAAATATCGCGAGTTTAAAAATGTAAGTAGTAGAAAAAAACGCACTCAAAAATATAAAATAATGAAATTGACTTTGTTAGTTACGATATAATGGTTAATTCAAAAAGTGTGGAGCGCTTTTTGGTTGTGTGTACTTTTATTTACCTAGTAAAAGAAGCGCTCCACACTTTTTGAATTAACCATTATATCGTAACTAACAAAGTCAATTTCATTATTTTATATTTTTGAGTGCGTTTTAAAGTGTTTTTTTTAGTTTTTTAAACTATATATTTTTATTTTTTTACTTTTTAGTCTTTTGTTACCATGTCCAATCTATCGGACTCATCAAAAGGAATCATATGAGCCCAAACACGAGGGGTTTACTAGTAGCCACTACAGAGTTCCTCTACCCACCTTCCGGTTGCATCATCAGACCCTCGTCACCAAGTTCAATATATTGGACTCATCAAGACGATTCATATGAGCCCAAACACGAGGGGTTTACTAGTAGCCACTGCAGAGTTCCTCTACCCACCTTCCGGTTGCATCATCAGACCCTCGTCACCAAGTTCAATATATTGGACTCATCAAGACGATTCATATGAGCCCAAACACGAGGGGTTTACTAGTAGCCACTGCAGAGATGCCCTACCCACCTTCCGGTTGCATCATCAGACCCTCGTCACCAAGTCCAATCTATTGTACTCATCAAGACGATTCATATGAGCCCAAACACAAGGGGTTTACTAGTAGCCAGCGAAGAGATGCCCTACCCACCTTCCGATTGCATCATCAGATCAGGTCGATGATACCAAATTATTGCATTGTCACCGAGATTACATACACATACAAAGTTTCAAGTCGATACGACAATTAGAAGTGGGTGAAAATTGACTTCTAAGATTTGATTACATTGTTAGTTAGTTAGTTAGTTAGTTACAAGTCAAGCTAATAAAAGTGTTTTAAAAAGTTGCGCGGTAGCCTCATGCATGTAGGCGTCACTGGGGTACGGGGGTACGGGCCGGACGGGAGGAAGGATTTATGTGTGTGTATTACAATTTTTAATTTTGAAATTTCTTTTAAATACCCGTGCGAAGCCGGGGCGGTCCGCTAGTTTGATAGTATTTGTAAAACTTCGAACGATTAAATGGTACTCCTCTCAACCAACAGACAACTAGCGCCACCTGGCGTAATTATATATTGAGAACTTCTATTGTGCTCGGTTAGGTGGAAAGGTAGTAAACGATTGAAGACGCTTAACTTTCTTGAAAGTAGTTCGCATGTAAAACGGTAGATGGTGTTCCTTGTGCTACTTATGCGTATGGTTTTACTTACCGATTTATTAACTCCTAAATTACCTGATACTTGAGTACATGGTAGGTATATTATAATTATAACTCAGACTGCGTTTTTTTAACGATCAATTATTTTAATTTATTTTATTATTTACATGGAAAAAAAAACAGAAAAAACTGCCAAAAAATAATTGCATCAGTTTTTTCCGAATCCGCCAGTTTAGGTACTAGTGTTCAGGTACATAACTTTTCCAATTTGTTTTTCCCGTGAAGTAAACCCGTGACTAAACCAGTCGGGTATCGGTGTTATTTTATAACGAACACCATCTTATTATTAAAACACTTTTATTAGCTTGACTTGTAACTAACTAACTAACTAACTAACAATGTAATCAAATCTTAGAAGTCAATTTTCACCTACTTCTAATTGTCGTATCGACTTGAAACTTTGTATGTGTATGTAATCTCGGTGACAATGCAATAATTTGGTATCATCGACCTGATCTGATGATGCAATCGGAAGGTGGGTAGGGCATCTCTTCGCTGGCTACTAGTAAACCCCTTGTGTTTGGGCTCATATGAATCGTCTTGATGAGTACAATAGATTGGACTTGGTAAAAAAGACTAAAAAGTAACAAAATTAAAATATATAGTTTAAAAAACTAAAAAAAAAACACTTCAAAAACGCACTCAAAAATATAAAATAATGAAATTGACTTGTATTAGTTACGATATAATGGTTAATTCAAAAACTGTGGAGCGCTTCTTTTACTGGGTAAATAAAAGTACACACAACCAAAAAGCGCTCCACACTTTTTGAATTAACCATTATATCGTAACTAATACAAGTCAATTTAATTATTTTATATTTTTCAGTGCGTTTTTTGTGTTTTTTTTTATATATCCTACCTGGAATATTACAATGAGGAAAGATTTGTTTGTTTGTTTGTTTGCATCGAATAGGCTCCTAAACTACTGAACCGATTTGAAAAAAATCTTTCGCTGTTGTAAAGCTACACTATCTCCGGCGGACATAGGCTATATTATATTTTCAAAAAAATTAGGGTACCGTAAAAAAATTGCTATTTTGTAAGCCAAGGTGTGAAATCGAAAACCTATTTTTGCGTGCGCTGTAAAAACTATTCACAATAGAACAAAATAATGTATTACGGAATTGTAAGTGCCATTAAGATCTACAAAAAAGTCCGCGAGAGCATATGTCTAACTATTATAGTTATACCACAATAGGTGATCTTTTATTTTAAAAATTCAATATTAATGCCGCCGCTAGAAAATGATCTTTATTTGTATCTTGGTATTAATCCATATCAAAATAAATTACTTTACATTCAAGACTGCTTCAATACCTTTATATAACTTTGTGAATTATTCCATTCGAAAGATATCACGAGTTTAAAAATGTATGTGTTAGAAAAAAGTTGCGTGGTAGTCAGCCGCTCACCCTTCTCGGCTAGCTAGGCTAGGAAGCATTTGTTTGTGTGTATTACAATTTTTAATTTTCATATTTTTGTTCAATACCCGTGCGAAGCCGGGGCGGTACACTAGTTGTTATATATAAGAAGATATTAAGTTGGAAACAACATGAGTGTTATACTACGTCTGAACTAAGTTGCAACGTCCTTACACCGGCAAAAGAACAAGAAGTCTTGGTTTGTCGAGACGTCATCCAAAAAGCTGAGAGAGCGGGCATAAGACTTTCTTAAAACGAAAAGAGGTCAAATGTGTCGTACATCTAATCTTAATCTTAGTGTGAGCGTCGTTACAGAATACATAACAGTGTAAGGTCGCATTGTTTCGGCCGAGAACTAAATTTGACCTCTTATATAATGCCAATACAACGGTCTTAAGATTGCGCCATAAACTGCAAGCCTTAGTTGTTATGTTATTATTTTAATCAAAACTTTACATAAGACATAGTGACATAACCTACTGTTAACTATACAATAGCTAAATACACATAACTTCTCACTTAAACGTATATAATATTAATACAAACTATTAGTATTTTAAATCTGGACTAAACAGTGTTACCCGAACCGAAGTATGAACGGGAATAACTCTAAGGCCCTATTCAGTGCGACGCGGATGACCTACGCGGACGTCCGCGATGGACGGTAAAATGTATGACACCTTACAGCGCGTTCAGAGCGACGCGGAGCTGTCCGTGTCGCGGAGAGCTATCCGCGCGCGGTCGAAATCGCTCCGCGCCGCTCCTCCGCGCCGCGGACGTCCGCGGGCGGACGGTGCTTGGTTCTAATGTATTTGTTCAGCGCTCGGCGGACAGTCGCGCGGAGCGGATATAAAGTACTGTCGTTGTCATGGCGGCTGCGTCAAATGTGCAAACCGAGAGGGTTATACAAGAAGTATGGCTCGATCACGATCCGCATCGCACTGAACGACAAATTCATCCGCGACGGACGCAAAACCTAGTCCGCGTGCGGATGGTCCGCGTCACACTGAATAGGGCCTAAAACATTCTACTGCTTAAAGTGGGTCTCAACGCTGCCCTTATTATTATTTCCCTGAAGACTACTTGAACAGGTCGCCTGGTAACGGGACCCTGCAGGTACTTCGCGCAGCTCCCTTCGATGACGTCATCGTTGCTAGACCGCGGCGATGGCCAACACTCCGCACTAACTCGAGATCTGATTCCCAGGTGTAGCGTGGCGCTACCTTCGATACAACATCAGGCCCCTGTTACACCAAGCTTGGACAAGTGCGACGATTGTCTAAATTATACAACAATAATTATTATGACATGACATATCGATCAAAAACCGCGGATAACGGATCAGGATCGATTTTTAAATTCGGGCGTAGGTAAATCCCAATCAAGTAATAAGGAAGTAAACATAGTGTACCGCTATTAATTGCAATTTTTTTAAATACCTACTTATCTGATGAATCTATATATTTAACTCAAAGGTGACTGACATAGTGATCTATCAACGCACAGCCCAAACCACTGGACGGATCGGGCAGAAATTTGGCATGCAGGTAGATGTTATGACGTAGGCATCGAGCGATGGTGGCCGAACAGTTAGGCGCGCGACTTACAAGACGCCGACACCGAGTTCGAATCCTCTCGGCCCCGCACCTATGACTTAACGCACCTTTGACGTTAGGTGCGGATTTGCCATCGCTCAAAACGGTGAAGGAAAATATCGTGAGGAAACCGGCATGTCCAAGAACTGCAACATTCAAGGGCGACATCTACCAACCCGCACTGGGCCAGCGTGGTAAATTACAGCCCATGCTCTCTCTGAGAGAAGGCCAGAGTCCCAGCAGTGGGAACGTGAAAGGTTGATATTGATTGTTGATTGAGGCATCCGCTAAGAAAGGATTTCGCGTTAAACTGTAGCCCGCGCGGGTGATACCGCGGGGAACAGCTAGTAGGTCTATACGATCATGTAACACTATGGACCACCATAAGTGTAACACACTCAACACCCACTTGTACGCCTAACGTATCTTTAGAATCGTGCGTTGCGTAAAATCTCAGACATAGCTTTGCGTAACATCAGCATAATGTCGGTGTTTGCTGGACAAGACATGGATGCATTATATACGTATTAGGTAAACTTGTTATATCAGGCATGTAAGGTGAACATTTAATTTTTCTCTCAGAGGGATCCAAATGATCATGGATGCATTATATATACGTACTAGAAGACCGCCCCGGCTTCGCATGGGTATTTAAAAGAAATTGCAAAATTAAATCTTCAAGAGGAAATGATATGCAGATAATACGTGCATCATCTAAATCAAACACTGCACACCACTTCCTGGCTTCTAGAGTGGTGCACAACTGGAATAGACTACCAGAAGGCGTTGTGTCAGCTCCTTCAGTGAAAACAGACTGGACAAGTGGTTGCGAACGAACAATGCTTCCTTGCTACAGAATTGACTTTTCACTGCACTTTTGTACATTGCTATAATTCAACACAGCATGATATAGGCACATCAGCCTCTGGGCTGCTCGCCTGTTACCAAAATAAATAAATAAATAAATAAAATAATACACACACTCATAAATCCTTCCTCCCGTCCGGCCCGTACCCCCGTACCCCAGTGACGCCTACATGCATAAGGCTACCGCGCAACTTTTTTCTACTACTTACATTTTTAAACTCGTGATATCTTTCGAATCGAATGTCCGAATTGAATGATTCAAAAAGTTACATAAAGGTATTGAAGCAGTTTTGAATGAGAAGTAATTTATTTTGATAAGGATTAATACCAAGATACAAATAAAGAGCCTTTTCTAGAGGCGGCATTAAAAATTAATTTTCTTAAATAAAATATCACTTATTGTGGCATAACTATAATAGTTAGACATATGCTCTCGCGGACTTTTTTGTAGATCTTAATGGGACCTACAAACCCGTAATACATTGTTTTGTTCTATTGTCAATAGTTTTTGCAGGGCACGCAAAAATAGGTTCACGATTTCACACCTTGGGTTACAAAATAGCTATTTTCTTACGGACCCCTAATTTTTTTGAAAATATAATATAGCCTATGTCCGTCACAGATAGTGTCGCTTTCCAACGGTGAAAAAATAGAGTTACTTAGTACAGGAAATGTGTTTCTGCTACTCTTAGCATAATCCAGTCGTGCTCGTGCCACTTGCGGCCATGTCCTGAGGTCTTGACCTCGCTTACATCATGGTATGCGCTAGGGTTGACAACACCAAGGAACGTTTACTTATCAAATTAATAGTAACAATAAAGTTCACATAATAACATACATAACTGGGACTGTATCTAGAGTAATATATTTTAGTATTTTTTACGTTAGTTTGGGAATTTTTCGTGGAATGAAAATGAATGTCTGAATGATTAGGGAGTCTATTTTAACAATGAAAAAATAAACACTGTAAGTTAACGCGATCAAAGGATATGACGTTTGTGTGGCATTTATTCGCTTAAGTTGCGATTTGACTACTTCCCACTTCCACTTTATTCTACTTCTTCTCTTGTGACCTAGAATCATGGATCTTGGCATGAAACCATATATATGTAGTTTAATATCAAAAAACATAACAAGTTTACACAGCACCCTCGATCCGAGTCTATCTCGCACTTAGCCGTTTTATTTAATTCCCAAACACTGATTCACGAAGCGTTAACGTCCTCAAACAATGAAATGTTTCAGTAGAACTTCACAAATTCAAATTCAATAGTACTTTATTCAATAGGATACATTGTGATCACTTTAAAACGTCAAACTTAAAACTAGCTACACCTGTTCCAACCTCCTTACGCCGGCAAAAGAACAGGCAAGAAACGCCCGGCAGGTAATTTTCTTGGCGCGATCACATTGACAATTTTATTCTTATTACTAACTAGCTGTTCCCTGCGGTTTCACCCGCGTGGGCTACAGTTTATCGCGATAAAAAGTATCCTGTCCTTCCCGGGGCTCAAATTATCTCTACACCAAATTTCATTTAAATCGGTTCAGTAGTTTAGGCGCGAAAGCGTATAATATATTCCGTATACTCCAAAATTATTCCCGCACTTCGGTGCCCCCTCACCGCGTTACCTGCTGTAGGTACCCATTATTCTATTTTAATTTCTAAGTTAATTTTTCTTGGACCGCACGTTTGAACCGCGCAGGTAAAGGTCTTCCTGATCCGCGAACGCACTTTACCTATTTCATAGATTCTCCCGGTGCCCCCCCCTCACCACACCGCGTTTCCCGCTGCGCTGCGGTGCGGCGGTTTTATTTTTCTACTACTACTTACATTTTTAAACTCGTGATATCTTTCGAATGGAATGTCCGAATTGAACGATTTAAAAAGTTATATAAAGGCATTGAAGCAGTTTTGAATAAGAAGTAATTTATTTTGATAAGGATTCATACCAAGATACAAATAAAGAGCCTTTTCTAGCGGTGGCATTAAAAATTAAAATTTTAAATCAAAAGATCTCTTATTGTGGCATAACTATAATAGTTAGACATATACTCTCGCGGACTTTTTTGTAGATCTTAATGGGACCTACAAACCCGTAGTACATTGTTTTGGTCTAGTGTCAATAGTTTTTGCAGCGCACGCAAAAATAGATTTTCGATTTCACACCTTGGGTTGCAAAATAGCAATTTTCTTACGGATCCCTAATTTTTTTGGAAATAAATATAGCCTATAGCCTTCCTCGATAAATGGGCTATCCAACACTGAAAGAGTTTTTCAAATCGGACCAGTAGTTCCTGAGATTAGCGCGTTCAAACAAACAAACAAACAAACAAACAAACAAACAAACAAACTCTGCAGCTTTATAATATTAGTATAGATTGATTGAATTGGAGCAAGTTCACTAAAATTCCAAGCTTTTTTTTGTCATCTAATAGTCCGATATTTTTTAATTAGCTTTACTAGTAAGATTTCTCTTGTTTGGTTGTACACATTGAGATATGGGAACATGAATATTAACGGGTTACGGGATCACATCCGAAGCAGACCAGACCCCACAAGCAGCACCCGTTCACGAGTTGACGCATGTGCCAGCCATCGCTCTCCTCGACCATATGAGAGGGAAGAGGGCGACCCGACACACGACGCCGCTGCAAGCAAAGTCACTTTCGTGAGCATGACTGTTTTGGTTGTAACACATTCTAGTGAATATCTACCCCTAAGTACAAAAGGTCATTTCACGTGTGCAGGTGTCGACTTTCTCGAATGTACTTCATTGCTCCCTGAGTTAGGTAACCTGCTTGCATTACCGGACGCGCATCTTGCATAGATAAGTTGAATTGAGCGTTACGTAAAGTCTTAATGCCTACTTAAAGCACAGAATAAATCACTTATACGTGTCTTTACTTGAGCATCATTTAAAGCGGTTTTAACAGCATTTGCTCAACGGGAAGTCAAGCGATAACACCGACGACTATCGAAACAACATAGCTGACTGTGTGAGGTCGCGGGTTCAATTCCTGCTACGGTACAAAAAATTGTGAAACAAAATCAGAAGTTTGTTCTATCTAAAAGTATACAGCAAAGAATTTGACCACCAGTCACGTGGTGGCGGTGTGGTCGAAGGTGGCGCCACGGTACACCTGGATTGGGAACTGGATCTCAAGTTCTGGAACACACCGACAGGTGCTTAGCGACAGATTCTTAACTTGAGGGTTAAGACCTACCGGTCAAGTGAACACTTGAAAATGCCCCACTACCCCACTACTGCTTGCTGATATATTCCGAACCGCTCCCCATTTTTTTTTTTCACGCGTTCTCTTTATGACGTCTGACGATGACAGCCCGGGAACTTGTCAAAACACAGATTAAAAAAAAGATTGCATTCTAAAATTTCCAATAAGTAGGTACATACAAACTATGACTCGACTTTTTTGGCGGCAATCGAATTGTCAACGTGAAAATTTTGTTTTCATTTCCAAAACTTGTGTTTCTTCGAATTATAATGTGTAATATTGGTGGATTATTAACCATCATGTGTTCGTTAATGTGTACGAGTGTGGGAAATTGAAATAAAGTTGTGAAAGTGACTTTTCTAGTTGCTCCAAAAGAGTCCGTGTAAAGTTTAAGTAAAGCGCCACTACTTTACTTAAACACTATCCTCATCCCATCATCTCATCATCATCATCATTTAGACTTGATTCAACTCTCTGAGTTTGAAACATTTTATACTTGACACTGGCAAATACACTAATCGTGTGACGCAATAACAAACAAAAAAAATCCGAACCGCGACCGCGAAATCTCCGTACGATGATTACGATATACGAGACGAACTAATCTACAGACAAATTACGTTTGTGCATACACTATAATATTATATGATACTCTAACGTGTTGTGATCGCGTCGACCCGCAAATGTCAGGGAAAGTGAACTCGGTCCATTGTTAGTCAGGGGCGTATTTACCATAGGGGTAAAGGGGCCATGGCCCGGGGCGGCAGGCTGCGAGAGGCGGCGCAAGCCGCCCTCGAAGGGCATCGCAAGCCGCCCTCTGTAGGAAAATGTCATTTAATTTGCAAAAACTTTGAAATACATTAAAATTTTCGCGCTCACTACGCTCGCGCTCTTGTAACTTTTGTGTTAATTGTTAAATGAAGGTCTCTGGTCCTTCATTTTGTAACTTATAAAATACAAATATTACTCAAAAAAGTGGTCGCCACTCGAGAACCTTTCTTCCCCATCGGTTATCGGTTCGTCGAGCGATGTGGCGCCCATTGCCACTTCAACTTGCAAATTCTGAAAGCTATGTCGGTGACTTTAGTTCTTGGGCGAATTTCCTCATTTCGGATTTTATCACGCAAAGAAACTCCAAGCATAGCTCTCTCCATGGCCCGTCTACTAACTAGTCCATATACAGTTTATAAAATAGCTATTTGTTATGCAGGCTGCAAAGTTGTATTTTGGCGCCAGTACTTGTATTGAAAACTGTTGAAGCGAAGCATTCTAGGATTGAACCATGAGCGAAGCGAGGGTTTCAAAGGTACGAGACGCAGAATAACTTTGCAGCCGAGCGAAACACGCAACTTTTCACCTCACTGCAGCGAGGAAAATGCTAGATGCAAGAAAAACAGATAAAATAGATTTGTTTGTTTTTTTATGCAATAGTCATGCTGGCCAGTGCGATTATTCCAAAAAGAGGTTGGCACACTGACATTTAATAAGTAATGTTGCATTTTAGGTGAACTGGCGGTATGGAAAATTATTGAATAGAAAATTTCGAAGTTTAAAAATACTTTCCACGCTAGCGCGCAAAATGCGCTTTTGCACTCAGATTTCGAATGACAAACAGACTCTTTCCGAGCTTGTGAGGTGAAAACGTTTTTACTTTTACTACTAAGCCGCGGATAGACGTCGCGTCTCTAGCTTATCATTCGAATCCGCTCGCAACATTGTGCCGTTCACGACCTGACTGAGACTCCGTTCTCACGTGTTTTTTTTATAACGTGTGAAATCGCATTGTCTCTTAAACTGTGAAGCATCCTTGGTACTGGCCTAAGCAAGTTAGTTTCCACTTATAGCGATGTTATGCGTGGAGACAAAACACCCCTAAGGTAAAATAACGAAGGAAAATGTTACCATTTGAAAAGGAATCGGGATTTGTTTTACGAGTACTCGTAAAAACTCTTTAATTTTTTTTGTCTTTCTATTATCCTCATCATCTTAAACACCAATTTTTTACCTCATCATCACCTAAAATCAGGTGTGTTACGTTGTGGTCAAAATTATACTATGTGTTAGTGATCAAATTCAAATTTCAAATTTCAAAATATCACATTACAATAGAAATTATGATGTGGCCGTACGGAGCGTGTCGATGTAAGTCTTGTGTGATAGGTGAATGTCAAAGTCAAAGGTGTCAAAGTGACGTTTGCGGTGCGTATGAGATATGTGTATGTGTGCTGTGCGTGTGAGGAGTATTTGAGTGTGTGTACTAAGTGTGCAGTTGACAATATAGGTAGGCTTTTTAAATACAGGTACGTAGGTATGCAGATAGGTACGCGCGGTGGCGCGAACACTATGTTAAATGTAAAAAAAAACAATAATAACTACTGATTTGAAACACATTTGGAAAATCGAG
Source organism: Opisthograptis luteolata (assembly GCA_931315375.2). Lineage (NCBI taxonomy): Eukaryota > Metazoa > Arthropoda > Insecta > Lepidoptera > Geometridae > Opisthograptis > Opisthograptis luteolata. The sequence goes on along the minus strand of OV928063.1, from coordinate 5,418,220 downwards.
AACGATCAGCTACTTTTGTCGCGGCTGACTGTACTGACACAAGTCACCTGATCTGAAGTGATGCGGTCGAAGGTGGCGCCACGCTACACCTGGACTGGGAACTGGCTCTCAAATGAGGCTGCCAGAACACACCGGTAGGTGCTCGGCGACAGATTCTTAACATGAGGGTAGTAGCTAGTCAGGCGAGTACTAGAAAATGTCCTACCACCAAGCTATGGTTTCATCACGATGTTTTCCTTCACCGAAAGCTCAAGCTCATTGTAGGATTCGAACCCACGACCTACGGATCGCAAGCCGACGTCACTACCAACTGACTCATCATCGCCTAAAAAATCGCTTCAAAAGGTCTTAGAAGGTAAGGCTCGGAAGGAAAGTCAGGATTTTTTTCTCACTGTAGTTTTGTAGCGATGATGGCGATGGGCGTAGGTTCTGGGTTCGAATCCGACAATAAGCTTGAGATTTCGGTGAAGGAAAACATTGTGGCTGAACCATCGATCGATCATCATATCGAGTGCTTGGCGATAGCTAGCCAGACGAGCAATGGTATTTTTGAATCCTTCTATAAAGATTTTTTAATTACTGATATTTGTATTGCATCGCCTTGCTTGCTTTAGTGCAGTTGGGACCTATAATTGCTGTTGTATATTTTTTTTAGTTACACAAAAATTGGATAACTGTCTGACATTAAACTTATTAGAACCAATCGTTTCCACGTTAATTCAATTGTAATTAGAGGTTAATTTATACGTTTTCGTTATCTTTTTATGTGTGTAAACAAAACAAATAGGAAGAGAACTTGCACTACACCTTGTAACTTAGCAATGATGTGACAGCTGTCGATTCTAATCAAAGCTCATAGATTGACCAGAAAATATTTTTTTTTTTACTATTTACAGGGTAGCGTTTGACCACAAGTCACCTGATGTTAAATGACGATGTGGTCGACCACGCTACACCTGGACTGGGAACTGGCTCTCAAGTGAGGCTGCCAGAACACACCGATAGGTGCTTGGCGACAGATTCTTAACAAGAGGGTGGTAGCTAGCCAGGCGAGTACTAGAAAATACCCTACCACCAAGCTATGGTTTCATCACGATGTTTTCCTTCACCGAAAGCTCAAGCTCATTGTAGGATTCGAACCCACGTCCTACGCATCGCAAGCCGACGTCACTACCACTGAGCCATCATCGCTATAAAACCTAATAAAGGTTTCAAGTCGATACGACAATTAGAAGTAGGTGAAAATTGACTTCTAAGACTTGATTACATAGTTACAAGTCAAGCTAATTCTATGCAATTTATTTGGCCGCTAAACACGACAGATATGGATTTTCATACTACTTTTGCCGGCCGCTGCTAGCATTTATATTTGGGCAGTGAAGCAAGTTCGATTTTTCTCGAAGAAGATTGTCAAAATAATGCTCATATTTCCAAGCATGTTTGAGAAGAATCTTTATTTTCATCCAAGGTAGTAATAAAGTAGATGCAAGAAACGCTAGGCTATTGTTTTCTTATCTCGATCCGAGATAAGGATACTTATAATTTGCATGCGGCGCTGCCATATTTTCAGACGAGTGGACTTTTGGGACTGTGCATCGATATTAGGTAATGTAGGTACAGTACAGGATAATTAACTTTGGGAGCAGAGAATCGATATCTATACTCACGATATGTTTTCCGCTTGGCAAACCCGCTGTTCTTGGACAAGACGAATTCGAACTTGCACCTTTTAAAGCGCACGCGTAACAGTGCAGCCTGTTTGGTAATCACCGCTTTTTCCTGTATATTACAGACACTTTGTAAGATTGACTTAAGATGAAGAATTGGCAATATTGACTGCAGGGATCTCTTTTTTTCTCAGCAATTACAAAACATACAGAGCTAATATTTATGTACATTGGAGATCATGTTTTGACATCAAATTGTCGGAAGGATAACACGATTGGTTAACTTTCATAGCAGAGAAACAATGTTTGAAAACTGCCCTCTAAAAAAAAGATTTTTATATTACAGGCATAAAAAACCGATTTAAGACTTGATTTTTTTTGTATGATATAATTATATATACATTCTTCAAAGAACATCAGGTTTAGTTCTATAAAATTAACGGTAGTTTTAATTTTAAACGAAACAAACCTTTTTTGACGCATACGACCTTACGGCATTAGTCAGCTCGCTTGCGTTTTTGTATGGAGCTGATTTCAGAGTCATTGTTTATCACGGCGTCCTCTTAACCGTTATTCCGCGTTGTCTACGATGGGATAGCAGAACCGGTTTAGCTGTAATGCATGTCACTGGAACAGATGTTTACCTACTACCTTGCATGTTTACTAACTAACTAACAATGTAATCAAATCTTAGAAGTCAATTTTCACCTACTTCTAATTGTCGTATCGACTTGAAACTTTGTATGTGTATGTAATCTCGGTGACAATGCAATAATTTCATCATAATTATTAATTACCACGCTAGTAACATGACCTTGGTAGAACCTTGGTTATGTGTAATAATAATATCATATTTTACATTTAGTTTTCTAAAGAGTCTTTTTCGCAAAGATTTCCGCATCGAGAAATGACAATGTAGGTATACTCGTATACTATTACTTGTTTAGGCCAGAGTCCCAGCAGTGGGAACGTGGGAGGCTGATAATGATGATGATTACTTGTTTTCAATATGTGTTCTATAGCGGAAATCGAAACTGTGATGTTACGTTTCGCAGCCAGCTGTTCGTCCATTGCGCCACATCAGCCGTCGCGTATTATGTCTTACTGCCTAATTTGATCGTACAAAGGAATGTATTTTAATCCGTTACTCAACAGGGTATAAAAGGAGTGGTTATAAAGCTGATGCCTTTTGTATCTATTCATGTAAGAGACACATTACAAGAGTACATGAGTCTTTAAACTGTTCATTCTAGTCAAAGTTGAAGAGTTTATACGTTTAAGGCCATGGTGGCCGCCAACATTTCTTTTTACCTTTTTCAGGGTAGTGTTTGACCACAAGTCACCTGATGTTAGGTGACGATGTGGTCGAAGGTGGCGTCACGCTACACCTGGACTGGGAACTGGCTCTCAAGTGAGGCTGCCGGAACACACCGATAGGTGCTTGGCGACAGATTCTTAATAAGAGGGTGGTAGCTAGCCAGGCGAGTACTAGAAAATACGTAGGATTAGATTAGAACCCACGTCCTACGGATCGCAAGCCGACGTCACTACCACTGAGCCATCATCGCTATAAAACATTTAACGTTCAAACAATTAACACCCGAATTAATAATCGATCCTGATCATAAGTTAAGTCATTTCAGTAGTAACATGTCAAGCCCTAGCACTAAAATGACATATTATGACATGACATATCGATCCAAGACCGCGGATAACGGATCAGGATCGATTATTTATTCGGGCGTAAAACTAGTAGTAATCTACTCTCAAACGGTCGTTCTCAATAACCGATCTATCCACGGTTTGCCCAACTGGAGATGTTGCGAAGCGAGCTGACTAATGTCGTTAGGCCGTGTGCATCAAAAAAAGGTTTTTTTCGTTTAAAATTAAAACTACCGTTAATTTCATAGAACTAAACCTGTAATTCTTTGAAGAATGTGTTTATATATCATACAAAAAAAATCTCGGTTTTGTTTGCCTGTAAAATGAAAATCATTTTTTTTAGAGGGCAGTTTACGATCATTGTTTCTCTGCTATGAAAGTTAAACAATCGTGTTATCCTTCTGACAATTTGATGTCAAAAACATGATCTTTAATGTACATAAATATTAGCTCTGTATGTTTTGTAATTGCTGAGACAAAAGGAGATCCTGCCAATTCTTCATCTCTTCCGCTGGGCGGCGCTGGTGTGGCAACGCGCGAACGCCGACGCTGGTTCATAGTAAAGGAGTAGTAGTTCAGCGTCATATAAATCGGCCGTCGCCGGTTTGAATGTGTGCGTGAGTAGCGGCACCGTGTACGCACGCACTTTTCACGCACACAATCACTAAAACGAAAGGAGGCGGCCGGGGCCGCGGCCATGCACTCAGTTCGGAACGCGCCGCCTATGCGTCACCGCAAGAGTAGGCAATTAACTCGTCGAGCGGCCTTAGCTAACCTACTGTTCCTTATATACTGTGGCTGGTTGGACCCGCCACCGAAATGTTAGGCGCGGGAACATTTGAACGGGCAGGCGAGTGCATTAGGGAATCGTAGGTACGGCGCGTCACAATCTTTATTCTGTGCTCATAACGATTCTACCCAAGCTTATTGGCTATTTTTAGTAAAAAATATATAGTTTAAAAAGCTAAAAAAAACACTTTAAAACGCACTCAAAAATATAAAATAATGAAATTGACTTGTATTAGTTACGATATAATGGTTAATTCAAAAAGTGTGGAGCGCTTTTTGGTTGTGTGTACTTTTATTTACCCAGTAAAAGAAGCGCTCCACACTTTTTGAATTAACCATTATATCGTAACTAATACAAGTCAATTTCATTATTTTATATTTTTGAGTGCGTTTTAAAGTGTTTTTTTTAGCTTTTTAAACTATATATTTTTATTTTTTTACTTTTTAGTCTTTTGTTACCAAGTCCAATCTATCGGACTCATCAAAAGGAATCATATGAGCCCAAACTCGAGGGGTTTACTAGTAGCCACTGCAGAGATCTCCTACCCACCTTCTGGCTGCATCATCAGACCCTCGTCACCAAGTTCAATCTATTGGACTCATCAAGACGAATCATATGAGCCCAAACACGAGGGGTTTACTAGTAGCCACTGCAGAGTTCCTCTACCCACCTTCCAGTTGCATCATCAGAGCCTCGTCACCAAGTTCAATATATTGGACTCATCAAGACGATTCATATGAGCCCAAACACGAGGGGTTTACTAGTAGCCACTGCAGAGATGCCCTACCCACCTTCCGGTTGCATCATCAGACCCTCGTCACCAAGTCCAATCTATTGTACTCATCAAGACGATTCATATGAGCCCAAACACGAGGGGTTTACTAGTAGCCAGCGAAGAGATGCCCTACCCACCTTCCGATTGCATCATCAGATCAGGTCGATGATACCAAATTATTGCATTGTCACCGAGATTACATACACATACAAAGTTTTAAGTCGATACGACAATTAGAAGTGGGTGAAAATTGACTTCTAAGATTTGATTACATTGTTAGTTAGTTAGTTAGTTAGTTAGTTAGTTAGTTAGTTAGTTAGTTAGTTAGTTAGTTAGTTAGTTACAAGTCAAGCTAATAAAAGTGTTTTAATAAAAATACTCGCGTTTAAAAACCGTTTCTGTTTAAAGACGCAAGGTTCTCGTAATAAAGATTGTATCTATGAGAATAATAGTAGGTATTACGTACACAACATAATACACTGAATTAATCGTTTCCTTCTATTGTATTACGCGAGTGCATCCAATTGTAATGTCTGACTTCCTAAAATGGCTTTACAATGAATATAAAAATTGAATTTCAAGAAAAACAAGCTACATTATTAATATGCATTTTTGTCTTGAAACTTACCTTACCTTAACGTTTTTACCCCCCCCCCCCCCCCCTTAGGGGTTGCATTTCAAAAAATCCTTTCTTAGTACACACACACACTGTGCGACGTTGCACTTAGGTTCGCTGGTTCCAAAGGATAAAATAGGTTCAATAGTAATAATCGAAGGACCGTTAGAATTTAAATAATATATAGATGTAATAAAAATAAAGAAAGAGAAAACGATAGGAGATTCAAATCCTTGCACAGAAGAGAGTAGAAAACACACCACCAACCTTGAAATCCACCTTCTCCAGATTCTGATCAGGCTTTCCGATGAAAGTTCGCACGGCGATCTTCAGCGTAGGTGGCGAGGGAACGTCCCGGTAAAACGCTCTTTGTGCAGGTGTCTGAAGATGGTTATACGAAGCAAACTGTGCTAGCACGGCTAAGACACTATTTGGAAGCTAGGTATCACCAAAATTGAGCTAAACGTTAGCTTAAAATGTCACGCACGGCGCGAGAGATGTAGACTTCTCAAAGTACAACGGAGAACTCGTTGACAGCTGCGTGCGGGCGCGGGGGCGGGCCGCCTTCACATCTTCCAGAAGCGGGTAGATATACAAAATTGGTGGCGAGATATTTCTAACTACTTCAACTGTGCAAAGATCGAACAAAGGCATTGAAGCAGTTTTGATTAAGAAGTAGATTATTTTCTACTTGTGGCGTTATTTCTTTCAACGTTTTAGTTGATATCTTTTAAACCCCGCTATGCAGAATAAAAACATTAACGGTTCCTTAATAGATATTAAAAATCCTAACAATGATCCAATTTTGGTCGAGTCTCCTGCAGTTTTGCTGTGGGGCAAATGTCCATGGAAAATGGGCCATCTCCTTTCAGTGGTATGACCACTTCTTGAAATAAGCACTTTTTGAAATGACCACTTCATATACCATCGACCTACACGATAACATTGCGATTGCATTCAAACGCACACCTGTTCGCAATAAGATATTTATCATAATCTTTATAATTGCACTACGCAGCGATGGTACGAGCCCGAACAACGATAAACTGTTCTGGTTGGCCGAGTAGTGCCGCAAGTCATAATTTAAATCAAAATTAATGTTAATGATTCATTTTAGCATCGAAATGGTGCCGAGTATAACAATCAAGGTTTTTGGGCGTCCAAGTAGCATGTAAGTAAAAAATGTCCTAAGAAACTACGTAGTTAAAAAATCTATATCTTATTTTTTTACACTTTCTTTAAAATATCGTTTGTATAATCTTAATAGGCAAAAAATAACAATTTTTATCGTATATAGATCGTTTTCATACGACCTCGGGTCCGTTTTGGGCATTGTTCTTTATGTAAAAAAAACGTTGCTGTCTAATATTCGTTAAAATATACAGTAAGTAACTTAATATGTATAGAACAGCACTGCAGTGAAATAAAAAATCTTTGATTATTATAAAGTTTATTGCTTAAACTTAAAATAATAAAAACAAACTTGTACTTTCCATCGTGCGGGCGACTTCGTACGCACCCATCTTACATATAGAGCCTCTTATGTACAAACTAACAAAAAACGTCACACAAATAGACCTTCTTTTTCTGCATAATGCTAATATACTTTTATATACTTTTATATCGCTCTGATACTTTTTAAAGAGCTCTCCAAGCGCCTCGTTGGCGCCACGGGTGACCAAAGGGCTGGCGCTTACCTCGGTCAACGAATCAGCCTAGCCAGTCAGAGGTAATGTCGCCAGTCTCTTGGGCACTCTACCTGCTGCAGGTTTTTTATTTGTAGATGTTTAGTTTTATCCAATTGTATATATTATGTTGTTTTGTTATAATACATCTAATAAATTTTAATGCAAATTTTTTGTGTATAAATGTGACCGTTTGTTGTTAGTTCAAAACTTCTTCACTGGTGAATTTATTAATAAACGAAACAAAAAGTATTTAGTAAAAAATACCTAAATACCTTAGTCAAACTAAAACAAACCTAAACTCCGTTACTAAGACTAAAGTCGCACTGCGAAATGTCATCATGTGTAACATCTCAATCCTGGTGAAGTAAAAAAAAAGCTGCAACAATATCAGTGATAGGGTACAAATTTGATTTAACCTGCACATAAAATTTGGAAAAAATTTCGTTCCCTTCAGACATGCGTTTCGGATGACAAATGACAAAAATAGTAAGGTGACAATAAAATCTCTCAATGAAAGTTCGCAGTGCGGTCTTAGTCTAAAATTTCACCAGCAAAGTACTAAAAAAAACCTAAAAAAATAAAAAACAAAAGCTCGTCTTTGAACAGACGCGCACAAGAAACAATTTAGCCTCATAATCGAATTTTTAAAATTCACATTTAAAATAACTTGTTTCCACGACAAATTAGGAAAACCTCATTTTCAAATAAAAAAAAACTCGTTAGATATAGAAAACTTTAACCTTCCGTGGGAAGTTCCATCCATTGTACAACGCGTACGCCTCTATTTCCACTTACCATTTTGATGCAACTGATAATCTTGAGTAGTATAGTTACGCCAATTTTAAAACGCAATAAAATTAATCTTAGTATCGTTCGGTAACAATTAGTTGGCAAATGACTATGACTATGACTTTTTACAATATTTACATACAGGTGTAGTGGTGCTTGTACCTAGTGTCAGTCCCAGCCATGGTGTTCGTGGTGGATAGGCACCCACACTTTCTCCCACACTGGTTTCCATACCTTTTTCCACGCTGGTACCTCAACGTTCACCCATACAGGTACTTTGACTTCTTTGGACTTCTCAACCCATATTTTCTTCTGTACTGGTACCCAAACTTCCTTTTTAACTGTCTTCCAGATCTGGACCTTCTCATCTACCCATTCTTCCTTTTTTTTCGTGACCCACGCTTGTTTCTTCTCCGTCCTCCAGATCTGCTTCCACTCTTCTTTCCATTCCAATTTCTTTTCAGTAACCCATTCCTGTTTATGCACGGTTTTCCAGACCTTCTTCCACACGGGTTTCCAAATCATTTTTTTTCTCCAGAGGTCGTGGCTGGTGTATTCCCATCCATGGTCGTCTTTGCCGAGGTATTTCTCACCGGGGACTCCTTCCTTAACCCAAGCTGGGATATAGTTCTGCTTCCATTCAGGGACCTGAATCTCTTTTTGAACGGGTACTTGTATCTCTTTCCAGACAGGCTTCCACACCTTCTTCCAATCTGGCACTTGAACCTCCTTCCACACGGGTACCTGTATCTCTTTCCAGATTGGTTTTTGCACTACCTTCCAGGCTGGTACCTGTTCGTCTTTCCATTGTTGAACTTGTTCAGTTTTCCACGCTGGGACTTTTTCTTTTTTCCATTCAGTTTTCCAAACTAGTTTCTTATCCGTTTTCCAGATTTGTTTCCATTCCTCTTTCCAGACAAGTTTCTTTTTCCAGACTCCTTCTGGGGGTGGGGAGTGCCATCCTCCCGGGGAGCGCTTCTCCCTGGATAGCTCAGCGTTTTCTGCTAGGTTCTTGATAGGCACTGCCAGCGATGCTGCGAATGCAAGCACCACCCATAGCTGCGGACAAAAGAAACATTATTACAACAGATCAAAACTTAACCAACATCCACATTACGATTCATATTTTATGTTTTCTTAATATTATAAAGACGAAAGATTTGATTGTTTGTTTGTTTGTTTGCATCGAATAGGCTTCGAAAAACTAAACCGATTTTAAAAATTCTTTCACTGTTGGATAGTTAAACGATCTGTAACGGACATAGGCTATATTATATTTTCAAAAAAATTAGGAATCCGTAAGAAAATTGTTATATTGTAACCCAAAGTGTGAAATCGAAAACCTATTTTTGCGTGCGCTTCAAAAACTATTGACAATAGAACAAAATAATGTGTTACAGGTTTGTAGGTCCCATTAAGATCTACAAAAAAGTCCGCGAGAGCATATGTCTAACTATTCTAGTTATGCCACAATAAGTGATCTTTTATTTTAAAAATTCAATTTTAATTCCGCCGCTAGAAAATGCTCTTTGTTTGTACCTTGGTATTAATCCTTATCAAAATAAATTAAATACTTTATATTCCATTCGAAAGATATCACGAGTTTAAAAATGTATGCGTTAGAAAAAAGTTGCGTGGTAGTCAGCCGCTCACCCTTCTCGGCTAGCTAGGCGTCACTGGGGTACGGGCTGTACGGGAGGGAAGTCAATGTCAACAAATGAGGTGCCGTGGTGTTCTAGTTTTAGATTTTCAAATTTTTGTTAAACACCCGTGCGAAGCCGGGGCGGTCCAGTAGTATTATATAATTTAGTATATTGTAATTTCGTCTTGATTGATTACACGGCGTCAGTGATATTTGTATTGCAGTTTAAGAACTGGTTTCTTTTACATTTCATTTAAAACGAAAGCCTTTACTCGCGAGACTTATTAGTTTTATTATTGCTGTGATAAATTTTTGCATACGCATGCATACAAAGTTGTTCAATAAAACGAAAGTTTTCTATTATTCTGCCAAATAAATTATATTCCATTCGCACTTTCAAGAGAATCGCCACGAATATTATCTAATGTTACAAGTTTTTATGCATACATTAAAAATTGTTATTTTGGTGAATGTGAATTCGTATATTTAATTTTGCATATAGATTTGCGAATAATGTAGCTGTTCTATTGTATAATTTAATGATTAATTTCGAGTTTAAAAACGAAGATATTTTATATACATGACTCATGTAAATTACAGTATTTTCTGAATTAATTATATTTTTTTCAACACACTACTTCTTGGTAAAATTGACCTCTATGGCCATGTACATAATTAGGTTCATAACAGCTCATTCAGCTAATTACGCTACGAGTGCTTTTTCATTATAATTACCACACTAGTGTTGTAATATGACCTCTGGTTATGTATGTATATACTGATGTCATATTTTACATTTAAAAAAAAAGAAAAGAAAAAAAGTTATCAAAAAGTCTTTTTCCGCAAAGAATTATTACATTAAAAAGTGATGAAAATTTTATTTACATTTTTATCTTAGATTACAATGATAAATCAATCATCAAAATGATCATCATTTTACCACATTATATATATTTTACGACATTTAATTTGCCTATTCAAAACATTACGTATATATTAAATTATTTTTTAATAGATAGGCTGTTAACCTTTTTTACACGTGTCTACGCGTGCATTGCTAGCGCGGCGCGTGGAAAAAAAAAACAAGTGCGCCATTTTACATGTGCTCCTAGTTTTTTAAATATTTTGACGTTTCACTCGGATAAGTAAAAAAAAGTGTTTTAAAAATGGACTTTTTTGGCGGCAATCGATTTGTCAACGTGAAAATTTTGTTTTTATTTCCAAAACTTGTGTTTCATCGAGTGATAATGTGCAATATTGGTGGATTATTAACCACCAATATTGCACATTAATGTTAATAATGTCATTTATGTTGTTCATTGTTGTTGTTGTTTTGTTAACGTGTACGAGTGTGGGAAATTGAAATAAAGTTGTGAAAGTGACTTTTCTAGTTGCTACAAACAAGTCCGTGTAAAGTTTAAGTAAAGCGCCACTACTTTACTTAAACACTGTCCTCATCCCTTCATCTCATCATCATCATCATCATTTATACTTGATTCAACATAAAAACATGAAAGTTTGTGAGTATGGATGTATGGATGTTTATTACTCTTTCACGCAAAAACTACTGAACAGATTTGAGTAAAATTTGAAATGGAGATAGCTTATGCCCTGGATTAATACGTAGGCTACTTTTTATCCGGGAAAAAGGTTCCTGCGGGATAACGGGAAGACGCGGGTGAAACCGTAGGGTGCAGCTAGATGCACATAAAATCAAGTCACTAAAATTGGTTTGAAACCTTTCTCATTTATTAAAATCGTAACGTTTTGCGGTGTCTTTAAATTGATTGGGTTTTTTTATTTTAGTCATAATATTTAAATGTTATTAGTTTTTTTTATATAACTATTTTTTAAATAAACTGTTGTAATACCGATAGATTTTTTTTATAACTACTTTTTAATCATTTTTATTTCTAACACACACTGGAAGAGAAAATCTATCACTGGGTGTATCTGCGGCACTGTGTAACACTTTTCCGATCGCTCCAATTTTCTATCACTTCACAATATCACATATGGTAGATCTAGTACCCACCGCCAGTGTCAGCGTCCTCATTTTGACAGGTCGAAGAACCGCTGAGCGACTGCGCAGAGAAGTTGCGCGCAGTGGTTTTATTAAGTTGCCCCTCTCTCGATGTGGAGGCTCCTGCGCTCAGGATCGTGCTTGATGCGTGATGTATTTTTTAAGATGGCCCGTGATCAGTCTCCGTAGGATAGTAACGTAATTGACTACGGAAATTGGGTGATTTACCGCATCTTCGCAATCATTTTAGACGACACGGTAGCCGAGTTGGTTGTGTCCCTGCCTGCGAAGCTAGCGGTTCCGGGTTCGAATACCGGTAAGGGAAAATAGATGTGTGATGAGCACGAATATTTTTTCCTGAGTCTTGGATATTTCTATCTGTATAAGTATTTATTTCTCTATATAGGTATGTATATCGTTGTCTCGTACCCATAACACAAGTTTCGAGCTTAATTTGGGGCTAGCTCAATTTGTGTGCACGTGTCTCCATATATTGTCGAGTATCAAATTGTTTGATATATTTTTAGTTTTTTCAAGCTTTTTACGCATGTTCAGGTAGCTTAGCTTACGTTACTTAACCGTACCGTACCGTGTACTTTACCGTTTGCTAATTTAATAATTGCCGCGTAGTAAACAATATTTATATATTTTTAAATGTTAATTTGTATTTGTCATTCTTTATTATAACAAGAACGGCATGCCATTTACACTCATTACAGAATTAATCAATAATCTATACATATTAAAAGGTCTTGTCAATGGATGAAAAAGGGATAGAAAATTATTGATCGGTGATTTGATTCGACGTTGATATCAATACCTACTCCTTAGTGCTTTTGATTCAAATTACTTTTTTATTTTGACACATGATGGAAAACTCAATCCTACGATGACTTGAAGGCTGTCAGCGGTGTTCGCCAACCAACTTTTCAATTATCTAAACTAGCTTGCGTGAAACTTGGTTTGCTAGAGGACGACAAACATTGAAATTCTGCCCTAGAGGAAGCATTATGCGAGTCGCCATTTAAAATGCGTGAACTTTTTTCTATAATGTTGGCATTATATCAGAATAAAGACGCACTAAGTCTTTGGGTAAAATACTGGGACAGCATAATGCTGGGGCCACACTAACAGAGTAGTCCAGTTTGACAATTCATTTTTTTGACGTGACAACTTCTTATAATTCGATAGAGCCGGCTGCACGCACGAAAAAACAGGACTCATGCGGCGTTACCTCGCTCTGAGGCGTTCCATGTAAGGCTTGAAGTGCAAGCGAGAGCGCGGAACGAGCGACATAGAAGCACAATCGGCCAATCGACATTGTCACGTTCAACTATCGTCAGTAAACCGACTTTACAGTAAACCAATTTTTTTTTTACTACATATTAATATACTTACGTCACTTAACATCCGGTGACTTGTGGTCAAACGTTACCCTGTGAGCAGTAAAAACAAACATTGGTTCACAGATTCCAGCATTCTCTGGCGCTACCAGAACGGAGCAAATATTTGGCGCCACTATGCAAACGGCGCGTACCATTTGCAAGGTGAAGGTGATTCTTACATTAGAAAAGATACCGGTAGTCACGTTTGTTTGAAGACCTTAAAGACCAGATATTTATATTTATTAACTTATTTATTGATCACCAGCATAATGTACACCGTTACAATAGGGATGATAACACTAATTACAAAATAATGTTTAATCTTACTTTTATGTTAGTTTGTATTATTAGGATATCGAAAAACATATTTTTGTATTTAAATATAACTTAATAACTTAAATAATAAAAATATATAGTTTAAAAAACTAAAAAAAAACACTTTAAAAACGCACTCAAAAATATAAAATAATAAAATTGACTTGTATTAGTTACGATATAATGGTTAATTCAAAAAGTGTGGAGCGCTTTTTGGTTGTGTGTACTTTTATTTACCCAGTAAAAGAAACGCTCCACACTTTTCCCCTATCCAAACAACCAAAACAGTCATACTCACGAGAGTGACTTTGCTTGCGGCGGCGTCGTGTGTCGGGTCGCCCTCTTCCCTCTCATATGGTCGAGGAGAGCGATGGCTGGCACATGCGTCAACTCGTGAACGGGTGCTGCTTGTGAATAAGAATAAAATTGTCAATGTGATCGCGCCAAAAAAATTACCTGCCGGGCGTTTATTGCCTGTTCTTTTGCCGGCGTAAGGAGGTTGGAACAGGCGTAGCTAGTTTTAAGTTGACGTTTTTTATCCTATCGAATAAAATGTTTTTGAATTTTGAACATAATTATTTAATGGCACACCTGTGATGCGTCCGTGTCTCATTAAATTGGATTCCTTATTCAGTAGCTGTAGTTGCACCCATAAAGAATGATCCACCTATTTGGGCCAAGTTCATATTATGCGACATTCCATTAAACGTATTCAATATGTGTGCTAGGTATTTGGTAACAAGCGTATCGGACATCACAGGAGCCGCCAGATAGGGTTGACAACTTTACATTTTTGAACTTTCACTAAAACTAAAGGTTATTTAAAGACCATGTTAAGAATAAGAAAAGGAATAATATCATCATCATCAATCAACATCAATTTTATTTTTAATTATTTTGAATTGTATATTGTAATGTAATTGTTAATTGAGTTTTATCTATATATTATTTTATTTGAACTTATTTTATCCCATTTTATATTATTACATTTTCTATTATTTAAAAAAATACAATTGTTTGCTCAATATGGATTATTAACATCTGAAATAAATGAATTTTAATTTTTTTTTTTAATCAATATCAGCCTTTCACGTTCCCACTGCTGGGACTCCGGCCTTCTCTCAGAGACAGTATAGGCTGTAATCTAGCACGCGGGCCCAGTGCGGGTTGGTAGATGTCGCATGCCCTTGAATGTTGCAGTTCTTGGACATGCCGGTTTCCTCACGATGTTTTCTTTCACCGTTTTGAGCGATGGCAAATCTGCAAAAAACTTATTAAGTCATAGGTGCGGGGTCGAGAGGATTCGAACTCGGTGTCGGCGTCTTGTAAGTCGCACGACTAACCGTTCGGCCACCATCGCTAGGAATAATAAATATTTGCAACAAATTATACAAAAATATTTAAGACAAATACATTATGTAGAATCAAGAAAAACATTATTGTTGCAAACCGGCCTCAAGTCAGCGCTGTGCTGTGCTGCTCGTTTGATCAGCGCTGGTCTTCCACAGTCTTATTTTTACTATCCTTTATTGAGACATCAGTTTCCAATTGTGATATTAAAAAGCAATTGTTGTAATAATATTGTAATAGAGCGATGGCCGAACAGTTAGTCGTGCGACTTACAAGACGTCGATACAGAGTTCGAATCCTCTCGTCCCCGCACCTATGACTCAATAAGTTATGTGCGGAATTGCCATCGCTCTAAACGGAAAACATCGTGAGGAAACCGGCGTGTCCAAGAACTGCAACATTCAAGGGCATGCGACATCTACCAACCCGCACTGGGCCCGCGTGGTAGATTACGGCCCATACTCTCTCCTTTCGTTTTTATTTCTTGTCTGCATATTACTAAATGATTAATTAGGGTATTGGGTACCTTTTGTAATAAGTGCGGTATTCTAAGAGAGTATAGCAAATAACTATGCAGTGGTAGCCCTGAAATGCTATTGTTATTGTGTAGCGCTCCTGTCGAATATATTAGGGCATTACGCAAACTAACCTGAGTCCGGCTCGAGCTCCGGTGTGGTTGAAATAAACATATATATGTAGCCAATAAAGTACCTACCTGCCTAAACGTTTTGTGGTACAGTCAGCGACAAAAGTAGCTGATCGTTCTCGATTTTCCAAATGTGTTTCAAATCAGTAATTGTTATTGTTTTTTTTTACATTTTATATGGTATCATTTTGACCACAACATAACACACCTGATTTTACGTGATGATGAGGTCAAAAATTGGTGTCTAAGATGATGAGGATAGTAGAAAAAAGTGTGATTGTTTAGCGACTTTTGTCGTTGACTGTACACAGTCCCTTGGCCTAGATACTAAACTAGACTTTACATATGCTTAAATGAATAACAGTAGGACTCAAAATGAATAACTACAACAGCAGAGACCATAGCTTGGCTTTAGATGAAGAATTGGCAAAATTAGCTGCAGGATCTCCTTTTTTCTCAGCAATCACAAAACATACAGAGCTAATATTTATGTACATTAAAGATCATGTTTTTGACATCAAATTGACAGAAGGATAACACGATTGGTTAACTTTCATAGCAGAGAAACAATGATCGAAAACTGCCCTCTAAAAAAAAGATTTTCATTTTACAGGCTTACAAAAAATTGTAAATTAAAAAAACACTTTAAAAACGCACTGAAAAATACAAAATAATTAAATTGACTTGTGTTAGTTACGATTTAATGGTTAATTCAAAAAGTGTGGAGCGTTTCTTTTACTGGGTAAATAAAAGTACACACAACCAAAAAGCGCTCCACACTTTTTGAATTAACCATTAAATAGTAACTAATACAAGTCAATTTAATTACTTTATAATTTTCAGTGCGTTTTTAAAGTGTTTTCTTAGATTTTTTAAACTTTATATATTTTTTAAGTTTCAAGTCGATACGACATTCCCTAACCGTTTTGAAAGATGACAAATCTTACTTATTGTTAAGTTATTGGTGTGGTGATGAGACGGGATTTGAATTCAGTATGCACGCGTAACCATTGGGCCACAATCGCTTTGATAGAAGAATCCAGACGGTCGTTTGCGAAGTTGTAAGTCATACAATAGTCATTTTTTTTTCATTTCCGCTTCCATTGTTTACTGTGGCACTTCCATCCGCACTGACACGGATCATTCAAAACTGCATGTCAAAGGTCAAAGCTTTAATTTTTCTTCACTCAAAGGTCTGTCGAGCTGTCAGTACAAAATTCAACAACTATTATTAGACTCTGAAATGCTTTGTTCTCTCTTCCGAAGCGTTAATGAGTAGTATTGAAGAAGATTGCTTAAGAAAATAGGCCTAGTGAAATGACGCATATGAAATACCTACTTGAGGTGACGAACGATGACGTAATGTATCACTTAGGGCACACCAAGAGGTATACACACATAGTGTCATGACTTACGAGAAATGCGCTGTTGGGCTCAACTGACACTGGCGCAGAGTCGAAGCGACGCGACGCGTCATATCCCCTCCCCCCCTTAAACATCTCACGGAATTTATGGACGCCCCCTATGTACGCATTTTCCATCACTCAAATATAAAAGAACACATCGTGAAATGTCCAAGATCTACAACATTTAAAAGCATGCGACATCTACCTTTGGGCCAGCGTGAAAAATTCATCATCATCAGCCTCTATCAGTCCACTGCTGGACATAGACCTCTCCCAAGGTACGCCACTGAGCCCGGTCTTCGGCTCTTCTCATCCAACTACTGGCAGTCACGGCGCAAGTCGTCGCTCCACCTTGTCACAGGCGTCTTGCACTACGTTTGCCAAGTAGCAGTCTCCACTCTGCTCGGAGTTTCTCTCAAGGATCGTATCAGAAATGAAGTGATCCGACAGAGAACCAAGGTAACCGACATAGCCTGTAGGATCAGCAAGCTGAAGTGGCAATGGCCTGGACATATTAGCCGAAGAACCGATAACCGTTGGGGCAAACGTGTTCTCGAGTGGAGACCGTGGCTCGGCAAACGTATTGTAGGACGCCCTCCGGCTAGGTGGAGCGATGATATACGCAAAATGGCTGGCAGCAGTTGGATGAGAGGAGCCCAAGATCGGGCTCAGTGGCGTGCTTTGGGAGAGGCCTATGTCCAGCAGTGGACTGAAGTGGGCTGATTATGATGATGATGATGATGATAGTCTCCACTCAAGAACACGTCTACCCCATCGGTTATCGGTTCTGCGGCTTGTGTGACCAGCCCACTGCCACTTCAGCTTGCTAATTCTGTGAGCTTTGTCAGTGACCTTAGTTCCTGAAAATGTATGGTTAATGGACCATCCTCTCTGAGAAGGCCCCTTTCCCAGCAGTGGTAACGCTGATGAAGACCATAATGATGGAAGAAATGACAGGACTTCTGAGGAGTTTGATGACCAGCGGGCTGGACATAAGCTCATGAGCTTTCTCAATAACTACAAAACGCAATAGGTGTGTATGATAATCATAGACTTCTAGTGTTCAAGTATCGTCCACAGATCAAGCAAGCAGCGATTGCGCCATTGAAGAGCTCTTCATGACACTTGACTCGTTAGAGCTCGGATTTTACTTCAACTGCGCAATATTATGCCTCTACGAAATTCATATTTACATTAACAAATATGTGTTAGCGAATTGGGACATAGATAGGAAAAGGCAAAAACAAAATTTAGTGTTTTTAACAGCGGCTATGTACATATTTTGAGAGTGACGGTGGTTGGATCGTTGTTGTGTTCGAATCCTCTCGACCTTGCACCTATGACTATTATTTGATGAGCGGATTTGTCATCGTTCAAAAACGGTGAAGGAAAACATTTTGAGGAAACCGGCATGTCCAATAACCACAAGTTTCACAACAACTATTTCATTATATTTTTATTTTATTACAAAATGTACAGCTCTTAGATAACAACATTTAAAACTTATAATTTATAACTATGCATAAAACCAATGATGGTTTTAAATTTTATAAGTACACTAGTGGACCGCCCCGGCTTCGCACGGGTATTTAAAAGAAATGGCAAAATTAAAAATTGTAATACACATACATAAATCCTTCCTCCCATACGGCCCGCACCCCCGTACCCCAGTGACGCCTACATGCATGAGGCTACCGCGCAACTTTTTTCTACTACTTACATTTTTAAACTCGTGATATCTTTCGAATAGAAAGGTATTGAAGCAATTTTGAATAAGAAGTAATTTATTTTGATAAGGATTAATACCAAGATACAAATAAAGAGCCTTTTGTAGCGGTGGCATTAAAATTAAATTTTTAAAATAAAAAATCACTTATTGTGGCATAACTATAATAGTTAGACATATGCTCTCGCGGACATTTTTGTAGATCTTAATGAGACCTACAAACCCGTAATACATTATTTTGTTCTATTGTCAATAATTATTGCAGCGCATACAATACTTTTTATTGCAATAAGCTGTAGCACACGCGAAAAATTAAGATTTAACCTTTGTTGGTAAGTGATGCAATCCAAAATAGTGGGAATGGACAAGTAAACGTTCTTAGACAATACCACTTTTATGCAATATGCTCGAAATAGATTGCTTGATGATCATAATGGTCAAACAAATTAAGCTAGGAGGTAAATAACCCAACATGTTGTTTAGTATGTTACTAATCCCACTAATATTATAAATGCGAAAGTGTGTGTGTGTGTGTGTGTGTACGTGCGTGTGTTTTATCCCGGAAAAAGGTTCCTGAGGGATAACGGGAAGACGCGAGTGAAACCGCGGGGCGGAACTAGTATAAGTACATCAATACTATCTACATTCATACAAATATTATAAAGAGGAAAAATGTGATTGTTTGTTTCGAATAGGCTCCGAAACTACTGAACCGATTTTAAAAATTCTTTCACTGTTAAAAGGCTACACTATCTGCGGCGGACATGGGCTATATTATATTTTCAAAAAAATTAGGGAACTGTAAGAAAACTGCAATTTTGCAACCCAAGGTGTGAAATCGAAAACCTATTTTTGCGTGCGCTGCAAAAACTATTGACAATAGAACAAAATAATGTATTACGGGTTTGTAAGTCTCATTAAGATCTACAAAAAAAAGTCTGCGAGAGTCTAACATATGTCTAACTATTATAGTTATACCAAATTTAATTTTAATGCCGCCACTAGAAAAGGCTCTTTATTTGTATCTTGATATTAATCCTTATCAAAATAAATTACTTCTTATTCAAGACTGCTTCAATACCTTTATATAACTTTTTGAATTATTCCATTCGAAAGATATCACGAGTTTAAAAATGTAAGCATTAGAAAAAAGTTGCGTGGTAGTCAGCCGCTCACCCTTCTCGGCTAGGTAGGCGTCACTGGGGTACGGGCTGTACGGGAGGGAAGTCAATGTCATGAAATGAAGTGTCGTGGTATTATAATATTAGATTTTCAAATTTTTGTTAAATACCCGGGGCGGTCCACTAGGAGATAATAAATGTATCGTTATTCAGATTAAAACTATCGATCGATAGTTCGGCAACACTACATAGAACCGCTTCATTCATACCAGCAAACATAAACAACAAAACAACAACGAAACAAACACAATAACTGACCTCTCTCAACATCTACTTTTTTTATCTGTTTTAATTTTTTATCGTGTGTTTACAACTTTACACTCGTTCTTATTGAAAAGTGTGTGAGTTTTTACCATGCATTTTTTTAAAATGATTTATATGGTAGCGTTTGATCACAAGTCACCTGATGTTAAGTGACGATGTGATCGAAGGTGGCGCCACGCTACACGTGGACTGGGAACTGGCTCTCAAGTGAAGCTGCCGGAACACACCGATATAAAAACCAAAAAAAAAAATTATCTTGACAACCTTCTTCGAGATAAATCGAACTTGCTGCACTAACCAATTATATGCGAGCAGCGGCCGGAAAAAGTTGTATGAAAATCCATATCTGTCGTGTTTAGCGGCCAAATAAATTACATAGTAAACTCATATCTGTTGTGTTATTTAAAAATGGAAAGATTTTTACTCCGAAACATGGCAACCAAGGAGGTAACTTATCAAAGGTTTTATTTAAATTCCGAACCGGCCGGCACATAGAAACCTGTTTGTTGAAAAAAAAACAAAAGATCACTTTAACGCGGGATTTGTTTTTGCTGTTCGTTGTTCGTCATTTCAATTTTAGTGAAGTGAGTGAAGTGTGACTTACTTTAACGCCACCTGAAATTCAAGAGGCGGCAAGAGCCGTAATAGAAAACATTTTACTGCCAAAGTAGAAAGAAAAAAGTTCTACCCAGGTACTACTTAGTTTTAATTTTCGTGCATTATTTGAGAAAAGTACTATACAAGCCATGGCCACAACTAGGCATTGATGGACTCAAGTACTCGTATGTGTGCCTCGGCTTCGCCTCGGCCCACGTGTACACCTTCCTCCTTCAATGCCTACTTTAGTAGCCGCTGCAGTAATGTACTATACCAGTAGGTACTAGGTAACGACTACCGGTTAACCAACCGTTACCTGTTGTTTCTAACAGTGCTTCACTAATGTTTAACCAAACAACCTTTCGCAAATTTTCACCACTCAACCAACGTTTTATTTCGCAAACTACTTACCGACTCATTTGACAAAGTCACAATATATTTTTGCGTTAGTTTAATTAATGGTTTAACCTAATCTATTACACTGTTCATTTCAAGTGACTGTAACTGACTTTAAGAGTAAGAATATTAAACACCAGCTGTTCCCCGCGGTTTCACCCGCGTCGGCTACAGCTTTATGCATGCAAAGTCTCAGCCCGATCGGTTTAAAATTGACAAAGTTTCATACAAACTTTCATCCCCTTTTTTTTTTTTTTTTTTTTTTTTTTTTTTTTTTTTTTTTTTACCCGGGGAAATGCTGTTACGCACTAACCCCTCCGGTGCAATGCCCCCCCCAGAAGGGGAGGGGCTCGGAGGGAGTGTGGGACTCGCGCTGTACTAGTGCGCCATACTGCACTAAAACCCCGGGGTACTGTTCCGCATCGTCCATATGTGGGGGGGCTGGGTATCCAGCAAGCCTCGACTTCCAGCCCCCCAACGACGGGTGCCCGCTGTGATAGCGGGGCCTCTCCGCCCCTCTCTGACAGGAGGGGCCCGGGAATGGCCGGCAGTACTCCTCGGCCAATCCCGTCCAACGGGGTGGATGGTGGACTTATTGTCCATCACCCGAGGGGGGGTGACGGCGGTCGTGCTGTCGTCTTCTCCTCCCTGGTCTTCGTCTGCGGAGCGGCGCAGCAAGAGGGTCTTCCTCCCGGGCGCGCTCCGCCGCCTCCTTTTGCGACATGACGTTCTCGCAAAAGGAGGCGACCGCTGTCCATGCTCCTTCGTCTCCCAGCATGGCTTCGACAACGCGGGGCAGTGAGAGGTCCGGCCCGGTGACCGCAATCAGGCTGTTCCGCAGCTCTGACCAGGCCGGACACTCTTCGAGCGTGTGCTGCGCCGTGTCCGCTGCCGCGCCACATTCGTGGCACGACGGGGTTTCCTCTCGTTGGATGCGGTGCAGGTGCGAGCCAAAACACCCATGGCCTGATAGCACCTGCACCATGCGGAACGAGAGGAACCCGTGCGGCCTCTCCAGCCAGTCTTGGAGGACTGGCCCTATTGCATCCAATGTTCGCCGCCCGAAGGTGGCGGAGGCGAGTTCGACCTTCCAATGTTGGATGACTCCGTCCTTCGCCTCCTGTCGGACGGCCTCCCGCTCTTCCGGCATGGGGTGTTCCCCGCGCGCCTTGCGCTGCGCCGTCCACTCGTATACCCTGGCGAGCACCCACGCCTCCAGCTCCCATGGAGGGGTGCCGGCCAGGGCACATGCTGCCGCGAAACCTACCGAGCGGTAGGCCCTTGCCACCCGCTGTGCAATGGCCCTTTGGGGCCTGCGGATGGCGGTAGCGTTCTCCCTTCTGTTTAGGGAGTCCGCCCAGATAGGGGCTCCGTAAAGAGCCATGCTCCTTATGATGCCGGCATACAGGCGCCGGCATCGCGCCTTGGGCCCCCCTAGATTTGGGAGGAGCCACGAGAGGGCGTCCGCGATCTTGAGCAGGCGCGTTGACAGCCCGCTGAAGTGCGGGCCGAAGCGCCACCTGCTGTCCAGAACTAGGCCCAGATACTTCATCTGGGCCTTCACTTCTATCCGGACGCCCTCCACTGTGATGTGGGCGTCGGGGGGGATGCGCTGCCGAGGCCCGTGGAAGAATACGGCCTCGGTCTTATGCAGTGCCACCGTCAGTCCTAGCCGGCGGATCCTGCCCGCAATTAGGGATCCGCCGGCCGAGGCCAAGTTGGCCGCCTCGCTGAATCTCCTCCCCCGGGCAGTGAGGAGAGTGTCATCCGCGTAACATATGACACTCGTGCCCTGGAGGAGGGTTCCCCGCAAGAGCCAATCAAATCCGATGTTCCACAGGAGGGGTCCAAGCACGGACCCCTGTGGAACACCGGATTCGGCGCCATAGCGTCTAACTGACGCGGTTCTGTCGGCGAAGAGGACAGCTCGGTCCTCCAAGTAACTGCCTAGCAGTCTACGCAGATATTCGGGCACTCCGTGATAGCGGAGCGCCTCCATGATTGTCGAGTGGGGGACGGAGTTGAAAGCGTTGGCTATGTCGAATGACACAGCCAATACTCCGTCCCCAGCATCCACCGCTTCTTTTACCTGCCCTTTGAGCAGGGCCAGCGCATCCACAGTCGAACGCCCTCGTCGGAAACCGAATTGGGCGTCCGACAGGTCTGGCCCAACTTCGCTCAAGTGGCTGTTCAGCCGGGCAGCGATGATCCCCTCGAACATCTTACCGACCTCATCGAGCAGAACAATGGGCCGGTATGCCGAGGGGGAGTCTGCCGGGCGGCCTTCTTTGCGCAAGAGGCACAGCTGCCCCTCTTTCCAGCATTTCGGGAACCTTCCAGCCGTGAGACACGCGCTGAAGAGGTCCCGAAACCTCTCCTCCATTTGGGAGGTGGCGATGGCCACCACTCGTGCAGGAACACCGTCCGGTCCCGGGGCCGTCTTTTTGGCGCGAAGGCGGAGAGACGCCACGCAGACTTCTGCCGCCGAGACCGGGGCTTCCTCCTCCTCCTCCTCTGACGAAGCCGAACTTCGCGGAGGGTCCATTGCTGGAGGGGTGAAGTGGGTCCTGCCCGGAAACAAGGATCGGACCACCCCATCCAACAACGCCGGCTCCAGGGACTCTGTTACGGGGGGACCGCGGAGGCGCAGTTTATTCCGCGCAGCCTTGTATGGCCTTCCGAACGGGTCCCTGTCCAGGTCCGCCAGCATTTCAGCTCTCGCCGCGTCTTCGGCGGCGAACATTGCCACCCTGAGAGAGGTCTTGGCCTCGTTGTACGAGGCGTAGAGAGTGACCTCATTGGCCTCATCTCGAGGGCGGCGCCGCCGACTCCGCGTATACGACCTCCTAGCCGCAGTGCACGCAGCCCGAAGTTCCGCCAGCTCCTCCGACCACCAATAGACGGCGCGGCGGGGGGGAGGGCGACGAGACCGGGGCATGCTGTAATTGCACACCTCGGTCAGAGACCCTCTGAGTTGGACCGCGGCGGCGTCCACATCCCGCATGTCGGCAGAAGGACTCAGCCAGTCCTGAAGGAATGCCGCTTCCTCGGCCGCTTCTCGATCCAGGCGGGTGAGAGCCCATCGAGGAAAGGGGGAAGGGCCCGAGTGGGCCGTCCCCCGGGTGGGGTGGGTGGAGATGTCAAACCGCACGTAGCGGTGATCCGACAAGGTCTCCACCATCTCCACCCGCCAGTTCAGGACGCGTGCGGCTAGAACGGGGGTGGCGAACGAAACGTCCACCACTGACCCTCCCCGTTGCCGCACGCAAGTGTGAACTGACCCTCTGTTGAGGAGAGATACACCACACGACGCCGCCCAGAAGTCGACGGCGGTTCCGCGGACGTTGCAAGAGCCGGCCGGGTTGCCCCAGGCCGTAGACTTGGCGTTAAGGTCGCCCAATACGGCGACCTGTCGGGGCGCCGCCCTCGCGACCACCGCTGTGAGGACTTCGAGGAATGTCTCAAAGTCCGAGAGAGGGCGGTTCGGGGAGAAATAAACGCCCACCAGGGCTATGTCTCCCCACGCGGCGGCCACGTATCCCGGTCCCCTCTCTAAGAGCGAGAGGGGAGGGGAGTCTGTGGAAGGCCGCGACACCAATGCCACGGTGCCGTCCTGGTCACCCAACCAACTGCCAGGCACCGAGTATGGCTCGGCGGCTGCCGCAACATCTACCAACCCCTCAGCCATGGACTGCACCAGCAAGTCCTGGGCTGCTCTGCAGTGGTTGGTGTTCGTCTGAAGGATGCGATATACGGACCTAGACATCAATCGGACATCGCATCCTCCTCCGCAGCCGCCGAGGTTCCCGTTGCAGGGACAGTGGCGGTGGTTGCAGCAGGCTGGGTCGGTGCCTGTGCTTTACCCTTCTTAGGGGGAGGGTTGCAGCTCTTCCCCTTCATAACGTGGCCTGCCGGACGGCCACTGGCGGCGCACACCGCGCAGTGCGGCGTGGCGACCTTGCAGGAGGCGGACTTGTGTCCTTCCTTGCCGCAGCGGTAACAGGTGTCTATCCTGTCCACCTTGGACGGACAGAGGGCCCGCGTGTGTCCGATTCCGAAGCACTTGTAGCAGCGCAGAGGCTGCTGTACAAGTGCTCGGACCGCGCTCGAGCTGAAGCCGATGGTGAGCCGTCCTTTGTCGAGGACGGCTTTGGCTGCTGCAACTGGGCACTCGAGGCGGATGACCCCCATGCCGCCGCGCCCGGGCCTGATGGCACGGGCCTGCACCGCTGCGGCGCTGCAGCTTCCCGCTGCTGCGACTGCCGCTACCACCTCCTCTTTGGAGACGGAATCGTCGAGGTCCAATATCTCCAAGGTCACCAGCTTGACAGGCCTGGCGATCTTAGCCGCGTCCGCGATGACCTCTCGCAGCTTGCTTGCGAAGAGGTCCGCGTCGGCACCGCTCTGCGCCCCCGAGAACTCGAAGAGACGGGCTCCCGCTTGCGTTCGGCGGCACGCGACCTTTTCGATGCCCAGCTGGGCGGGATCGACGTTGGCGCGGGCTCGTACCAATATCGACTGGTACGTCTCCCCCCTTTCCGCTGCCTCCGCGGTGAGAGTCACCACTACGGCATCGGTCTTGGGGGGAGCCAGCTTCTTGTTTCCGGCTGAGGTCCTTCCAGCTGCAGGAGCAGCGGAGGCGTTCTTGGAGGCCGACTTCTTCCCCTTTCCTTTTCCTTTCCCCTTACCGGTCTTGGACGGTCCGGGAGGGGTCGTGGTGGGGGGGGTAGAGGCGGCCGCCGACTTCGGCTTCTTCTTGGCCTTGCCTTTCTTCCCAGCCACCTTTGTCCACGCGTTGGACGGGGTGGTGGAGGGTAGAAGAGCGTCCTCCGTCTGGGAGGATGGCCCCGGCTGTGGCAGCGACTTGCTCGCCGTCTTCTTGGCCATGTCCTTCCCTTGGATAGGGTGGGAGGATGGCCCCGGCATTGGTTGCCTCTTGTCCGACGCGAGTGGCGGTCGGAGGCGCTTCTCCGGCAGGAGCCGGTCTTCGATTCCTGCGATGCAGGCTCTCGTGAAGGCCCTTTCCTCCATGATCACCTTGCGGATGGTGTCCTCAAGGTTGGAGGAAGGGGCCTCAGCCGCAGGTCTCGGGTCGGCTTTGTTGGGCCGGGCCGTGACCTCAGCCAGCTTTTGGTGCAGCTGGCTGACTTCTGATTGCAAGCGATCAACTTTCGCCTGCAGCTGTCGAGTCTCCTCGGTCGCCTTACGCATCGCCAGCTCCGTGACGATGCTGCAGATGCTTGTCGCTCTGCACTTAAGGGACTTCTGAAAAGTCCCTTTCAAGTTTGACGATTTGGAGGCGATCGTTATGATCTCCTCCTTGTCTTCCGCAGCCATCTTCTCCAGTTCCGCCAAGGAGTAGTCAGCGTAGTTTACGCTGGTAGCGCCATAGCCCGATTTGGCCCGGGCGGAGCGCGCCTGTTGCTCCTTGGCGGCTACCTTCTCCTCCAGGTCCTTTTGGAGCTGCTCCCGCTGCGCCAGGTTCAGCTGGCGTTTGGCGTCGAACAGGCCCACGTCGTGGGTATCCGCCGACACTTTCTTCTTCGCTCTAATCTTCTTCTTCGGCTTCGCCGATTCCGAAGACCCTTCGGACGCGGTCTTCATGAAGGCCCGCTTACGCGACGCCTCCTGCTGACCATCCACCGCCATCGAACTAGTGTCCGACTCGAGGAAAGCAACGGACTCGTCGGAATCCGTCTCTTCATCGGCCCCGCGATAATAGATGCTGGCCGTGCTGGGGGCACGGCTAGTCTCAGACGCCGAACGGAAATCCGCAGGTGAAACAACGCGCGCCTCTGACGCCGAGGCGACATTGGCAGGTAGCGTGAAACCGCTCTCCGCAGCCGACGAAACATCGTCGGTGTGGCCCTGAGAAGGGCCTTTTTTAAGGAATCGCCCGGAGGCGTCCCGTGCAGGCATTTTAGGCATGTCCGCAGTGTCGTAGGATTTCCGCATTAATTCGCTACGACGCACAGTGCAACTTTGGCCGAGCCCGATCTGCCACTCCGTTACGGTGGTCAGATCGGGTATCGTTACCGGGGAACGCGACGTGGACGCAAAGCACTGTGCATTGCTGTGTCCCCTATTTTATCCCCTTGGGGTAGAATTAACCAAAATCCTTTCTTAGCGGATGCTTACGTCATAACATCTACCTGCATGCCAAATTTCAGCCCGATCCATGGTTTGGGCTGTGCGTTGATTGATCACTATGTCAGTCAGCCACCTTTGAGCTATATATATTTAGACTAGCGGACCGCCCCGGCTTCGCACGGGTATTTAACAAAAATTACAAACTCGTCGTACGTTATTTTGTTCTGTTGTCAATAGTTTTTACAGCGCACGCAAAAATAGGTTTTCGATTTCACACCTTGGGCTACAAAATAGGAATTTTTTTGAAAATATAATATAGCCTATGTCCGCCGCAGATAGTGTAGCTTTTCAACAGTGAAAGAATTTTTTAAATCGGTTCAGTAGTTTTGGAGCCTATTCGAAACAAACAAACAAACAAATCTCTCCTCTTTATAATATTAGTTTAGATAATAGTATAGACTAAACATTTCTTTAAAATTTACCTCCAGCAAAGGTTATTCAAGATCAGTGAAAGTGTGGCAGTTGAATCGCAAATCTAACGAGGCACGTGATTACGGTACATACAAGAGATAAATAACGTATTGATCGTTACCTCAATACCTACATTCGTGTTACTGTTTTACGACTTGCGTAATGCTTGTTTACATACCTTTTAAGGTTCCGTACCGCAAAAGGAAAAACGGAACTATTGTATGATCACTTTGTTGTCCTTCTGTCTGTCAAGACCGTTTTTCTCTAAAACGCGTTGAGGTATCAAGTGGAAATTTATATTAAACACTCGATTTTACTGTTTCATTAAGCTGTGAAAGAAACGAACTTGTAAATCATCGCAATCGAAAGTTATGAAGCATTTCTTCGCATATTTTGCGATTTCACAAGGGAACCAATACCTATGCCTACCTATGGGGTGCTTCCCGTTGAGCTAGAATCATGAAATGAATCATGAAGCAAGTTCTCACAGCACCTGTAAAGGAAAAGGCCTGAAAACCGTAAATATTACGTAGTTTAATAAATTAATTTAAAAAGAAGATTGTACGGAACCTTCGACGCGCGGGCCTAACTCTCACTTGGCTGTTTTTATGCCCAAATCTGTTTTCTTGCTAAATCCAGTAACGTCTTCTGTTTTTATGAAATTGGTACTTACCACGTCAATTTGGTCCAAGTTTAGACTAGTTCAATATACTGTTTCAAACTATCATGGTCAATACATTAGAGGACTGTATAGGTCAAATACCCAAAATTATTTTCCTCCAGTATTTTTAGTCCCATTCGCGTTTTTCCAATTTACTTTATTTTCCATACGATACTGCGTGCGACCGACAGATCATTTTCTCACGCGATTTAATTTCTACTCGTTCTTTTCGCTACAAGTATATATTTTTATCTATGCATTTTTTTATCAATCCGATGAATGACGTTTGACATAAGTGTGGCCACGACTTAACGCGATAATTTGACAACGGCATTCACATTGGCGTTTGACGTTAGCCGATAACTCAAGTGGCGGTACATCAAGGGGAATTAAAATGCTGAAGCGGTCACATTACTAAAATTGAGCAGAAATTTTACGATTGAAGTTTCGTTGCTTTCACGTTGACCGTTCATGTGTAGCCACTCACATAATCACGTTAATAATTAACGCAATATTTATCGCGAAGATAGGCATTGACATTTCCCTTGACGTTGACTTTAGTGTGGCCCCAGCATTACTGCTTGCGTTTTGACCACAACACCTAAAGTGTGAGAGCACACTAAACTTGGATTGGGAGCTGGCTCTCGAGTGGGGTTGCCGGAACACGCCGATAGGTGCTTGGCGACCAGGGTTGGTAGCTACCAGCAGTACTAGCTAGCCGTGGTGAGAAGATGACAATTGTCATGCTCACGAAAGTGACGTTGCTTGCAGCGGCAAACATGAAATTTGTACGAAGTTAGTTCATTAACTCTCCGACCGACTTTTTGTAATTTATTCCACCAAGCGAATACCAACTTTTATGCAACATTTGAACCCGGAGTTCATACGCGCAACGTATAATTAACAACTAAAAATAATTAACTCGAGAAACTAAATTAACCATTTTACGTCACCTTACGTAAGACAGCGGTTCAGTACACTAAATTGCTAAAAGCTGCATTTACAACATTGTATACGTTTTTAACAGTCACACTTCAATATATTTTATTTAGTAAGATACAAAATGATAATACTTTAAAACGTCAAACTTAAAACTACCTACGCCTGTTCCAACCTCCTTACGCCGACAAAAGAGCAGGCAAATAACGCCCGCCATGTATTTTTTTCAGCGCGATCACATTGACAATCTTATTCATATTACTTACTAGTTGCACCCGCGTCTTCCAGGTATCCCGCTGGAACCATTTTCCGGGATACAAAGTATGTGTTAATCCAGGGTATAAGCTATCTGCATTCCAAATGTCATTCAGATCCGTTCAGTAGTTTTTGCGTGAAAGAGTAACAAACATCCATCCATCCATACTCACAAACTTCCACGTTTATAATATTCGTAGGATGTAGGATGGGATTGATTAAATTGGAGCAAGTTCACTACCATCCCAAGCTTTTTCATCATCTACATACACGGAGAAAAAAGACCTTCCGAAATACCGTTTTCCTTCTGAGTCAAAAGGGAAGGAATTGTGATTTAAAAGGAAAACTAAGGTAAAATAAGGAAGGAATCAGTCTTGGAAGGTAAGACTCAGAAGGAAAGTCATATTATTTTTCTCAGTGTAGTCCGATATTTTATAATAAGCTTTACTACTAAGATCTCTCTTGGTTGGTTGTGTATCAATATCCGGTATCAGTGCTCGAAGTTAGTCCCATGACCCATCCCAGCGCATCCTATCTGAACAAAATGATTTACAGATAAAACCTGACGCTGAAGGTCATTCAACTTTCCCCTAGATATTTCACGATAACCACAAGGCTAACCGATTTGAGCATGTCTATTCTTACACTAGCGGACCGCCCCGGCTTCGCACAAGTAATAACAAAAATTACAAATTTTAAAATTATAATATACCTACGCACATAAACCCTCCTGTCAACTCCCGTGCGACCCGTGCCCCAGTGGCGCCTACTTTGCCGAGCAGAGTCAGCGACTACCACGCAACTTTTTTTCTAATATCGTGATATCTTTCGAATGGAATGTCCAAATATAATCATTCAAAAAGTTATAAAGATAAAGATAAAGATATTTTATTTGTAAACATGTGCTGTTACCTTCAATAAAGGGATTATAGGTAAATAGGTACAACATGTTTTGCCTAAATGGGCGTACAAATAGAGTGGGATGGCCGCTAATTACAAAATCAAATTAACTAGAAAAATAAAAAAGAGAAAATTATATGAAGGTATTGAAGCAGTCTTGAATATAAAGTAATTTATTTTGATAAGGATTAATACCAAGAAACAAATAAAGAGCCTTTTCTAGCGGCGAAATGAAAATATTTTTTTTAAAAATTAAAGTTCTATTATTGTGGCATAACTACTATATTAGTTAGACATATTATGCTCTCCCGGACTTTTTTGTAGATCTTAATGAGACTACAAAACCCGTAATACATTATTTTGTTCTGTTGTCAATAGTTTTGGCAGCGCACGCAAAAGTAGGTTTACAATTTCACACTTTGGGTTACAAAATAGCAATTTTCTTACGGATCCCCATTTTTTTTGGATATATAATATAGCTTATGTCCGTCACAGATAGTGTAGCTTTCCAACAGTGAAACCAATTTTTCAAATCGGTTCAGCAGTTTCGGAGCCTATTCGATGCAAACAAACAAACAATAAAATCTTTCGTGTTTATAATATTAGTATAGAAGTATAGATGATGATAAATGACATTGACATAGCAAAACTTGGTTCACATTTAGAGTTAATTAGCAAGCATTCAAATATTGTATGATTCACTGTGACTTGCACATAAAAATGTTTGTGAACGTCGCACTTACATAATATAGACTTATCCAGCTTATAATTTCGTAACACTTTGTAGAAATGTAGGCGTTTGGACTGATTCAAGAAATGTATTCGATTTATTCTTCGATACGAGCAACAATAAGCTGTTAATATCACAAAGCTCTGAGAAATTAATTCCTATATCTCATACTAATATTATAAAGAGGAAAGATTTGATTGTTTGTTCGTTTGTTTGCATCGAATAGGCTCCGAAACATTTTTACGTTTCTTTTTTTATAATTCGGCGGCAGCTCCCTTTCCAAGACTCTTATAGCAAAGTTTGGACGCCTCTTTTGTCACAGGTGCTAGAGGTGGCTTTTAAAAAATCGTTACCTATACTTACATTGTATAAATTTCCGGAATTACAAATTATCAGCATCGAAAGTGAGTAAGTCACGTAACTGACTCAGTAGGTAACTGACGCACAAGCAAAATTATGTACATTTATAGATTCACAAAAGAAAGTTAATCATCGGCTTACAAACAAAGTTATTACATCACTTCTGACTCTTGACCCCCGAATTGTCGAATTCAATTTGGTAACAAGAGATCAAAACATTGTATGGGTATAAATCGAGTTTGTATCATAATATTTATTGTATACCTATAGGCATCGATTTTGACAGCCAGCCAATTTTCTAATAATATGTTGCAAACTCTACGAAAAAACTATATTTTAAAACACTTTTATTAGCTTGACTTGTAACAGTTGTAACTAACTAACTAACAATGTAACCAAATCTAGTTTAGGTTAGGTTTATTTGATTGTATAATTATTTTGTTGTTTTGTCATCAAATCTTAGAAGTCAATTTTCACCCACTTCTAATTGTCGTATCGACTTGAAACTTTGTATGTGTATGTAGTCTCGGTGACAATGCAATAATTTGGTATCATCGACCTGATCTGATGATGCAGACGGAAGGTGGGTAGGGGATCTCTGCAGTGGCTTCTAGTAAACCCCTCGTGTTTGGGCTATTATTAGAGGTTATCATAGATTCAAAGCTGAATTTTTATCGCACGCAACAAATTTCGTATATCCTATAGAATTTTGTAAACTTTTCTAATTGTAGTCATTATGTCGCACCAACATGACAATTATGTAAGCAAACTTGTTTCTTTACGTAACATCCTATTCACAACAAGTATGGTTCGTAAAACTCAATTCGCCATCATATCGATTAAAAACAGTTAATCGCAGCAGTAGAATCGATTGCCAAACCCTCTACAGGTAATTTGATGCAATAGCTATTTCAACGTATTGGTAAAACTATGTTGTTTGACAACCTTACAAGAAAGTGTAGGATCTCTTAAATAAAAGACAGGTTACATTAACTGGTGAACATAACTGAAATCTGAAAAAAAAATGCCGTACGCAACAAAAATACACAAACAAACCAATTTGAGCAAGTTTTGACATTGTTTATCTATATTTACACACACGGATGTAATAAGGTAGTTTAAAACGGATCCACTTGTGCTTAGAATTATTTGCCGGTCCTAATATCTGCCACCGGCCTCAGACTTCTTGGCCTGCTGAGAGATCTGTCACTGCCCCTAGTGTTGCAAATGTCCATGGGCTACTGACGGTGACCGCTTACAACTAGCGCGAAACGTTGATGGCAATGTAAAAAAAAATGGAAAAAAATAAAAAAAAATCCAGTCATCATCATCATCATTATCAGCCTTTCACGTTCCCACTGCTGGGACTCTGGCCTTCTCTCTGAGAGAGAGTATGGGCCATAATCTACCACGCTGGCCCAGTGCGGGTTGGTAGATGTCGCATGTCCTTGAATGTTGCAGTTCTTGGGCATGCCGGTTTCCTCACGATGTTTTCCTTCACCGTTTTGAGCGATGGCAAATCCGCACATAACTTATTAAACCATAGGTGCGGGGCCGAGAGGATTCGAATCCAGTACTTGTGAGGATTCAGTAGTCTTTAGTTACGAAACAATCAAATCGATTGGTACAATTACGTAGTAAGTAGAGTTTCCATGCCGAAATACAAAAGTCCAGACTAAAAGCTGGAATTTTTTATGCCGATTTTACAAGAGAGTTCGGAAATGTCTATTACAAAATCAAATAAAAATACCACGCGCAGATATGAAACTGAAATTCTAGTTACACTTCATTACATTTTTAAAACACTTTTATTAGCTTGACTTGTTAACTAACTGACTAACTAACAATTTAATCAAATCTTAGAAGTCAATTTTCACCTACTTCTAATTGTCGTATCGACTTGAAACTTTGTATGTGTATGTAATCTCGGTGACAATGCAATATTACAAATGAAAATGAGTTGGTATTGGTACGCGAGAACGGTTGAACCAATTTCCCTGCAATGCGCGAATAACGTTTTCACGGAAAAAGATATCATAAAAGTTAGCCATTAGAACTCTGATATGTTCTGAGAAATCCAGATCGATGACATCTCTACAGTAATTGATATCAAATATCATCCTCTACTACGGCAGGATCGTTTGCGCACTGCACTCTGGGCGATTTGCTATACAACATCAAGGTTATTATTGTACACACACAAACATAACACAAGCCTCATTATAATTATATCGCAGTCATCGGAGACATCGCAGTAATTATTCGCGAACGTCCATCGGATTATTTTACCTTTTGTCGAAGCTTCCGCTACTTTTCAAGAGTCATTGTACAATGAATATCAACCTTATCTCTAGAGAGACAAGGTGCATTGTAACGCTGAGAGCATAACGCGGAAGAGGTTATAAGTCTCACGTATCAGTTCGAGTGCTCCTCACCTTAAGCCGGGGAAAGTGACCCCGACTGAGAGCGAGAGTTCAGCGCTCGCTCTGTTAACATCACGATTTTACGGAGTAAACGGACTTCATAACAATTGTTTAAGTTTATTATTTCGAAGGGATCGATTCCTGCTGCGGAACAAATAAATGTGAGACAGTTCCCGATCCAGGCGAAGCGTGGCGCCACCATCAACCAAAACTGCTACCCTGTAAAAAAACTTTTACTGGGTAAATAAAAGTACACACAACCAAAAAGCGCTCCACACTTTTTGAATTAACCATTATATCGTAACTAATACAAGAAAAATAAAAGTCAATTTAATGATAGATGTTTAGTTTTATATGGATAGTTTAGCTTTAGTATTTAGTTTAATTTTGTAAGAAACACAAAGTAATGAATTTTATTATTTATTTTGTGTATATTATGTTCTTTTTAAATTGAATAAAATGTATTGTTTAATACTTATTGCAAGTTAAAAAAAAAATATTTTATATTTTTCAGTGCGTTTTTAA
This sequence comes from Opisthograptis luteolata, assembly GCA_931315375.2. Classification (NCBI taxonomy): domain Eukaryota; kingdom Metazoa; phylum Arthropoda; class Insecta; order Lepidoptera; family Geometridae; genus Opisthograptis; species Opisthograptis luteolata. The sequence goes on along the minus strand of OV928063.1, from coordinate 5,383,948 downwards.
TGTGTTTTTTTTTAGTTTTTTTAATCAAGTATGCTTTTTAATTTAGGAATGTGCAGTTCAATAAATTGTCGTGGAAATCTCAGCACTGGAGTTCTCACTCAGCCACAACGCCGGCAAAAAGTGGCACTTCATCTTCACGTTTGCGCATTGATTCTTACGTTGGCTTCTGACTTCCCACCATTGTGAGTCGGATGGAAAAGCGATATTGTAATAATTATGTTTATAAGTTCAAGACCGTTTTCTTCCCACGGTTATCATAGAATATTATATAAATGACTAACTACTCTTATGTTACGGTCGATTTGTGTGGTTACAGCCAAACTGGTTTATTAATTAACTAGCGGCTTCGCACGGGTAATTAACAAAAATTTCAAAATGACCACACAGGTAAACCCTTTCTCCCGCACGGCCCGTGCCCCAGTGACGCCTACATCGCATAAGGTACTGCCGAGCAGGGTGAGCGGCTACCAAGCAATTTTTTTTTTCAATGCACTAAAGCCCAGATTTCAGTGAGCGAATCCGGTGTCGACAAACGCTAATAGATGCTGTTTAAACTACATGCCACAACATTGCAAGATGGACAACAAGTTGAACGACGGTCGTAGAGCACCCAACCAGGCGCATCGCCAGCCACAGAACAGCAATGCGCGGCGCCCCATCCACCGCCCGTTGCAAGCGAGGGCTCCAGCCCCGCAGCGGAGATCACCAGGTACGATACGCTGGCAGACTTCAGTATTTTATCGACAGTTGGTCTGATATTACTGATAATGCAAAAATCCTATCATGGATCCAAGGCTATACCATTCCTTTTAAGTCTACTCCTTCGAAAAATCACCAAAATAGTTTAATGCACGTAATAATTGGACGCCCCTTTAGCTGTTGTGTTGTTTTAGCTTATAGAAGTAAAAATCATACACTCTCGCTCACAAACACACATTCAAATATAAGTGTGATTATTTTGTGTAATTATAATATATGTGCAAAATTTCAATCAAATGAAATTGTAAATTTTTGCCCCCCATAACGCTTCACTTAATAGAAGGACGCCCCCAAAACCGGACAACGTTTCACTTTCATATATTACGTTTCCTAGCAGACCGTTTACTTGTATTATTCCTTGGACCTAGAAAAGCGTCGACTTACTACTCAATTTCAAAGAAGCAGTAGGTTTCACTGCAATCTCCGAGTTCCAACACGCGGAATGACATAATGCACACACGCGCTGGACTCAATTGGTTTGCCTATGGACAGGTAGTAATTGGCTGTTTTATTTGCGAACGAGTCGTGAATATATCTCACCGCGACAAGGAGGCACTTTACACGACGGGCGCGATGATGGCTCAGTGGTAATGACGTCGGCTTGCGTATTAAAGCTTCCTACTAGTAAAATAAACGTAAAAGTTTGTAAGCATGGATGTATGGATGCGTGGATGCGTGGATGCGTGGATGCGTGGATGAAAATAAAAAATATCGTACATCATATCCTTTGTAGCCTGTGAGTAAAACCACGGGGAACAGCTACTATGGCTATGAAGAAACGAACAAAACCGCAATGAAATGTTGCTTAGCTAAATGCTTTACAACAACACCTCATATGACTTACAATTGCACCTTTTACGCGTGTGGTTAACCTCCACACTTCTGCGGTAGACAATACTTACATGAGTATATTACACGATGGATATATATAAATTTACTAGCTAACCCGGCGAATATCGTTCCGGCAATACATGAGCAATTTACGATTTTAAAATTAATTTGTGAAAGACTAAGGTAACAGGGTATTTGAAAGTAATTTCAAAATTAAAAATTGTAATACACACATAAATCCTTCCTCCCTTACAGCCCGCACCCCCGTACCTACATGTAAAGGCTACTTTTTTAAACTCGTGATATCTTTCGAATGGAATGACAACTCGGCCACCGCGTCGTCAAAACTAAGAGGATTTAAGAGTTATGGAAACATGAACATTTCTTTTAGTCTAAAGTGTAGACTTCAAGAGAAATTCTCAGCTGTTTTCTGCTGTAAAGGTCACGGGTCAACGAGACCAATGTTCAAACGATAAATTCCTCGTTCAAGCGTCGAAAAATCAAAGGAGTGAATGTATCGTATGGACGTAATATTTTAATTACCCTGACCCCATGACACCGGGCTTATTGATTGGTAATCAGTGTTTCAAGATGATACATTATTATCATATCTAAGTTTGTTATTATATTATGCAATTCGAATGCTGTATGTGAAATATTCGCTAGGTGTTGTAATCCAGGAGTTTATTTTTTACGTTTGTTAGAGACCTTACTGTTGTAGGACGTGAAATAAATAAAAGTGGACTGTAGAAACTAGTATATTGCGAAATATATAAAAGGCGTGACAAAAGAGAGGGCGAATCAGCGCGACTAATGCCGTCGGTGGCGCGGGCGGTGCGATGAACGAGGAGTCGATGACCCCCCGCGCCGCGCGTGCGTCATTCTTCAGGCCGATAGCGCTCGAACAACGTCTCACAGGGTAGCGTTTGACTACAAGCCACCTGATGTTTGAAGTGGCGATGTGGTTGAAGGTCACACTACGACTGGAAAAAAAACCTTATCTATACATATAATAAATCTGTAACTCATCACTGTCTGTACATTGAAGATAAATGAGAAAAACTTTTACTGGGGGCCTTTATTAACGCAATAGAACCCAAAACAATGGTTTTTAGAATTTTTGTCTGTTTGTCTGTTTGTCTGTTTGTTTGTGCGCGCTAATCTCAGAAACGGCTTAACCGATTTGAATGCGGTTTTCATTAATATATTGTGGTTTTCTCCACTTAACATTTAGTGTTTGTTTTATTTCAATCGGTTCATAAATAAAAAAGTTATATCAATTTAAAGCAACACGTCGGAAATTTGGTCGGGTCGATTAGATTATTGTAGCCCGGATAGCATATAGGTTCCTTTTTAACCCGGAAATAGATTCTTGCGGGATATTAGGGAATACCATGGGTGTAAACGCGAACCGCAGCTACCCCTATCACCATCCCCATCCCCACATTTACCTATGTAAATGCGAAAGTGTGTTTTTCTGTTGGTTTGTTCGGCTTTCACGGCGTAACAAAACAACGAATCAGGGTATTTTTTTGCACAAAGATAGTTTATGCGCCGGAGAGTAATATAGGCTACTTTTATCCCGGAATAATGCATGGGTTCCGTGGGAAAATCTAATATAACGAAATTTTTCGAAATCTTTTACATGGTTGCTAGGCATCATTCTGTTGAATTGTTTACATGTCAGGAAGAATATTATTGGCATGACAATTATTGGTGTGGATACACACGTAACAATTTTCGTAGCGATGTATCTGTTCTAATTGCTAACCGATCTCCGGTTATATCGAAAGTGTGCCTGAAAAATCGTTGTAGAATTTCTGGTTTGCGCAGATGAGCGACGGCAGTAACATTTTCTGTTCGACAAATCATTGTTGATCGACATGACCGTATTTGCATAATTTTGATGGTAGCGTGTGTTTTGCTGCAATAAAACCTCTTTGTAAGACGCGTCCGCGCGAAAATTGAAAGAAGAAAAATATTAGAACATTTTATACAAAGCTACAAAAAAGAAAATCAAAAGATGATTGTGAAATGAAATGAAATGAAATGAAATGAAATGAAATGAAATGGTTTATTTCACATAAAATAGAGTGCATGTTGGTCTTAAATATTAAAATATGGTACTACTATTTTGCCATTTGCTGGCATGTGTGATTAGTGATGTTCGAAATCAAAAATCAACACACTGTAATAAAATAATATAGAGCCATCTATTTAATCCTAAGTTAGTGATTACACTATACGCTCTAATCAAACCCAAGACGTTTAAATTTGTAACGATATATCGTTACGTGTGTAGCAGACATGATCTTATTATACCTTATTTACTTAGAACTACTTGGTATTGACGTTGATGTTGCGGGCTACAATAAGGGTAAGCGTATGTTGAGACGCAGGCGACGGAAGCGCATGGTATAGTCCATGAGCGATGCTGTAAATTACACAGATACACTGTGATAAAGTACAAAAAACTGGTATCAAGAACAGTATTCAAGTTGACGAATAAACTGGGTTTAATATTAAACTTATACAACATTTAATCACTTTAAAAAGACAAACTAATAACTAGCTACGTCTGTTCTAACTTTATTTATTGCTTCTTTGTCTTCATGCTTTTTTAAAATACGTGTTATGTATGAACGTGTGATATAAATACTATCCCACGCATTGATTAATACGCACTAACTTAATTTAGAAAAATAGTAATTGTTGCCGCAAAAAGAAAAAAGAAACATCGTATGCTGATCTTTGCTTATGCATATATATTACAAAAAAAAATCAGCGCTGCCCCGCACTGCATCGATTGCGTCTCAATATACGCTTAGCCTAAAGATTTGGACACGTGGGAACTTGGGAAGCAAAGAGTTTGCATAGATTTGTTTTTTTTTATGAAATAGTTTCGATATGTTGTAGAAAAAGTATTAATGGTGTGGATATATAGACCCAGAGCCTACGACAGCCAGACCTTCGTTTTTTAATGTAAAAACTGAAAGTTTTTCTGTGTATGCCCCCTATATAATAGTACAGGTAAGAACATACTGCGGATATAGAGTTTGGTTTGTGGTTACTTGGGCAGATAACAGGAAGTGCAGGTGTATAAATTAGTACCCTAAATTCGTTAAAGTATAAAGCTCATTTTTTTTATATCTTCTTCGGGATAACTTCAGACATTCATCTGGCTGAAATTTGGTACAGGAATAGATAATAGGACGGAATAATATATAGGATACTTTTTATTCCTGGAATAGGTTCTCATGGGTTGCGGGAACTGGATCAAAATTTCTTGATTACTTTTAGTCGCGATAACCGACATCCACGCGGGCGAAGCTGCGGGCACCAGCTAGTAATATAATAATTTGGTTAAACCCACAAGTGTACTAAAGGAATGTTTACACGACTGGTCCGTCAAGGTCTGTGGCTATGAAACCTTTAAATTACGGGATGAGTTATTATATTATGTAAATTAATTTCCTAATAAATTAATTGATTAATTCAACATTCCTTTTACAATAAAGCCATTAACAATACACCTAGTACAAGGTTTTATGTTTGTAAAGCCATAAATTAAATTAAATGTCTATAAGTAAGCTTATCTCCGCATATTAGCAAGTCAAATAAGTTACATTAAAATTAAGTTTTGATTTAAAAATGCACCTTATACTCGGAAGATTTAAGTTGCGATTCAAAAGAAGGGTCCTTAGAAGACTTTCGCCATGATTATGATAGTTAACATTCCATTGTTAAAATTTCTAACGATTTTAACACACAAGGTTTATCTGCTTATTAAAATTATTAAAAACTAGTGGATTGCCCCGGCTTCGCACGGGTAATAACAAAAATTTCTAATTTTAATATTATAATATACGCACATAAACCCTTCCTCCCGTGCGACCCGCGCCACAGTGGCGCCTACATTGCCGAGCAGAGTGAGCGGCTACCACGCAACTTTTTTAAAACACTTTTATTAGCTTGACTTGTAACTAACTAACTAACTAACTAACTAACTAACTAACTAACTAACTAACTAACTAACTAACTAGCTAACTAACTAACTAACTAACTAACTAACAATGTAATCAAATCTTAGAAGTCAATTTTCACCTACTTCTAATTGTCGTATCGACTTGAAACTTTGTATGTGTATGTAATCTCGGTGACAATGCAATAATTTGGTATCATCGACCTGATCTGATGATGCAGCCGGAAGGTGGGTAGGGCATCTCTTCGCTGGCTACTAGTAAACCCCTCGTGTTTGGGCTCATATGAGTCGTCTTGATGAGTCCAATAGATTGAACTTGGTGACGAGGGTCTGATGATGCAACCGGAAGGTGGGTAGAGGATCTCTGCAGTGGCTACTAGTAAACCCCTCGTGTTTGGGCTCATATGATTCGTCTTGATGAGTCCAATAGATTGAACTTGGTGACGAGGGTCTGATGATGCAGCCAGAAGGTGGGTAGGGGATCTCTGCAGTGGCTACTAGTAAACCCCTCGAGTTTGGGCTCATATGATTCTTTTTGATGAGTCCGATAGATTGGACTTGGTAACAAAAGACTAAAAAGTAAAAAAATAAAAATATATAGTTTAAAAAACTAAAAAAAAACACTTTAAAAACGCACTCAAAAATATAAAATAATTAAATTGACTTGTGTTAGTTACGATATAATGGTTAATTCAAAAAGTGTGGAGCGCTTCTTTTACTGGGTAAATAAAAGTACACACAACCAAAAAGCGCTCCACACTTTTTGAATTAACCATTATATCGTAACTAATACAAGTCAATTTTATTATTTTATATTTTTGAGTGCGTTTTTAAAGTGTTTTTTTTTAGTTTTTTAAACTATATATTTTTATTTCTAATATCGTGATATCTTTCGAATCGAATCTCCGAATTGAATGATTCAAAAATGTATATAAAGGTATTGAAGCAATTTTGATTAAGAAGTAATTTATTTTGATAAGGATTAATACCAAGATACAAATAAAGAGCCTTTTGTAGCGGCGAAATTAAAATATTTAAAAAAAAAATAAAGTTCACTTATTGTGGCATAACTACTATATTAGTTAGACATATTATGCATGTTCCCATATCCCAATGTGTACAACCAAACAAGAGAAATCTTATTAGTAAAGCTAATTAAAAAATATCGGACTATTAGATGACAAAAAAAAGCTTGGGATTTTAGTGAACTTGCTCCAATTCAATCAATTAGTAATAAGAATAAAATTGTCAATGTGATCGCGCCAAAAAAATTACCTGCCGGGCGTTTCTTGCCTGTTCTTTTGCTGGCGTAAGGAGGTTGGAACAGGCGTAGCTAGTTTTAAGTTTGACGTTTTAAAGTGATCACAATGTATCCTATTGAATAAATAAATAAATTGAAATTGAAATTGATGCTCTCCCGGACTTTTTTGTAGATCTTAATGGGACCTACAAACCCCGTAATACATTATTTTGTTCTATTGTCAATAGTTTTGGCCGTGAAACCAATTTTTCAAATCGGTTCTGTAGTTTCGGAGCCTATTCGATGCAAACAAACAAACAAACAATCAAATCTTTCATCTTTGTAATAATACTTAGTATAGACTAGGTCAGCGTCACGCATTCCATTTATAGTTAGGTATGTTTCTATTGTGCTGAATACACAAATTATTTGTTATTTGGGTTTATATAAGTAGTCACATAACATAATAATTATTATGCTAATGAAAATACCATTGACTGGTTGCATAGAAAATTATTAAATTACCCCAAGGCCTTCCACAAAATAATACCAAAGTCAACTTTCTACATAACTAATATGTATGTATTGAAATATAACTTAGTACATACATAGACCAAGTGAAAAAAAAGGATTGTCGTCATGTCGTTTCACGTTTATAATATTAGTAGGATAGGATGACAACGATGCGTCGGACTCTTCGTACTCGGAAGTCGACAACAACACACCATAGAAGTACGAATAAATATACATGAGGAAATATGACGTTAATGACAACAAACATTACTTTGTTGTCATTAACGTAATATTTCCCACTATAACTATGCCCCGTGGTTTCAAGAAACGTTAGAAGCAGTGGCGGATTTACACATTTGCCGCCAGTAGGCTAAGTATTCAAATTTTGCCGCCCCTACCAACCTCTATAACCTCTACGGCCTCTGCCTTCCCTTTTTAAATGTGTCATTTTTTTTATGCATCAGACAAAAATTTGAGAAAAATCAAGTGGTGTACAATGTTTAATTGTTGTTTGTTTGTGTGCACATAATAATATTTGAATACATATATACGACTCTTTTAATATCATTAAAACATTTTTTTTAAATTGACGCTAAATTTGCCGCCCCTAAAATCTGCCGCCCTAGGCTCCAGCCTACTCAGCCTGCTGCTAAATCCACCACTGGTTAGAAGTTTCTATTTTCGGACCTTCAAGTCTCTTTCTGTCAAAGCTCTCTGCCCAGATTCTCAAGACCGCGTGGCGCCACCTTCGACAGAGTTTTCGCTATATCCAGTGACAGCTGCTAGCTGGTAACCTGTCATCAAACTCAACACTGTCATGCTGGGGCCCGATAACGGGAAATGCCGTTAACGTAGCGCGATGATTGACGTTTGACATAAGTGTGGCCACGACATTTGACAACGTCATTCACATTGGCGTTTGACGTTAGCCGATAACTCAAGTGCATTCACGTTGACCGTTCAAGTGTAGCCACTTACATAATTGCGTTAATAATTAACGCAATATTTATCGCGATGATAGGCATAGACATTTCCCTTGACGTTGACCTTGACAGCCCCAGCATAAGCCGCCAAAAAAAAACATATTGCCATATTTGAAAATCATGTCTCAACTCAGCTCCTCAATTAAAAACAAAATCCGTTTGGCGGATTGGCATAACCAATCACTGCTAGCTTGCTGGAACAAAGGAGTGAAAAATAGAAATAATTAATTAGTTAGTTAGTAAGTTAGTTAGTTAGTTACAAGTCAAGCCTAATAAAAGTGTTTTAAAAAAGTTTAACGTACGAATGCCCTAACTCAGTTTACATACAAATGAGTGGCCGCCAGCCAAATTAACGCCGCATAATTTTCTAATTTAAAATCTTAACCGTTTTACGTAATATGGCGGCGCCAGAATTAATCATAAGTGACGTCTTATACATTTCGTTACGATACGACCTGTGATTAACCAAAGATAGCATTGTTATAGAATAACGTAATTCGGTATCTATACCTTTTATCTATACTTATCTATACTAATATTATAAAGCTGCAGAGTTTGTTTGTTTGTTTGTTTGAACGCGCTAATCTCAGGAACTACTGATCCGATTTGAAAAATTCTTTCAGTGTTAGATAGCCCATTTATTGAGGAAGGCTATAGGCTATATTTTATTTCAAAAAAATTAGGGATCCGTAAGAAAATTGCAATTTTGCAACCCAAGGTGTGAAATCGAAAATCTATTTTTGCGTGCGCTGCCAAAACTATTGACACTAGAACAAAGTAATGTATTACGGGTTTGTAGGTCTCATTAAGATCTACAAAAAAGTCCGCGAGAGCATATGTCTAACTATTATAGTAATGCCACAATAAGTGATCTTTTATTTTAAAATTTTAATTTTTAATGCCGCTGCTAGAAAAGGTTCATTATTTGTATCTTGGTATTAATCCTTATCAAAATAAATTACTTCTTATTCAAAACTGCTTCAATGCCTTTATATAACTTTTTAAATCATTCAATTTGGACATTCCATTCAAAAGATATCACGAGTTTAGAAATGTAAGTAGTAGTACAGCGGGAAACGCGGTGAGGTGAGCACCGGGAGAATCTATACTAATATTATAAAGCTGCAGAGTTTGTTTGTTTGTTTGTTTGTTTGTTTGTTTGTTTGTTTGTTTGTTTGTTTGTTTGTTTGTTTGTTTGTTTGTTTGTTTGTTTGTTTGAACGCGCTAATCTCAGGAACTACTGATCCGATTTGAAAAATTCTTTCAGTGTTAGATAGCCCATTTATCGAGGAAGGCTATAGGCTATATTTTATTTCCAAAAAAATTAGGGATCCGTAAGAAAATTGCTACTTTGCAACCCAAGGTGTGAAATCGAAAACCTATTTTTGCGTGCGCTGCAAAAACTATTGACACTAGAACAAAATGATGTATTACGGGTTTGTAGGTCTCATTAAGATCTACAAAAAAGTCCGCGAGAGCATATGTCTAACTATTATAGTTATGCCGCAATAAGTGATATTTTATTTAAAAAATTTAATTTTTAATGCCGCCTCTAGAAAAGGCTCTTTATTTGTCTCTTGGTATTAATCCTTATCAAAATAAATTACTTTTAATTCAAAACTGCTTCAATACCTTTATAAAACTTTTTGAATCATTCAATTCGGACATTCCATTCGAAAGATATCACGAGTTTAAAAATGTAAGTAGTAGTAGAAAAATAAACCCGCCGCACCCCAGCGCAGCGGGAAACGCGGCGAGGTGAGGGAGAATCTATGAAATAGGTAAAGTGCGGTCGCGGACCAGGAAGACCTTAAACAGCACGATTCAAACGCATGGTACGAACAAAAATTTACCTAGAATTAAAATAGGATAATGGATACCTACTTAAAATAGGATAATGGGTACCTACAGCAGGTAACGCGGTGACTCCCCTCACCGAAGTGCGGGAATAATTTTGGAGTATACGGAATATATACGCTTTCGCGCTTAAACTACTGAACCGATTTAAATGAAATTTGGTATTGAGATAATTTGAGCCCCGGGGAAGGACATAGGATACTTTTTATCGCGATAAACTGTAGCCCACGCGGGTGAAACCGCAGGGAACAGCTAGTCTATGAAATAGGTAAAGTGCGGTCGCGGACCAGGAAGATCTTTAACTGCGCGGTTCAAACGTGCGGTCCAAGAAAAATTAACTTAGAATTTAAATAGGTTAATGGGTACCTACAGAAGGTAACGCGGTGACCCCCTCTCCGAAGTGCGGGAATAGTTTTGGAGTATACGGAATATATACGCTTTCGCGCCTAAACTACTGAACCGATTTAAATGAAATTTGGTTTAGAGATAATTTGAGCCCCGGGGAAGGACATGGGATACTTTTTATCGCGATAAAAAGGCCTACGCGGGTGAAACCGCAGGGAACAGCTAGTAATATTATAAAGCTGCAGATTTTGTTTGTTTGTTTGTTTGAATGAACGCGATATTTATCGCGATGTTAGGTATTGACATTTCCCTTGACGTGTGGCCCCAGCATCAAAATAGAAAGTCAATTATATCAGAAAAACTCAAATCAAAGCCTGATGGGCTACCAATCACGTTTCAAGACTTAGCGTCGTCCATCCAGGCCAAGGTTCTAGGTTCTCTATTCTGCAATTATTTGCTTGACATATCAATTACTCTAAAATGTACAGCTAAAATTGTAAACACTGTTATTTACTGTTTGCATGAACAATATTTGCCATGGCTTCTGTGTATGCGTACGAAACCGAGCCGCTTGTCTTCATGGAGGTGTTAATTATGGTGTCTGTTGAGAATTCAAATGAGTTTTGTTTTCGTGCGAAGGTTTGAGTGAGCGAGTGTGTACACATGTTTGTTATTATTTCACACTGAAACGCCTCAACGAATTTGAGTAAAATTTGGATTGAAAATCAATCAATCAAAGGTTTTTATTAAAACGCTAGTGGGCCGCCCCGGCTTCGCACGGGTATTTAACAAAAATTTCAAAATGAACACATAGGTAAACCCTTCCTCCCGTACGGCCCGTGCCCCAGTGACGCCTACATTGCATAAGTTACTGCTGAGCAGGGTGAGCGGCTACCACGCAATTTTTTTCAAATATCGTGATATATTTCGAAAGGAATGTTCGAATTGAATAATACAAAAGGTTATATAAAAGCATTGAAGCAGTTTAGAATAAGAAATAATTTATTTTGATAAGGATTACAAATAAAGAGCTTTTTCTTGGTTCGGAATCATATTACAAGTAGTTTCTTCGGGACAAAATATAAATACGGCAAAATTCAAAGAATACTCTAGAGGCCACAAATCAGGGACAAATCGAGTATTTTCGAGCATTCTGACTATGTGCTTCTAGACGACATACAGTGCAGGTATATGAATAAAAATATGGTTTGATGAAATCTATACTAATATTATAAAGCTGCAGAGTTTGTTTGTTTGAACGCGCTAATCTCAGGAACTACTGTAGTGCTATTCTGCCATAGATTAAGTAGACTATATACTACGTATTCTGCGTTGTAACTAATTTGCGTGAAAGCGGAGTGAGCGCTGAACTCGCGGCGAGATGTCAAATTCGTATTCTGACAACACCGTCAGCGCCACCAGCGCCACCCGAATGATGGCGCAAGGGCAAGGAACTACACACAAGTGATCACGCTCGGTTTGTCGAGCAAATCGGCATTCTGACAACACAATAGTCGCTTCACGCGGGTGTCATTTCGCTTACGATCTCGATTTGAAATGTCAAAATAAAAGTTAGTATTTTACTGATGAGGCGTAAGTGAGTTATAAAACAGTCTACAAAACAATTTATTTTATTATATTCCGAGTGTAAAATATTAATTATAGTTAACTTGTTTTATTTCCCTTGTATTTATTATAGTTTTTAACATGTTTATTGTCATAATATTTATTTTATACTAGTTGCGCTCCGCGGTTTCACCCGCGTCTTCTCGTTATCCCGCAGGAACATTTTTCCGGGATAAAAAGTAGCATATGTGTTAAACTAGGGTATAAGCTATCTCCATTCCAAATATCGTCAATATCGATTTAGTAGTTACGGTGATACGTGGTAACAAACATTCACACACACACAAACTTTCGCATTTATAATATTAGTAGGATAATAGGATTTGAAATTTACTGTTGTCTATATTAGGAAGTAATTAAATAGATTACCTAATATTTATGGATGCAGAAGCAAATAAAACCTCACTTTTTTATGCAATTTTCTATTGTTCTCTTATTTTACTGTTGATCCCCATTTCAAATTATCAGAAATACAAGTACCACTAAGAAAATAGGAAGAAATCTTTTACAGAGATACTTTTTATAATAAGTAACAGTTAAAATATAATACCCACTATTCTAATAATATTAACTAACATTTTTTAAAAGATACATACAAGTTTCAGGATATACAGTTGTAAATACAAACAGTTAAATATTAATTATTTTGCTATCAACTTTAAAATTATATTACCTAGAAAGTCTATAAATGATAATTAAATCCAATCATATAACAAAAATGATGATATTGTGGTAATTAAAATTCCAATTTAATCATAGATTAAATTTGCATCGCATAAGGCTGTAACACCGTCTCCAAAAGTTTTTAAGGCTTCAGCCATAATTTCATTATGCTCAGCCATCCTATTACCGACATTGGTGAGGGCCTCTAATAATGCATGCTCTCTCTGAGATGAGCGTTCTAAAACAGCTTGCATGAGAGATGCCTTGTTTTCCTCTATATTCATGCGGCGTTCTTCCAACCTCACAAATCTTTTGGTGGTTCGAGCAAACTGACTCTGTCTCGGTGGTGGCTCTGAGTCCCGAATCCTAGTTGTGCGTCTTCTTGGAGCTGTATAAGAAAAAATAACTTTGGTTATTATTATAGCAGTTTCTTTTAATTATGTGAAAATAGTTCTACCTTATACCTTGTCAAGTACTAGAATACTAATACTACTGTCCTAACCTAGTTAGGCTCCTTATTATGTTGTTTTTAAAACATGAAACTAATGACACTGATACATACTAGCAGTGGCAGTGTCGGTGTCTGCAACAGAAGAGAACGCCTCAATCTATATAAAATAATATTGCATTAGCCATAACTTAAAGTGATCAGAATTTTAAATACAATGAGGTATTTTTGGTTTAGTTGGAAAGATGCAAACATAGCCCAGACCACAAGTACATTGTGTTCACTTGAACAACCCAGGCATATCGCAATTCTTGCCCAGTCTTGTTTACTCAGAGAAAAGAATAAAGGGCAAGTATGCCCTGCTGCCTGCTATGTCTGATAGATAGCTAATTAGGTACATGGTAGTCTGGCTGAAATTAAGATGCAAACTATTGTAAATGCATGCAATAAGTTGTAGTTCATTATTAGTCGAATAAGCATTGCCGTTCAACGCGGCAATGCGGCCAGCATTTTGGGAACTTTGCCAACTGGTAGTGGTTTATTAGATTAAGTAGTTTGTTTAGTTTGATAGGTAGTTTTATTTTACATTTTAAGGTTTAGATAAGTGTTTTTACTTCTTTTATTAGCCGTACATGGTACCAAATAGAATTAGAATCAAACTGGACTTAGCTCTATGTAACTAGATACAGTTTCAACTTACCTCATGTTCAACTATAAGAATCGTCTAAACGGCCGACGGCAACGTGCATGCGCACCACCCACGAATTTGGTATTATGTAACACTTGTTACTTCGCGCTACCGAGCCGTTGGTTTCCCGAAGCGTTGCTATCTCGAGAACCCCAGCATGTTGGGTCTTAACATTCCGTCATAACTCGATAGTTTCTGTGGCATTAGGTTTTTGTAGTCTCAAAGTTCAAGTTTAAACTCAAAACACAAAAAATACTCCGAAATGCGAAATAAAACAACTTCAACTTGTTTTGTTTTGTTTACGAAACGAAACTTGCTAGGCACCGGGAGAATCTATGAAATAGGTAAAGTGCGGTCGCGGCCCAGGAAGACGTTCAAACGTGCGGTCCAAGAAAAATTAACTTAGAATTAAAATAGGATAATGGGTACCTACAGCAGGTAACGTGGTGACCCCCTCACCGAAGTCCGGGAATAATTTGGAGTATACGGAATCTAAACGCTTTCGCGCCTAAACTACTGAACCGATTTAAATGAAATTTGGTATAGAGATATTTTGAGCCCCGGGGAAGGACATAGGATACTTTTTATCGCGATAAACTGTAGCCCGCGCGGGTGAAACCGCAGGGAACAGCTAGTAACGTGATTTATGATATACACCAACAGAAGAAAACAGCAATAATTCAACCAGCTCAGAACTATTTGCAAATCCACACCAAGAAAATCCCAAGGAAAAATTAGACCTAGTGTAAATAGTACAAAACTCGATTTCTCTTTGGAAAATAGTCCTAATTTCAAAGCACAGCAGAATCAAAGTAATAAAGAGACACCAGAAATCAACAAATGTGTTAGTAACAGCCTATCTGTTTCAACTACAAGCGATTCAGAGAGCCCAAATCGATTCACGTTATGGAAACAGAAGATGAAAAATATCTATATTATTGGTGATGAGCAATTCAATTCAATTGTACTTTATTCAATAGGATACATTGTGATCACTTTAAAACCTCAAACTTAAAGATAATTGATATTATTTTATTTAGCCTTATTCACGGAAAAGAAAAGAACTATGTAGCCATTTCACACATCATTTTTTTTCCTAATGCTTACATTATTAAGTTAAACACCTATTGTACTAAAAGAAAAAGAATAATAGGTACAACTCTGCGCCAGATTTGCCTTTTATGCGATGTGTTTGATGTCTTCGTACGAAATAACAAAACAAACGGAAATATTTGATTTACGACACAAAACTCCGGTAGCTCAGCAACTCAGCAACCTAGAGCATCAAGACAATTTTCCGTGAGACTACGCGCGCCGCATAGAGTAACTTTGTATACTGGAGGTAGAGGCATCACTCAAGGATTTGAAAAGCAACGCCATCTATCGCTCTGTTACGTCAATTTGTATACTATTAGCTATTCTGTGTCAGCAAGCTACCTACTTAGGTATTAGCTAAAAATAGATTTTCTTTCTGTGTTTTTGTTGTATTGATAAAATATATTTTTATCAATACAACAAAAACAACATTACTTGTTAATAGGTCCTAATTATTCTATAGGAAAGGGGAAAAAATATCAACGCACAAAATAATAATAATAATTATGTACATATTTTATTGCTCAGGTACATACATCTTTTTCTATAATATAGTTATATGCTAGTTTTAGTATTTTATCATTTTGATCAAAGTCTGATCTGTAGGTTAAAACTACTGTAGGAACTTACGAGATATCTTGCAGTTCGGAACACAACACTTTTTAGCGGACATGTTTATCCAGTAAAAGCACAAAACAAGAGTCCAAATGAATTTGCCTAGGTCTTTATTATGCGCAGCCGTCGGAATCCAAAGTTTTGCCAGGTCAGAGGAGGTATTCGGGATCGTCAAAGTCAAGGAAACAAGCCGGGTCGTTGGTAAAAATCCACGTAAAGGGTTTCGCACATCTATTCAATTCGAAAATTAAAACGGACTGAGAAAAAGATGCCAATTGCCATGCCATCTTTTTTTTTTTTTTTTTTTTTTGTTTTGTTATGGCGTCACACGATTAGTGTATTTGCCAGTGTCAAGTATAAAAGATTTCAAACTCAGAGAGTTGAATCAAGTTTAAATGATGATGGTGATGATGATGATGAGATGATGGGATGAGGATAGTGTTTAAGTAAAGTAGTGGCGCTTTACTTAAACTTTACACGGACTTTTTTGGAGCAACTTGAAAAGTCACTTTCACAACTTTATTTCAATTTCCCACACTCGTACACATTAACGAACACATAATAGTTAATAATCCACCAATATTACACATTATCACTCGAAGAAACACAAGTTTTGGAAATTTAAATAAAATTTTCACGTTGACAACTCAATTGCCGCCAAAAAAGTCCCCATGCCATCTTATTTTGACAGTATTGTATTTACAAATTACAGCCACAGACTAAACAAAACTATTTGACATCGATAATAATTTAGCACTTTCTGATAAATTAATTTTAATTCTTTTTGTTTCAAATATTTTTTTATTAAATTAAATCATATTTAATAAAAGGGTTTTAAAAAAAAAAATATATTTCTGTAATTTAAATCAATTTGTAATAACGCCATCTCTCGCTCTGGTACGCATGTATTATCCGTTCTAGTTAAGTAGGTATGCAAAGTATTCAGGTTTAAAGAGCATAGGTACCGATTAAAATCGGTTGGATTACAACTGCTCACTTTTGTACTAAGTTATAGCACCATGGCGCGCCGCACTAGTTCTAAATTTCTAATCCTGTGCCAATGTTATTGTTAGCAAAATATATTTTTTAATAGCAACACCAACATGGCTAAAAAACGCGTATCCAAAGCTTAAGTTGGTATTTAAAAAAAAAAGAACTACAAAACTGGCAAAAAGATAAAGTTACCAAGTCTTAGAAAACTACCAAAGTTGTCAACGTCACAAAATCAAACTGTCAATACTGCCACTTACAGTTGTCAAAGTGACATTAAAATTTAAATTTCGACAGAAAAAGCTGAGATCAAGTTTTAAAATTTTACAAAATGATGTGTTTTCAAAATAAGTTTAAATAGAAAATGGCTTTCCCTAAAATAGAGGGGTATGTGGTCACTGAAAAAATTGGTTCCGGCAGTTATTCGACGGTATACAAGGCATACAATAAGGTAAAGCTAGTTCTTGTTTGTACAATGTAAACAAAGATTATATTTTTATTTTCCTAAATTTTTCTGCTTTACTAAGAATTACTACTACTCTACTATTACTTTACATGCTAGAAAGGCATGCGACATGTACCAACCCGCACTGGGCCCGCGTGGTAGATTACAGCCCATACTCTCGCTCTGAGAGAAGGCCAGAGTCCCAGCAGTGGGTACGTGAAAGGTTGATAATGATGATAAGAGTTTTTTCCCGCAGGTGGGCGGTCGCATGACGGTGGCCATAAAGTGCGTGGACAAGAGCCGCGTGAAGCAGTCGGGCGCGGCCGTCGACAACCTCATCACGGAGATACGGCTGCTGAAGACCCTCGACCATCCGCACATCGTACGGATGCACAACTTCACCTGGGATGATAAGTGAGTATCGTGGGGTAAGGCACCACCACCACTGATGATCCCACCAGACATCCACAACCTGTACATATGGAAGGAGAGCATGAAATCTTCCAGAGGAAACAATATTCATGTTTCCATATCCCAATGTGCACAACCAACCAAAAGAAAACTTAAAAACTTAATTGTCATTCTTATTGTAATGCATGCTGTCCTTGCCTGTCAATGCTGCGAGATTTGGTTCTAAGCTTCTAAGAATTGTTATAAATCTGAGAATGTATGAGTGTACACTGTGTGGGTGAGCTAATAAATAAGAGAAACCTCTTCCCTCTAATATGGTCGAGGAGAGCGATGGCTGGCACATGCGTCAACTCGTGAACGGGTGCTGCTTGTGGGGTCTGGTCTGCTTTGGTTGTGATCCCGCAACTCGTTAATATTCATGTTCCCATATCCCAATGTGTACAACCAAACAAGAGAAACCTATTAGTAAAGCTTATTAAAAAATATCTAACTATTAAATGAAAAAAAAAGCTTGTGATTTTAGTGAATCTTGTGATTGCTCTCCAATTCAATCAATTAGTAATAAGAATAAATTACCTGCTGGGCTTTTTTGGCCTGTTCTTTTGGTGGCACTTTAAAACGTCAATTTGAAACTAGCTACGCCTGTTCCAACCTCCCTGCGCCGGCAAAAGAACAGGCAAGAAACGCCCGGTAGGTAATTTTTTGGCGCTATCACATTGACAATTTTATTCTTATTATTACTAATTGATTGAATTCCCTCAACATTTGTATATTGTTGTATTCCAGAAACATCTACATAATAATGGAGTACTGCTCCGGGGGAGACCTCTCCAAGTACATACGCAGATACGGACGGGTGCCCGAGAAACAGGTAACCAGACTTGCTGACGTGACATTATACCCTGGATTAACACACAGGCCACTTTTATCCCGGAAAAAGGTTCCTGCGGGATGACGGGAAGACGCGGGGCGCAATTAGCTAATTTTATGGGAACAGTCCTCCCTTATATACAAAAATCAATTGCTGTTCGTTAGTCTCGCTAAAACTCGAAACGGCTAGACCAATTTGGATAATTTTGATCTTGAAATGTTTCTGGGAGTTCAGGGCCTGCCGGGCGTTTCTTGCCTGTTCCTTTGCCGGCGTAAGGAGGTTGGAACAGGCGTAGCTAATTTAAAGTTTGACGTTTTAAAGTGATCACAATGTATCCTATGAATGACTTATTGGCGATACGAAGTTCGCCAGGTCAGCTAGTAGGGATTAAAAACCGGTCAAGTGCGGGTCGGACTCGCGCGCGAAGGGTTCCGTATTCTTGGCAGTTATTTTTTTTTACTAACTAGCCGCACCCCGCGGTTTCACCCGCGTCTTCCCGTCACAGCATCTGCTAATCTGGTTGCAGGTGCGGTACTTCCTGCAACAACTGGTCTCCGCTCTCCTGTTCCTCCACGAGAAAGGTGACCAACTGCTATATTGATTTCTAACTAA
This sequence comes from Opisthograptis luteolata, assembly GCA_931315375.2. NCBI lineage: Eukaryota > Metazoa > Arthropoda > Insecta > Lepidoptera > Geometridae > Opisthograptis > Opisthograptis luteolata. The sequence goes on along the minus strand of OV928063.1, from coordinate 5,364,974 downwards.
TTATAATATTTACTATTATTATATACTAGCTGTTCCCCGCGGTTTCACCCGCGTGGGCTACAGTTTATCGCGATAAAGAGTATCCTATGTCCTTCCGCAGGGTCCAAACTATCTATGTATGGCCACTTTTCGTACTGCTGTAGTGACACGCCCACGCATTGTTTTATATATAGTTATTTTAGATATTATGTAATTGGTTATATCAATTAATTTAATTGTGTGCATTTATTTAACCGACAGTTAGGTAAGATAGGTAGGTTAGACAAACTCGAAGTCAAGGAAGCCTAGGGATCCTGACTGGTTATGCCGTTACCACTACAGATTCCGTAATCAAGCAAGAGGATGCGAAACACCATGCTCATGGAAGAAGCCACAACAGAGATCGGAAAAGCAGTTTCTCATTCGCCATCCATCTTCTGCGGTGAACACACCTACCACCACCTTCTGTAACCACGGTGGATCTGTAACCACTGTACCCAGTATACCATAGCACCGCCAGTACATCTATATCGACCTGAACGCAATATATTTTGTATGAAAATTTTCGTTTCTGTCAATGTCACTTAGTTTTTGTTCATCTATCTATATTTATAAAAGAAAGTCGTGTTAGTTACACTACTTATAACTCAAGAACGGCTGAACCGATTTGGCTGCAAATTGGTGGGGAGGTAGCTTAGGACCAGGAGACGGACATAAGATACTTTTTATCGCGATAAACTGTAGCCCACGCGGGTTACAAATAAGATTCCTCTTGGTTGGTTGTGCACCTCGGTATACAGAAGCATTAACTAGTCCCACGTGTGGGCAGGCGTGGCGCACAGGGACCTGAAGCCGCACAACCTGCTGCTGCACGCGGCGCCGCGCCGCACGCACGTGCTCAAGGTCGCCGACTTCGGGTCAGTACACCTCTCCTCCCCTCACCAAGTGTCTCCTCACCTCTCCTCACCTCACCTCACCAAGTGTTGCACCTCACCTCACCTCACCTCACCTCACCAAGTGTTGCACCTCACATCACCTCACCAAGTGTTGCACCTCACCTCACCAAGTGTTGCACCTCACCTCATCTCACCAAGCACAGTCAGCGACAAAAGTCCACTTTTACAAAACCGCTGTACAAAAGTTTTCACATAATTCGCCGATCACCCATTGAGACGAAATTCAATACTAAACATCGTAATATTACAGAAGTCGGTGAACATCCATGAATTAAAATTCGGTAAACATTTTATTAATCAGAACTAGCGGCCCGCCCCGGCTTCGCACGGTTATAGGCAAAGATTTTGACAACCGGGAGTTTTGTTAAGACCGTTAAATGTTAAAGCTTTATATATTACTAGCTGTTCCCTGCGGTTTCACCCGCGTGGGCTACAGTTTATCGCGATAAAAAGTATCCTGTGTCCTTCCCCAGGGCTCAAACTATCTATGTACCAAATTTCATTTCAATCAGTTCAGTAGTTTAGGCGTGAAAGCGTATATATTCTGTATGCTCTAAAATTATTCCCGCACTTCGGTGCCCGCCGCGTTACCCGCTGCGCTGCGGCCACTGCATGGCCATGGATGGCGGCGCGGTGGTTTTATTTTCCATTGGATTGAGATTTTAATTTCGTAATATCTTTTGGATGGATGCAAATGACTAATACCCGTTCATGGTGGCGTTCAAGGGGGGAGGCCTATGTTCAGCAGTGGTCTTCTTCCGGCTGATGATGATGACGATGAATATCTTTTGAATGGACTGTCCGATTTCAACGATTCAAAAAGTAATGTACAGGTTTTGAAACTATCTTGAATACGAAATAATTTATTTGGATAAGGATTAATATAAAGGTATGGATAACACGGTCTGATTTTAGTCGGCATTTTTATCAACTTGTAAAATGTATAAAAGTAGTTGTAGTATGTTATCCTTAAAAGATAGACATATGCTATCGCGGACTTTTTTGTAGACCTGTATAAGATACACAATTCCACAGCACATTTTGTTATATCTCAAAGGCAGCGTTTTCGTTGAAAGCTCCCAGACGGCTTATTTTCTTCCGATCTCTCCAACAAATATCGTTATATTTTAGCGAATGTATACAAAAACTTGACAAATTATATCCTAAAACTTTTCTCGAGAACCACTCTATCTATTGGTGAAAACAGCATGAAAATCGGTGCAGTAGTTTTCGAGTTTATCGCGAACAGACAGACAGACAGACAGACGCGGTGCGGGGACTTTGTTTTATTATAAGTAATGAAGTAAGCGGAGTGACCATCGAATTCTGGAAAAAGTGTGTTCAGGATGTTTGACTTGTCGGTGATAAATGGGGCTTTTTTAAGCTACTTATATATCTTTTTTTCGTCGGTAAATGAAGGTTCGCGCAGCACCTGTCGGCCGACGGCGGCGGGGTGCGCGGCTCCCCGCTGTACATGGCGCCCGAGGCGCTCGCCGGCCGCGCCGGCCCGCAGGCCGACCTGTGGAGTGTAGGTACGTACTACACGACAGTGCTGCCGGTCTACCGTCGATACCCAACCAACTATATCGATAGTGTAATAATAATAATAATTCCCGCACAATCACATACATAGGCTCTGACCCGTAACTAGGTTTCCCTGTATCTAGGGTATCAGAAACTACGCGGATCGGGGATCCACAACACCCAGACACAGAACATATACTTGCGGTTTTTTTAATGCACAAATATTTGCCCTGTAGCGTTAATCGAACCCGCGACCTCACGCTTCGCAGTCGCAGTGTTGTTGCTCGTCAAGAATAAACTATCGATAGTATCAATCATTTTAAACTATCCAATATTGAACTATCGATAGTCTAAGGCCCGAAATTAATAATCGATCCTGATCGGTTTTTCGCGGTTTTGGATTGATATGTCATATCATCATAAAATATGTTATTTTAGGGAAAATGCTTGCTGCAATTGATTGACATATCGATCCAAAACCGCGAAAAACCGATCAGTACCCCTAGTACAGGTTTTGATAGTTTACAAAAACTATAAAAGTTTTCGTTTCCATCCATACATATTTTTTTCAGCGAATCTTGCCGAGACTTGGAATTTTAAATCGTTATAATCATATTCTAACAATGTTATCGAGTTACTTTTGAAATTTAAGCAGATCGAGTTGCCACTTTGACAAGTCGGCGGTGGTAAACGTCGACGTTTACGACAACTTTTATCGTTTTCAAAATTTGTACTAGGGGTACAGAATCGGTTAATCATTTCGGGCGTTAGACTGTACCGTCGTGTTGACTTGGCGCCGCTTGCAGGTGTCATAATGTACGAGTGCTTGTTCGGTCGCGCGCCGTACTCGTCCGCCTCCCTCGACGAGCTGGTGCGCAAGGTGCAGCGGGAGGAGCCCATACAGGTACATACACACAACACATACATGTAGCACACACACACAGCACACAAGTTAGGGAGGAGTGGCGTACTAGTGTTGCCGATCCATAGCCAACTAATCACAACACCACCGTCTTCCCGTTATCCCACGGGAACCTCTTTCCGGGATTAAAAGTAGACTGTATGTTAATCCAGGGTATAAGCCATCTCCATTCCAAATTTTATTATTACCGTGATTGTTACGTGGTAGCCTACTCCAAATCTGTGCACAACACTATCGATAAGCTTATAAAACTAAGATGATATCGATAGTAACAATACTAATAGTATTGATTAATTTTGCAAATTGTCAGACTATCGACAGTTTAAAATAATCGATACTGTCGATAGTTTTTTTTTTAATTTACGATCAGCGATACCATCGATAGTGTGGCTTTTTCAGATGAAAGCTATCGATAGTTTTACCATCGATAATTTGGCAACACTATTGTGGTGAGCGGAGCACACACACATACGTACACACACATGTAGATGGGATGACAGCACACACATACAAGTGAGGGAGGTTCGCAGTAGCTAGCCAGGCGAGTCCTAGAAAATACCCTACCACCAAGCTATGGTTCACGACGTTTTTCTTCACCGAAAGTTTTTCGTTGAAAGTTTTTCTCATTGTAGGATTCGAACCCACGTCCTACGGGTCGCAAGCCGACGTCACTACTGCTAAGCCATCATCGTTATGAAGGTTAGATAGAGGAAGTACAACCAATAGGGACAGCTAACAAACCTGTGACGACTGTTAGATCCCCCCCTCTCGTGCGTCGGAGGAGGCTAGTGACGTCACTGCTGCAGCACGACCCTCTTGTAGTACGATAGGTAGTACAAGTAGTACTAACAAACCTGTGACGACTGTTAGATCCCCCCCTCTCGTGCGTCGGAGGAGGCTAGTGACGTCACTGCTGCAGCACGACCCTCTTGTAGTACGATAGGTAGTACAAGTAGTACTAACAAACCTGTGACGACTGTTAGATCCCCCCCTCTCGTGCGTCGGAGGAGGCTAGTGACGTCACTGCTGCAGCACGACCCTCTTGTAGTACGATAGGTAGTACAAGTAGTACTAACAAACCTGTGACGACTGTTAGATCCCCCCCTCTCGTGCGTCGGAGGAGGCTAGTGACGTCACTGCTGCAGCACGACCCTCTTGTAGTACGATAGGTAGTACAAGTAGTACTAACAAACCTGTGACGACTGTTAGATCCCCCCCTCTCGTGCGTCGGAGGAGGCTAGTGACGTCACTGCTGCAGCACGACCCTCTTGTAGTACGATAGGTAGTACAAGTAGTACTAACAAACTTGTGGCGACTGTTAGATCCCCCCCTCTCGTGTGTCGGCGGAGTGCGCGGAGCTGGTGACGTCACTGCTGCAGCACGACCCGCGGCGCCGCCTCTCCCACCAGCAGCTGGCGGCGCATCCCTACCTGGACCTGGAGCACATGCCGAGCAAGGAGAACTACGACAAGGTATGCAGCTACTGGAACAGCCGAACAAAACTCGCTGAACACCTGTAACAAAACAACTATACAACATTTGTTACTTACTGATCTACCGTTGCGACAAAAACTAAATAAGAATGCAATTAGTTACTCGTTTTTCCTTTGAAATCCATGTGTTTGCGTTAAATATATGGTGTCGACGAACTTTTGCATAAATTTTTTAATGTTAAATTTATTTTGGTCTGAAAGTAATGCTATCAATGTAAAATTCAATCAATTAGTAATCTATATATGTAAAGGAAACCATGCCTGCCTTCAAGTTTGAATTTGCCGCGTAACCGACAAATCATAATGTCGCAACTGACAGCTGTCTCTGTTGTGGTGACATTGACAATAATCGACATTGAAGATGGAAGGTTTTTACTGAGGGTAAACAAAGTGCTACAAATTGTTAAAAAGTGAGATTATTTCATTGAATTTTTAAACAAATAGATTATAGGCTTTAAATGTTGTTTCTTTTTTGAAATATAGAGAAACGCAATTACGGCTTTGTTTAATTACATCCAAAACCAACTGTGAGGAAACACCATTATAAAACAACATTTTCTGCAAATACTTCGACGAAATATGGAAAAATTAAGGTTTGATTTTGTTGTGAAACAAACAGCAGATGGAAAATCAAACATCATATGCATTACCTCAATATCTACATCTGACGGACAAAGGAAGGAAGGAAGGAAGAAGGACTTTGCTTTATAATAAGTAGTGATAGTGATAGTGATGCTGAAAGTTGTTCTGTGCATGCACTGAAAAATAATCTGACTTTCTTTCTGAGTCTTTACCTTCCAGGACCGATTTCTTCCTTATTTTTACCTTAGTTTTCCTTCTAAATAACAATTCCTTCCCTTTGGACTCAGAAGGAAAACGGTATTTCGGAAGGTCTATTTTCTCCGTCTGCCCCTTTTGTTAAGAACATCCTGCGAATATAGAGTTTGGGTTGTGGTTACTTGGGCAGATAACAGGATGTTCAGGTGTATAAATTAGTACCCTAAAATTGTTAAAGTATAAAGCTCAAGTTTTTTATATCTTCTTCGGGATAACTTCAGAAATTCATCTGGCTGAAATTTGGTCCAGGAATAGATTATAGGATGGAATAATACATAGGCTACTTTTTATTCCTGGAATAGGTTCCCATGGGTTGCGGGAACGGGATCAAAATTTCTTGATTACTTTTGGTCACGATAACCGACATCCACGCGGGCGAAGCCGCGGGCACCAGCTAGTTATGGAATAAATTATGAACTGAATATTTTTGCAAAAAGTGATACTTCGGCAACACTAGTCCGAATCCAACTCGCGCTTTTCTTGAAACCAATATTGGAACGAAGTTTCTTATCGCTATTACGACAAGGGGCTAGACGGATAAAATTAAGACCAAAAGTTGTGACGACACTTTTTGCTATAGTTGTACGGCGTGCGCGTGTTTCTCTGTCTGTCTCTCTCTCTATCATAGAAAGCGAGCCAGTTATTTTCGTTTCGCCTTACTAAAAAAAAATGATTAAAGTTAAATTTTTTTGCTACGTTTTTTCTCTTGTACAGTCAACGACAAAAGTCGCTGAACAAAACCAAATTTTCCGATTCTCTATATCATCTTTCGACCAATTTATCACTTAACATCGTGTGTGTTGCGGTATGGTCAAACGCAGACTCGTAAGTTGTAACGAAGAAAACAAACTTTACTGACCTAATACGCCTTTGGAAAATCGAGTATGATCCGCTACTTTTGTCGCTGACTGTCCGGGTATCCCTTGACACCAGTCTTGTTTGAGCTTGCGTGTCCGTGTGCAGGCGGTGCGGCTGGTGAGGCAGGCGGTGGAGCTGGACGCGGCGGGAAGGTTAGCGCCGGCGCTGCACGCCTACAGCGCCGGCCTGCGCCGCCTGCTGCCGTGCGCCGCGTGCGAGGCGGACCCCGTGCGCCGCGCCGCGCTCACTGACAAGCTCACCAGGTGACGTCACACACGCATACATGCATACATTTGATATACATATAACAAAAATATATCCCATAACAACGACCTAAAAAAAACCTAACTTTATAACTTTAGGCATGGTACCGAAGATACTGGCAGCGTTCCCCCTTTGAATAGCTAGACAAGTTCTTTGTCCGAGGTAGCTGCCAGCTCTTCGGTCTCCGGTGATGTCGACTAACCTTTTTGTTATTTCCTTAAAAAGGCTTAAAGCGCTAGGACCCCTCGGACCACGGGTCTCGACACCGAATGGGACAAAATCATATTCGGAGCCTCGACCCCTGTATTTGCATGCCTTAGATTTTTCAGCCGCTTCACACGCCGCACCAGCTAATACACACATACACATACATACATACATACACACTAGCACACTCTCGTATGTATATAGTTCTAGCTGATTATTTGTAACTAGCGGACCGCCCCGGCTTCGCGCGGGTGTTTAAAAGAAATTTCAAAATTGAAAATTGTAATACACATACATAAATCCTTCCTCCCGTCCGGCCCGTACCCCCGTACCCCAGTGACGCCTACATGCTTGAGGCTACCGCGCAACTTTTCTCTACTACTTACATTTTTAAACTCGTGATATCTTTCGAATCGAATGTCCGAATTGAATGATTCAAAAAGTCATTTAAAGGTATTGAAGCAGTTTTAATTAAGAAGTAGTTTATTTTGATAAGGATTAAAACCAAGATACAAATAAAGAGCCTTTTGTAGCGGCGGAATTAAAATTAAATTTTAAAAATAAAAGATCACTTATTGTGGCATTACTATAATAGTTAGACATATGCTCTCGCGGACTTTTTTGTAGATCTTAATGAGACCTACAAACCCGTAATACATTATTTTGTTTTAATGTCAATAGTTTTTGCAGCGCACGCAAAAATAGATTTTCGATTTCACACCATAGGTTATAAAATAGCTTTTTTCTTACGGATCCCTAATTTTTTTGAAAATATAATATAGCTTGTGTCCGCCGGAAATAGTGTAGCTTTACAACAGCGAAAGAATTTTTCAAATCGGTTCAGTAGTTTCGGAGCCACAAACAAACAAACAAAAAATCTTTATAATATCTATACATATAATAAATCTGTAACTCATCACTGTCTGTACATTGAAGATAAATGAGAAAAACTTTTACTGGGGGCCTTTATTAACGCAATAGAACCTAAAACAATGGTTTTTAGAATTTTTGTCTGTTTGTCTGTATGTCTGTTTGTCTGTTTGTTTGTGCGCGCTAATCTCAGAAACGGCTTAACCGATTTGAATGCGGTTTTCATTAATATATTGTGGTTTTCTCCACTTAACATTTAGTGTTTGTTTTATTTCAATCGGTTCATAAATAAAAAAGTTATATCAATTTAAAGCATCACGTCGGAAATTTGGTCGAGTCGATTAGATTATTGATTCCTTTTTAACCCGGAAAAAGATTCTTGCGGGATAGTAGGGAATACCATGGGTGTAAATGCGAACCGCAGCTACCCCTATCACCATCCCCATCCCCACATTTATGAAAATGCGAAAGTGTGTTTTTCTGTTGGTTTGTTCGGCTTTCACGGCGTAACAAAACAACGAATCAGGGTATTATTTTGCATAAAGATAGTTTATGCACCGGAGAGTAATATAGGCTACTTTTATCCCGGAATAATGCATGGGTTCCATGGGAAAATCTAATATAACGAAATTTTTCGAAATCTTTTACATGGTTGCTAGGCATCATTCTGTTGAATTGTTTACATGTCAGGAAGAATATTATTGGCATGACAATTATTGGTGTGGATACACACGTAATAATTTATCGTAGCGATGTATCTGTTGTAATTGCTAACCGATCTCCGGTTATATCGAAAGTGTGCCTGAAAAATCGTTGTAGAATTTCTGATTTGCGCAGATGAGCGACGGCAGTAACATTTTCTGTTCGATAAATCATTGTTGATTGACTTGACCGTATTTGCATAATTTTGATGGTAGCGTGTGTTTTGCTGCAATAAAACTGACGTCGGACACGGGCAAACAAAAAAAACTTCTTTGTAAGACGCGTCCGCGCGAAAATTGAAAGAAGAAAAATATTAGAACATTTTATACAGAGCTACAAAAACGAAAATCAAAAGATGATTGTGATTAGTGATGTTCGAAATCAAAAATCAACACACTGTAATAAAATAATATAGAGCCATCTATTTAATCCTAAGTTAGTGATTACACTATACGCTCTAATCAAACCCAAGACGTTTAAATTTGTAACGATATATCGTTACGTGTGTAGCAGACATGATCTTATTATACCTTATTTACTTAGAACTACTTGGTATTGACGTTGATGTTGCGGGCTACAATAAGGGTAAGCGTATGTTGAGACGCAGGCGACGGAAGCGCATGGCATAGTCCATGAGCGATGCTGTAAATTACACAGATACACTGTAATAAAGTACAAAAAACTGGTATCAAGAACAGTATTCAAGTTGACAAATAAACTGGGTTTAATATTAAACTTATACAACATTTAATCACTTTAAAAAGACAAACTAATAACTAGCTACGTCTGTTCTAACTTTCTTGCACCAGCAAAAGAAAAGGCAAGCAACGACCGGCAGGTACTTTTCTGGTGATTTTCTCTTTTTTTTCTGGCGCGATAACGTTTACTATTTTGGAGGAGGCTATTTACCATCCTATAGATTTTTATTCAGTATTAGTGTTAGATTATGAAATTAATGAGTTATTGTTATAGGTTCTCATGGGTTGCGGGAACTGGATCAAAATTTCTTGATTACTTTTGGTCGCGATAACCGACATCCACGCGGGCGAAGCTGCGAGCACCAGCTAGTTAGTTTAAATATGTGGCACAATCGTAGTAATCATTATGTGCGACACATGAAGTCCAATATTATTTGTATGTATTTTTAAAACACTTTTATTAGCTTGACTTGTAACTAACTAACTAACTAACTAACTAACAATGTAATCAAATCTTAGAAGTCAATTTTTACCTACTTCTAATTGTCGTATCGACTTGAAACTTTGTATGTGTATGTAATCTCGGTGACAATGCAATAATTTGGTATCATCGACCTGATCTGATGATGCATCCGGAAGGTGGGTAGGGCATCTCTGCGCTGGCTACTAGTAAACCCCTCGTGTTTGGGCTCATATGAATCGTCTTGATGAGTACAATAGATTGGACTTGGTGACGAGAGTCTGATGATGCAACCGGAAGGTGGGTAGAGGATCTCTGCAATGGCTACTAGTAAACCCCTCGTGTTTGGGCTCATATGATTCGTCTTGATGAGTCCAATAGATTGGACTTGGTGACGAGGGTCTGATGATGCAGCCAGAAGGTGGGTTGGGGATCTCTGCAGTGGCTACTAGTAAACCCCTCGTGTTTGGGCTCATATGATTCGTCTTGATGAGTCCAATAGATTGAACATAGTGACGAGGGTCTGATGATGCAACCAGAAGGTGGGTACGGGGTCTCTGCAGTGTCTACTAGTAAACCCCTCGAGTTTGGGCTCATATGATTCCTTTTGATGAGTCCGATAGATTGAACTTGGTAACAAATGACTAAAAAGTAAAAAAATAAAAATATATAGTTTAAAAAACTAAAAAAAAAAACATTTAAAAACGCACTCAAAAATATAAAATAATTAAATTGACTTGTATTAGTTACGATATAATGGTTAATTCAAAAAGTGTGGAGCGCTTCTTTTACTGGGTAAATAAAAGTACAAACAACCAAAAAGCGCTCCACACTTTTTGAATTAACCATTATATCGTAACTAATACAAGTCAATTTAATTATTTTATATTTTTGAGTGCGTTTTTAAAGTGTTTTTTTTTTAGTTTTTTAAATTAACTTAAACAATACGAAATTTTATGGGCGTGTGCTGTCAAAAAACCATTAATAATGGACAAAGGATTTCTTCCTGATTCGTCATACTCCTTATTGGTCATATTCCTAATTCGTCACATTCCTAACTCGTCATTGTACAGTCAAATGAAATCGAGAACACGTGCACACTTTCTTCGTATTAAAATAGTCAAGGCTTCTCCGCGTAGAAAATAATTCAAATAAAAATGTATACTAAGGAGGTTCCATTTTCTACTTAAGAATTCTATAAGTTTGTGCAGTCAAATGTACTCCGTATGACGAGTTAGGAATGTGACGAGTTAGGAATATGACGGGTTAGGAATGTGACGAGTTAGGAATATGACGAGTTAGGAATGTGATGAGTTAGGAATATGACCAATTAGGAGTATGAAGAATCAGGAACAAATCGGACAAAGTATAGTGTGATTTAAAATAAATAGTTACTACATATATATAATGTCCGTTTTCAGATATATGGAGCGGGCGGAGGAAATAAAGATGTACCTGAAGGGAGAGGCGCCGGCGGCTGCCGGACACGGCGCCGGTGAGGATACACATGCATTTACTTTACCTTTACCTTCACTTTACCTTTACTTTACCTTCACTTTACCTTTACTTTACCTTCACTTTACCTTTACTTTACCTTCACTTTACCTTTACTTTAGTTTCACTTTACCTTTACTTTAACTTCACTTTACCTTTACTTCTACTCTACTTTACTACACTTTATTAGCTTACGCTGGCTAAACGGTTTGATTGGAGAAAAGGATAGGTCTACAAAAAAGCCTACCCCATTAAATATTCAGAAAGCTGTCATTAGCATAAAATAAATTGTTTCGTCCCCGCCCCGCTGTTTCACCCGCGTCTTCCCGTTATCCCACAGGAACCTTTGCGTTAATCCAGCTATCTCTATTCCAAATTTCATCAAAATCGTTTTATTTTAGTTACTGTTTTACGTGGTAAGAAACATTTGCAAACACACAAACTTCCATTTAAATTTAATTCAAATTTTCTTACGGTCTCTTAATTTTTAGCTCATTTTGTCATTCCGTATTGTCCGTCCAACCCGTTCCGTGTTGTACTAGCTGTTCCCCGCGGTGTCACCCGCGTGGGCTACAGTTTATCGCGATAAAAAGTATCCTATGTCCTTCCTCAGGCTGTAGACTATATCTGTACCAAATTTCATTTAAATCGGTTCAGTAGTTTACGCGTGAAATGTAACAGACAGACAGACTAATATCAGTTAATGTAAAAATCTTTAGTTTCAGATGAGCAGAGCGCCGGTACTGCGAGCGAGGGGGCGCGGGAGGAGGTCGTCGGCTCCACGGAGTCTGTACTGGAGACTGAGGTATATATCATCACTATCGGTCCAGCCGGCTTGCTAAGGCCACTTGTCATACTGCCATGGACCTGACAGCAATATATTTTGTACTAGCGGCCCGCCCCGGCTTCGCACGGGTATTTAACAAAAAAAATCATTAATAATTTATAATACACACATTATTGGAGTTTTAGTAAGGATCCCTAATTTTATTGAAAATAGACATCAATATTTATACGATACTAACGTCACTCAATTGTTTTGCCTTCCCGGAACCTCTCTATTAACACTTGAACTTTATGGTATGGTATTAAAGTTCAAATTGACTCTACATTTTAGTTAGAAAACGTTTGTATGGGAAAAGAGAAAAGGGCTGTTTTTAGTGTTTTCCCGGCAATTATTAGAATTTTTCTTGTCGTAAAAACCATTCTTGGACTTCAACGAACATTTCAAAAACAGAATTGGCAAAATTGGTCCAGGCGTTGTTGAGTTATGCGCTTACCAACACATTTTGCGATTCATTTTTATATTTTGTATTAAAATTACGAATATCTTATTGAAGTTATACGACCGGCCTAAAACGGTGAAATTAACGATAAGTACAAAAAAATAAAAATAAGTACAACAAAATTGGTAGAATATGATGTATTGTAGTGGAGCAAAAGCAAACAAAGGTTAGGGTTAGGATTGTCCGATCTAAATCGATCTTCCCAAAAATCGATTTACACACATACGATACGATGTCTCGATTTTTTGTATCGATTAAATAAGATGCGGTCTTCGCTCAGAAACAAGATTAGTTTTTGATTAACCTCAGGTCCGTTTTGGCCATTGTTCTATTTAGCTACTTTTGTCTGTGACTGTACCTTTTATGTATCAAAACTGAGAGTAACTAACATATTGTTATGTTTCCCTTGCAGCCGGCCCCCTCCCCCTCCCCCGCGCCCCCTCCCCGCCCTCGGTTCGCCCTGAAGAGACTGTTCAGCAGACAACCGCCGCTACCACTTCTAGACGACAAGGACTCAAGTGTTGTAAGTTGTTGTACAGTCAACGACAAAAGTAGCTGATCATACTCGATTTCCCAAAAGATTACTAAATCAGTAACGTTTGTTTTTTACTAACAACTTACAAGTTAGCGTTTGACCACAACACAAAACACCTGATGTTAAGTAATGATTCATTCGAAGGTTCGTATTTAAGACGATGAAGTAAATCAGAAAATGTGCTAATGTACAGCGACTTTTGTCGTTGACTGTACTAAATAAAAATATGTAGCTTAAAAAAACACTTTGAAAACGCAATGATAAATATATAAAAAAATACTTTTTAGTCTATGAAACCAAGCCCAATATATTGGACTCGACAAAACGAATCAAATGAGTCCAAACACGAGGGGTTTACTAGAAGCCAGCGCAGAGATGCCCTACCCACCTTCCGGCTGCATCATCAGATCAGGTCGATGATACCAAATTATTGCATTGTCACCGAGATTACATACACATACAAAGTTTCAAGTCGATACGACAATTAGAAGTGGGTGAAAATTGACTTCTAAGATTTGATTACATTGTTAGTTAGTTAGTTACAAGTCAAGCTAATAAAAGTGTTTTAAAAAGTGTTTTAAAATGATTTATTTGCTATATGTATATTGATATTAATATGTCCGTTTGTCCGTCGCAGGGCGGCGTCGCGGACCCACCGGTGGAGGAGGCGCGCGACGCGTGTCGCATCACGTGACCACACACTCGCTCTAGCGCGCGGCTGCACTCGACACCATTTTGAGATTCTCACACGTTGTCTGCATTCGTTTTTTTATTTACTTGTGCCTGCAAAAACAAGTGTGCATTTTGTAATTTTCAAAAAACATGATTAAAAAAAAATCGGGGATCATTGCACACAAATTGAGCTAGCCCCAAATTAAGCTTGAAACTTGTGTTATGGGTACGAGACAACGATATACATACTTATATAGAGAAATAAATAGATATCTAGATAGAAATATCCAAGACTCAGGTACAAATATTCGTGCTCATCACATATATTTGCCCTTACCGGGATTCGAACCTGGGACCGCTAACTCGGCTAACGCGTCGTATAATGTATATATATATTTTTTTATTTGTATTTGTCGCTCTTTCACTCAAAAACTACTGAACGTATTTGAGTGAAATTCGGAATGGAGATAGCTTACACCCTGTATTAACACATAGGCTACTTTTTATCCCGGAAGAAGGTTCCAACGGGAAGACGCGGGTGAAACCGCGGGACGCAACTAGTATTGACCTTTGCCCAGCAGTGGGACTTAATTAAAACAATGCATACTTGTTATTGCAGGCGACTATGATTGTAATATGTATTGTATGACTGCATATACCTAGTCTCAGACTGGTCCGAATTTGATGATTCTTTCTTTATCTTGTGTAACCTTTAAAGGCTGTGTTCAGAATGTTTTTTAATGTTATAGAATTGTTCAGAGAATTTTGTTGTAAGTTTATTTTGTAAGTACAATGTTGTTTCGGTATGTTTAGTTTATTGCGAGGCGTTATGTTAATAAAGCATGAAGGGATGTGTTTTGAGTCGAACGCAAACATAGTCTAGCTTGCAACAATATAACATCAGCTTGTGCGGCTTTGACTTGTGTTGCCGATCGATAGTCGATGATTAATCGATAGTATATCGATAACCAACCAATCGCAACACTATCGATAGGCTTATCGATACTATCGATAGCTTAAAAAGAGGCGATAGTAGTGTTGTTGCTCGCGAAGAATAAACTATCGATTATCTTAGACTATCGATAGTTTAACATTGCAAATTGGCAGACTTTAAATAGTCTAAATTAATCTATCGAGAAGTTTAAACTTCACGAGCAACAATATTATCGATGGTATTACACCTATTCGATAGTATTGCCTTGTTTTAAGCTATCGATACTATCGACATCTTAAAACGATCATAATATCGCTAGTTTGGCAACTCTAGCTTAGACTGACCGTGTCACACTCGCCTACCAAGCTGATACTGGCGTGTGACTAGCCCTCTTTTGCTTTGGACGCTTTTGAACGCAAGCCCGACGTTCATCCTTTGTTACGTCGACGATTGCGAGCTATAAAAGACAAATGTGCCTTCAGAGTATTGTTGTACTATTTTGCTATAGAAATGATTTTAATGTTGGTTAATTATAGTTATAATAATTACTATTTTAATAAATAAGTACAGTTTTTATAGGAATCGTGTTATTTTTGCTCATCGTAGTTCCTTCCTTACATTTCACATGAAGTTGTACTTGTACTGCTTGCTAGGGATGGCGATGTCTATCGACACTATCAAAATGTCGATGTTTTAAAGTGATAATAGACTATTTTATTTTTAGTGCGCAAAAAACAGCTTTGTTGCTAATAAATTTAGACAATATGAATAAATAAGCATATTATGCAGCTTTATGTAATTTTCTCACAACGAAAATAGTAATAGAGTCCTCCGTCGGATTTCTTTGACGACAAGCCTTTACAATTGTGATGTAGCGCCATCTCTTATCGCCCTCCAAAACTAATTGAACTGAACTCCTTTGAAGCATTTAGCGCGGGAATCTTGTAAGATTCAAGAGTATTTGAATTGATTTTGATGATGTCCTACTTTGAGGCAATACAAAATTCAACTTACTATGTAAAAATATATTTGTAGCTTACCACGAAAAATTGTTAGTATAGTTTCCTAGAAATAAAGATATACCTCTTTGTTGTTGAGAGAAGAGAAATGAGGCCAATATTAATATTCTAAATCATTGAAACCTTCTTTCAAGAGCCTGTTTTAATCGAACTTCTGTCAGAATCGAGTCAAGTTCTATCAAATTGAAATGTTTTTCTAAATACCTACGCAAAATTACGGTGGAATTTAACCAGAATCGGAATATTTTGTTCAGAATGAATTCACATAAATAACGTTAGTGATATAATTTACACACCAAACTAGGTATGTTATCTACTCTCGTAAATCTACATTATTGTAATCCTATATTTCTATAATTTGACTAACTTTTCGCAAGTTATAAAATTAAATATTCGATGAAATAAACTTGTGAAGAACACAAACCAGTATTTACAAATAACTTAAAAGTAAGTATTGATTTATTTATTGCATTATGTTTACTTATCATACCCCTATTTCAGTGAACTATAATTATTTTAGTGTATAACCTTCTAGTTTCATGAATTTCTTTTGCGTTTCATTTTTGCTTTAGTTCAATGTTTTGGTTCAATATTTTTTACTGTTTTAAACAAAATAATATGGGTCTATGTTGGTGTGGAGTATTGAAATGCGATTTCCAGAGACGCGTGCGTTTATTAGAACGATCAAATCAATACTAAATCATACAGTAGGCACAAGCCATACAGCCTAAAATAAATAAAAAATAGTTTTTTTTTTACTATTTGTACTATTACAAACACACTTTCTCATAGAAATATATTGCAACATCGGATGGATCGATTTCAATGCGTTTTTTTTTTTCATTTCAATGCCAGTTTCCTTGAGGTGGTTCCTAGGTATGTTTTATGAAAATCGGTCCAAAATTCAAGGGTTTTTAAATATTGAATTTATAGTCTTACGTACTGTTGTCAGCAGATAGGCGCGTCACAATGTCACCCAAGGCCCCCCAGGGCCCCATGTTCCGCGTGCGTCGCCCCCTGCGCGGAGAGGACTCCTGCCTCGGCCGCAACCTGCGCTGCCTCTTCATCACTCTAGCGGCACTTACCTTGGTGCTAGCCATTGCTATCGTGATCGTTGTACTTGTGAAATTTATCTGATGGAGACGTTTTGAAATGTTCGTCTAGACCACATTTTGTGCACCTTAGAAATTGCTCAAAACAGTCCTCATTGATGCCTACTAATATTATAAATATGAAAGTAACTCTGTCACAAGATAAGATGATTAAACCTAGCTAAAAGCCGGAAATGATTGTCTTTCATCCCCTTTGCGTTTTAATAAAGTAATGGTGCATAACTTAAACTTTTAAAGTAGATACAGAGATTGCCCATTTTGAAACGTTTCCTTTCATTGTAACAGTGAGTAAACTGTGATGTTGTTTTGACGTTAAATCGAGTTGTACTTAGTTGTGATTGTGCTGTGTGGTATTGAGCTTGTGCGTTGATTATAATAACGATAATGTTGAGGGTATTTATTACCATTAAAAATGTTCAAGTAAAGTGCGCCTTTCGTTCTGTAAACTATTGATTTAGTGTCAAACCCCCGCTAAATCTTTCCTAAAGGGGAATTTTGAAACATGAAGGTTCGTTTCAACTGGGCCAGATTATATTTATCATCATCATTATAAATTAATGTTCGATTCGTGTGATACTTGACACGAAAAAAATACACTAATTGTATGAAAAAAATGGTAATGGTAATTCTCATCCAATGGGAATTAGTGCGACTGACTCGTGTGCGTTGGAGACACACTGTTTCCTTCGGGTATCTAATACCTATACTTTTAAGCGGTTTTTGTGCCGCCGTAGAAATAATGGAATACGATTCGGATAAAAACGCTTATCCCACTTTTTCTATTATGTATTTCCATGGAAATAGTGGGATACACCTAGTGAACTCCAATCGAGCATTCATTTTCCACAGAGTGCGAACTACATTGGATGGCGGAGTGGTTCCGTATGCGCGGACCGGTGCACGGGGAGGACTCCTGCTTCGGGCGGCACTTCAACTGCATTGTTTGGTCTGTTTTCACTATCTCTACTGCGCTCGTGATGGCAATCGTCATTGTGAAGTTGCTCGATATAATTTAACCATAAGGCCCCTAGGCCCAGGGCCAGAATTACCCTTAGTACCACCCTAGGGCACCGTTAAAAATGCTGGGCTGATATTGTGTGTAAAGACTTTTTTACAATTTTTAAATAGCTCTATGGGTTTTAATTTTAAACAAACACTCAATAGTAATACATAAAATATTTTATTTTATTTATAAATAAACGCTTCTAATTTGATCACACTTTTAAGAGAATTTTCAATAACTCGATAAAGACTTTTATTTAAATTTATCCAATCTGTTGCATTCTTTTTTTTACTGCCGATAGCAGAATCGAAACGCATCACTAAATCAAGTATTCCGATGGCAACACTAGCTCTTCAAACGTCCTCGGAGCATGGCAATAACAAACGAGTGCCTAAGCCACAGCTGGCATATTAAGTTGCCAGTAAAAAATAATTTCCACGTAATTGAGAACTTTTTAAATCACAGTTCAACGTGATTTGAGAAGCAATTACTAACATTAATTAACGTATTACTAAACGTATAATATAGCCAATAGCCACTAACTAGCCTCACATAGCATCTTTTTTGCAACACTTTGACATTAGACTACTGACTATTAGTCATAGCTCATAGCTCGGGTGCTGTATGTTTTAGTATTTTACTTGTAAAAACTAAACTTTTAACAACGACTCGAAAACGGATATAATGAATTCATTGCGTATAGATACTGACTTAAATTCTAAAGTAATATACGAACTGTAAAATGTACGATTAGTGAAATGTTTCGGGTATTTTCTAATAGAGATGCTGGCAACCCAAAAAGCCAAAAAAAGAAAAGAAAACAAAATTACAAATGGCGGATTGTAATCTAATAGAGCATCAATCGGATTGCATGGCGATTTATGAATTTTAGTTCGTAAAACCAAGGTGAATTTGTGTTTTCAAACGTGAAAAGTGTTAAAAACTTCATAAGGAGTGTGAAATCGCAAACAAGTTAACAATTCAAAGTATTTTGAAGTGAAAGAAATGTGTAGGTTTCTATGAGTTCGTGGTCGGCGTGAAATAAACCATGACGCAGTTTCTGCCGCCGAATTTGCTGGCGTTGTTCGCGGCGCGGGACCCCGTGCCGTACCTGCCGCCCGCAGCGAAGCTCCCGCACGAGAAGAAACAGAAAGGTTACGATGGAGTCGGCGCATTTCTCAATGTATTTGAGGTTAGTGCGAAACCCGTAACGGATACGTAGGTACTTGGAAAGTAGCTTCTATACCGGTTGCAATAACCGATCTATCCACGGTTTTCCCCATTATAGATAGAAATTGACAACACTTCTATGGAACTTGTGTCAAATTTCGGCCGTAAGACAGACATAGATGCTGAGCCATGACCTTACTCATTTCTTGATATTCGTTCCTCTATAGTCCTTTTCTGCTTTTCCCTTTCTTTTCTTGAGTAATATTGAAAAATATATTTGACATAACCCACCTTGTGCACATTATTTCCCAACAATGCAGACAAGCACCATAGCTAATAACCGACACCCACGCGGTCGAAGCCGCGGGCACCAGCTAGTAGCTAATATAATATGACACATAATAATACAAAGCCTTTTTTTAAGCCTTTTTAAGGAAATAACAAAAAGGTTAGTCGACATCACCGGAGACCGAAGAGCTGGCAGCTGCCTCGGACAAAGAAATTTCATTGTTATGGTATAATTAATTTTAGTTTGAAGTAATAACTTTCTTTGACGGATGAGAAGAAAATCATCATTCATTCCAAAGACCACATAATTCACGAGTCACGAGAGAGAAGTTGATGTTTCGTAACACTGACAGACTGATAATAAAAAGTCCCCTACCCCATCTATCTGTACGCAGTAAACTCAAAAAATACTGAATGTTTTCACCAATGGATAGAGTGATTCATATGGAAGGTTAAGGTGTATCATAGAGGTTTTTGTCTTTATCATCGTCAGCCGGAAGAAGTCCACTGCTGAACATAACTCCCCTTAGAACGCCACCATGAATGCTATTACCATTTCTTGCTTGTTCTTTTGCCAGCGTAAGACGTAGCTATTTTTAAGTTTGATGTTTGAATATTAATGAATGCAATTTAGAAATATTTGTTCAGGAACAGGCGAGCAACTTGAGGCTGATGTGCCTATATCATGCGTGTTGAATTACAGCAATGTACAAAAGTGCAACGCAAAGTCAATTCTGTAGCAAGGAAGCATTGTTCGTTCGCAACCACTTGTCCAGTCTGTGTTTAAAGGTATTCACTGAAGGTGCCGACACAATGTCTTCTGGCAGTCTGTTCCAGTTGTGCACCACTCTAGAAGCAAGGGAGTGGTTCGTAGTGTTTGATTTAGATGGTGCGCGTATTATCTGCATAAGAGTAATCTAAAAATTGGATGTGCTATAAATTAACTCGGCATGATATAGGCACATCAGCCTCAAGCAGCTCGCCTCTCCTATTATAAACGTGAAAGTTTGTGAGTATGGATGGATGGATGTTTGTTACTCTTTCACGCAAAAGCTACTGAACGGATTTGAATGAAATTTG
This sequence comes from Opisthograptis luteolata, assembly GCA_931315375.2. Lineage (NCBI taxonomy): Eukaryota > Metazoa > Arthropoda > Insecta > Lepidoptera > Geometridae > Opisthograptis > Opisthograptis luteolata. The sequence goes on along the minus strand of OV928063.1, from coordinate 5,344,611 downwards.
GAATGGAGATAGCTTATACCCTGGATTAACACATAGGCTACTTTTTATCCCAGAAAAAGGATCCTGCAAGATAACGGGAAGACGCGGGTGAAACTAGTACTAAATATTAAATTTTTTATTCTTGTGTACCGTCAGCACCCGTCGGAGACTCCGCCCCCGACGCGCGTGGAGACGCGCGAGGAGCGGCTGGAGCGCAAGCGGCGCGAGCGGGCCGAGCAGACGGCGTACAAGCTGGAGCAGGAGATCGCGCTGTGGGACCCCGCCACCAACCCGAGGGCCACCACCGACCCCTTCAAGACTCTCTTTGTGGCTCGAGTGGTGCGTATTGTATAATGTGACTAGCTGACCCGGCCACGCGTTGCTGTGGCTAAAGTTTTTGTTATTACCAGGATTAATTTCACTGTATTATCTTCATTATAATATGAATTCAATTTACACTTCAGTCTAAGTAACACGTGGCCGGCTATGCTAACACCAAAAATTTTAAAAGTGGAAATAATTGAATTATACGGTATTACGTTCACTACAAAATAAATTTAATTAATTTTATAGCGTCAACAACACGTGGTAATTATGCTGTTAAAATGTAGCTTATATGACATGTTCGTAGATTTACCATAGCAGGCGCCATCTATTGATTACTTACTCAACCCAGTCGAAAGGTATCGACATCTGTTAGAATCATTTGGAGTTAACAGATAATTGTGACTGTCAAATAATAACAGACAAATAATTAGCAATAAATTAAAATTGCGACTATAATTTGAGATTTAAACTATCCTATCTCTCAAGTTGGATCGAACTGCACATGGTGTGCGAATTTTATTATAATCGGTTAAGTGGTTTAGGAGTCCATTGAGGACAAACATTGTGACACGAGATTTATATATATTAAGACAAGCTGGGATGGATGGAATGGCGACAGGTCACAGCAACAACTTGCGATCCGTGGATGCCCCTCAAGTTGAAGGGCAAAATCTACAAATCCGTCATAAGACCTGTCACCATGTATGGAGCGGAATGTTGGGCTGTGAAGAAGACGGATGAGAGGAAACTCCATGTAGCCGAGATGAGAATGTAGAGATGGATGTGTGGAGTGACGAGAATGGATAGGAAGTATGAAAGTATGGAGTAGTGAATTTAATAAGCAAAGACAAATGATTTGTCCTACCATATTTTTATTTTGAACATCGTTTTGTAAGATTTATTGGTTCTATTTTGGACATGTTGATCTTGTTTTGTGTTTTTGAGGGTTATAAATAAAATTCACTGAAAATGTATGAAGATGTTGAATTTTTGAACTCCAATAAAACCATGGACAATGACCCTACAGCTTTGGTGTCATAATAATAAATACTCAGGGGGACAAGTTCTAACGGAATACAGCATTTTTTTTTTATTGGCCGGCACTTTCATATTTGGACCAAAAATGTATGGAATCCCGATGATGTCCTTTATGTCATACCGTGGATAGATCGGTTACTGAAACTAGCCGTTACTGGCTACCGCCACGCTACACCTGGACTGAGAACTGGCTCTCAAGTGAGGCTGCCGCAACACACCGATAGGTGCTCGGCGACAGATTGTTGACTCGAGGCAGGTAGCTAGCAGGCGAGCACTAGAGCATGCTCTACTACCAAGCTATGGTTTCATCACAATGTTTTCCTTTACCGAAAGCTCAAGCTCATTGTAGGATTCGAACCCACAACCTACGGATTCAGACTTTTGCAGTCTGTTTAGGGAACAACCTCACCTTCGTCAGTAAGTCACTGTTAAACAGTAGTGTGAGTGAAGTTTCCATTCTGTTTTTTCGAATATGTTGGTTAAATATGAACTTGTTTTCTTTCCAGAACTATGATACATCCGAGTCTAAGCTGAGAAGAGAGTTTGAAGGTTACGGAGCCATCAAAAAGGTAAGGTGACCTATTTCGAAGGTGCTTAGACCTTGGCTGGAAGAGGTTGAATAATCTACATTAATATTCAAAAGTCAAAGTCTACATTGTGATCACTTTAAAACGTCAAACTTAAAACTAGCTACGCCTGTTCCAACCTCCTTACGCCGGCAAAAGAACAGCCAAGTAACGCCCTGCAGGTAATTTTTTTGTCGCGATCATATTGACAATTTTATTCATATTACTAATCGATTGAATTGGAGCAATCCCTACTTAAGTAACTCTGTCTGTCTGTCTGTTACGCTTTCACGCCTAAACTACTGAACCGATTTAAATTAAATTTGGTACAGATATAGTCTCTAGCCCGAGAAAAGACATAGGCTACTTTTTATCGCGATAAACTGTAGCCCACGCGGGTGAAACCGCTGAGAACAGCTAGTCAATCAATAAATCTATACGTCCCGTTGCAGATCTACATGGTATTCAATAAGGAGAACGACAAGCCTCGAGGGTACGCGTTCATAGAGTACGAGCACGAGAGGGACATGCACTGTGAGTCACACGCACACAAGCACACACACACACACACACACAGGGGGGCGGGGACTGGGTATACGCTATCTCGTTACGTTGCAATTGTATGTGAAAGGATCTATGTAATTCCCGAACTAGCTGAATAAAATACGAAAAATACAGAGCCTTATGACCTTTTTATATGTGTGAGTTGTAGTACACATAATTGACGTTAGATGGCGTGTTCAGTTCAGTGTTGCCATTAGTTTCGATGGAAATGTTTTTAACCAGACACTGCTGAGAGGAAAAAAGGAAGAATCTGTTGTACTTTTTTTTTCAAATAAAGAAAGATGACCGACGATGACAGCAAGTTTTGACATTTGACGTTGACGTTGATTGGCGTTTGGGTGCTTGTGTTTTGGCCCGAATGGGTCATTTTTTGGGCATTGTACACATTTACAACTATTTTCTTTGAATAAGAGTCAGTTTTATTGTATTCCAGGGCACATTCTAATTCAAGATAGGATATACCCAGTCCACCAACACACTTTTATATACATAGAGATGATCGTCAAAGTCATATTTGTTATCGTATATTTAACTTTTGACTTTCAATGTTTACTGATATTAATTAACTTAGAAAGGTAGCTGTCTCGATGACGGTATGACTTTGATAAGGTTGAAACCTTCTCGGGGTACAGGGTGCTCTCAATTTAAGCAAATACACGACCGGATTTGATCCATTAATGTTGCAAATACTTAAATTGTCACATTCTCTGTGAACTTTTGTAATCTAGACAAGACAAACAAAAATGTGACAAAAAAGGCTATTTAATATAAGAGGTTTATGTGTTTTGGTTCGGGCCGTCCCCAAATTTTTCCAAACTGCTATTTGAATTAGATCATAGTCACAGAATAGTTGTAACGTTTGCACACTACTGCTTGGCACTTAAATAAAATGTCAGGTGTTAATAAGTTAAAATGTTCAAAATGAGCTGTACTAAATTTTGACCGAGGAGTGAGCCAAATTTTGAAAAATATTTACCGTGAAATATGTTCTATAGTTTAACTCTAAAACAATACTTTTTGTGATTTTTATTCTATTGTCGATGAAGTGTATTGTGTAGAATAGAATAGAAAACTTTATTTGGTAAAAGTGTGAAAACGACACATACCTATTTTCAATTTTTCCTACTATAATTTAATTATTTATTTATATTATAAAAAAAAATAACATATTTTTTTAAATCCGTACTTACCGTACAGTACCGTGTAATCCGTACATGCTTGTTTACATTGTGACGCACCACGTACCGTCGAGGAGGTACCAAGTAGAGGCGCGAGTCGCCCGCCACGTGTAGCCGTGCCCTCCACCTGACACCGCGACACTAGTCCGAGCCACTTGTGCAGTGTCCGGAACTGAACTATTTATGTTCACCTACTTTTGGCTGTGAAAATGTCCAAAATGTTACAATTTTCTGAGCTGTGTGCGTTGAAAGCTCTTTTGTAGGTCTAAACATTAAAATTTTAATTGTTTATTGCGTAAATACAGGTTTACAAGGCGATGTTACATAATTAATGATAATATTTTTCTATATTCTACCCCAGTGGTTCCTAACCTTTTCAATGTCCCTACCCCAGTGAACAAGTATGGGAATTGAGTTTAACCCTAGCTAATTTAAAATAATTAAAACCACACAAACTCGAACAAGAATATGTTTATTATGTAAGAAATTGCACGTTTGATGAGAGCGCCGTGCAGCCGTGCTACCGTACTATTATTTTGTTTATTATTTTAATACTTTTTCGTGCCATCCCATCCCCCAGGTTAGGAACCACTGTTCTACCCTGATCGGGTGTGCAAAATCACAAAATATGTCAACTTTAGTTTACATTCTATATGAGTAAATACAAAAGTTCAGTTCTATTTCATCAACAAATGTAGTTATTAAATTAATGAAATACAATTTATTGCATGTATATTCAAATGAAAAATTAAAGCAGCAAAAATCACTTCAAACAACAAAAATGTGCAAGTTTTTAGATTATAGACTGGTTTAGCACTTCAAACAAAATTTGCTGAACAAATTGTCTAAACTTTTTCGACTATATATAGGCTTGGCACTGCAAACAAAAGTTGCTGAACAAAAATGTCTAAACTTTTTCGACTATACATAGGCTTAGCACTGCAAACAAAAGTTGCTGAACAAAAATGTCTAAACTTTTTCGACTATACATAGGCTTAGCACTGCAAACAAAAGTTGCTGAACAAAAATGTCTAAACTTTTTCGACTTTACATAGGCTTGGCACTGCAAACAAAAGTTGCTGAACAAAAATGTCTAAACTTTTTCGACTATACATAGGCTTAGCACTGCAAACAAAAGTTGCTGAACAAAAATGTCTAAACTTTTTCGACTATACATAGGCTTAGCACTGCAAACAAAAGTTGCTGAACAAAAATGTCTAAACTTTTTCGTCTTTACATAGGCTTGGCACTGCAAACAAAAGTTGCTGAACAAAAATGTCTAAACTTTTTCGACTATACATAGGCTTAGCACTGCAAACAAAAGTTGCTGAACAAAAATGTCTAAACTTTTTCGACTTTACATAGGCTTGGCACTGCAAACAAAAGTTGCTGAACAAAAATGTCTAAACTTTTTCGACTATACATAGGCTTGGCACTGCAAACAAAAGTTGCTGAACAAAAATGTCTAAACTTTTTCGACTATACATAGGCTTAGCACTGCAAACAAAGGTATCTGAACACAGTAGTTCAGTTTCCCGGAACCGACGACGTGGCGCGGAGTACTGTCGCGGTCGCAGAGGTTTCATGTTCTGATCGCGCTCGACCTCCGTGCTATGTTTGTATAAAATTAATAAGGGTTTTTTTCTATTCCACCCAGAAACCCGCCGTTATGACCATACCACAAACGACAGTGGGCCACGTATATATATAGGTTTGTATGTGGTAAGACGCCAACATACAAGTTTAAAAAGATATTATAACTATTATATATTATATATAATTATATTGAGTGTGCGCTTGGTTCGCGATCAATGTTATTGGCTGTGTACAAGTAGGGTTACGTCTAATTGTAAATGTGTATAGTAATTTTGCCGCAAGTAGGAAATGTTTTTTGACGTGACAACGTCTTATAATTCGATAGAGCCGGCTGCGCGCACGAAAAAACATGACTCACGCGGCGTTACCTCGCTCTGAGACGTTCCATGTAAGGCTTGAAGTGCAAGCGAGAGCGCGGAACAAGCGACAAAGAAGCACAATCGGCCAATCGTCGTTGTCACGTTCAACTATCGTCAGTAAACCCACTTTACAGACAACCAATTTATTTATTTTTTAAATTAGTTTTTCGCCATGATATTTCAGAAGTATTCGTCAATAGTCAATTTTTATTTATTCAATAGGATACATTGTGATCACTTTAAAACGTCAAACTTAAAACTAGCTACGCCTGTTCCAACCTCCTTACGCCGTCAAAAGAACAGGCAAGAAACGCCCGGCAGGTAATTTTTTTGGCGCGATCACATAAGGCCTTTTTTTTTATTCACTTCTCCCTCCATCTATTGGAGGGACGGGTGGGGGTAACAGTCTACCCACCCGCCCCGACGGAGAGGCCCGGAACTCAGACATTCCGAGCCCCAAAACCCTGAGCACCTGGGGGGGGGGGGGGGGGGGGCGTCCAGCTTGCAGCGACGCCCCCCAGATACCACAACTTCAGCACCTTTCTGGTGGGGCGGGAAGAGGCGATCAGAACGCCCCCTACTACCGCCACTAAACCCTAGTGAGGCCTCCTTCAAGCAACCGTTACGCGTCCACTCATTGAGAACCACTGCCCGAAATTAATTTTTGTCATATTTCAACTGACAGATTATATTTGTAATTTTGGCTTAAAAAAAATCTTGTCGGTGTCGCGAATGATTACAGCTGTACACAAGTTTATAACGTTTTTCGCGAACCACCATCGCGAAGTTGGTGGAAATTTTGTTCAGTTTCGAATAGAACCACTTTTGTTACGCGACCTTTGCAGTTAATTGTTTCTACCGCGTTTCGTACGACTTGGTTAGAAGCTGATCACTTTGTACGGGATGTTGAGCCGAATGTATATTGCTACAAAGTGTACATAACAAAGGTTCATGTTCAGCGCCCCTAGCCAAGATGCATTCTGCAATCGTTGACGCTCAGAGCCGGATTTAAGCTTACCGCCGCCCCTGGGCACTCTAAAAATGCCGCCCTCTTACCGAAATTTTGCATGAAATAGATAGTTTTGTTGACTAATCTGCAATGATTGAAATTTTTTTGAGAGAATTTTATCTATTCTCTCCATCCGAATTTTGCCAAAATTCGTCGAAGAACCAAGGTCATCGACATAGCTCTTAGAGTTTGCAAGTTGAAGTAGCAATGTGCAGGCCACATCGCTCGACGAACCGATAACCGACCAAGAACTGCAAGACGCTCTGTAAGGTTGGCCCTCTACTAGGTGGACCGACGACATTGTAAGAGCCGATAGATGCAAAAGGGAGCCTATGTTCATCAGTGGACTTCTTCCGGCCGATGATAATGATGATGAATTTTGCCGCCCCTGAAAATTAGCCGCCCTGGGCAGTAGCCCCGAGTGCCCCTAGTGTGAATCCAGCACTGTTGACGCTAGTAGAAAACATGAAAAAAGTATTGGTTTGACATATTTCAACGCTAAGTCACGTGGTCAGAAATATGTCAAACCAATACTTTTTTCTTGTTTTCTATTAGCGTCAACGATTGCAGAACGCGTCTTGGCTAGAGGCGCTGTTATCGCTAGTGAACAAGTTTTTTCTTTGCCAATGTCGAGGTTTCGTCGACTCTGTATTTTGAAACGCAAAAGCAATGTAGTTTGTCTATTCTCTGTGTAAGTCTATTTATAATGATAAACGCGCGAAAATGGAAAAAGTAAGTAAAAACGCGCACAGGTGATTAGTAAATGTTTTTTGTCACCGTGGTCCGGGAAAAAAATTAACTAAAGTAAGTAAAAGTTTGACGGTAGGTATAAACGGTGGGTATACAAATTTTACATACAATATTTTCTTTGTATAATAATTTATACTTACTGCGCAATTTGTAGCGAGGCAAGCGTTGAAATTGTTTTGTGCAAAACAAACTGAACAACTTTGGTTTTTGTCTTTACGAAATTTGCGAGTGAAATTTATCGTGCAAACGTGTTTTGCATCACAGTCGCACTTTGCATGTTTCGTCAAGTTTTAAAACAGAAGTTGTTCAGTTATTTTTGGTCGCGAGCCGTTCTCAAGTGTTGCCACTGCAAAATTGCGCAGTACAGGTTGAAATGTTCATACGATTGTTCGGCGTCTCGGCTCGGTCGGTAGGTATCACAAGTAGGTATAACTCTATTACTTGTTGTTTTTTTCTTTACAGGTATGTGTAGATGTAAACGTTTGTACGACAGTAACTGAAATCGCCTGCTCAATATTCGCGACTGAACAACTTTGGTATCACAATTGGTGAATTTTGAAAATAATAACATTGTACATAAGTTGTTCAGTTTTTGTCACGGAAAATGTACAGTTAATGTCGTAGATTCGTTTATTCTGTTTATTTGTGACCGCGAATCAAGAGCTATGTAAAGTTGGTATTTACCAACTTTTCTTAGTTACTGATACAATGGGACAAATAAAGTTTTAAAAATTTCAATTTACTAAATGTTAATTGGAATTAATAGATTGAAATTGCACACTACGTGCTCTGTTGTGTTTGTGTACGTTTGTATATAGTTTACATGGACTGACTCAAATGCTAGAACATTAATTTTAATTTCATTTTGACGTGACAACGTCTTATAAATTGGTTTGCCGGGTGACACTTCAAGAAACTGCGTTACGCTCCGCTCACGTTATGCGCTCACAATGAGAGCGAGTGAGAGGCACGCGTCCCTTCCACTCGGGCATGGTTAGCCCGCCTAAGAGCGAGAGAGACAGACATAAAAAGTGAAAGGCACGCGTCCCTTCCACTCGAGCACAGTTAGCCCGCCTAAGAGCGAGAGAGAGAGAGAATTATTTTACCACTCTAAAGTCGTTGTCACGTAAAACTTTCGCCCGTATACCGACTTTACAGGCAACCAATTTTTTTTTTCATATTTTACGTACATTACAAATACGTTAAAAGCACTCGTGTTACTAAGCTTTGTGTAAGTAAAGTCCATATAAACTAGAGTTTAAGTGTTAAGTCTCTTGTGCGAGTCTCGGGAAGGAATTTCACACGCGTAAGGGTCCGTTTAAGATCGCATCGCGCGGGAATTATAAATTTAGACAATAAATATAATAGAATATGTTTATTTGCAACAATAACACTAATAAAATTTAGTAGAAAATAACATGACTGGCATTTGGCACTATATTTTATCGAGTACCTAGGTTTTGCCCTCCCATGGCGACGGTCCCGTCACAAATACACAGTTAATATGGCGGTTATTGGTATTATATACAAATAAATACACGGTTTCGATATAACGACACACAAGTTATACAGCTGCGTAAACATATGCTAGAGTAGTGTGCTTCAAACTTTTCAAGGTACATCTAGGATATCGAGAAATATTGAAAGTATCAATTTTATTTGCACACAGCTAAAGACACAAACCGGTTTCTGAAAAATTGTGTTTCAAAAGTCAAAAGGCAATTTTTCTTCATTCAATAGGGGATACATTGTGATCACTTTAAAACGTCAAACTTAAAACTAGCTACCCCCTTACGCCGGCAAAAGAATTTTAGTTTAATATGCGTACCGTTTTCTTTTCATTCAGTTCTTCCTATTCTTTTATTGGTACGTGATCAGTCCCAAACGAAATGAAATGCCTCGCTCGGTTTGCAGCTGTGTAGCTATATTTCTTTCGTGCGTATTTTTAACTTTATTTATTTATTCAAAAACACTTATTGTTTAGTTCGCACCTTTTACAAGGGGATGCCGCGCACGAGTCCCTAAGATTTGAAAGAACATTGGCCACTTCTCATACTGCCCTGGACCTGAACGCAATATATTTTGTATGAAAATTTTCGTTTCTGTCAAAGTCACTTAGTTTTTGTTCATATTTGACAAATTATATTGATTTTAATGACTTAATTTAAGTAGGGCCGACTTCCAAAGCGTGAAACGGAATGAAAAAGAAAATGCGGAGTGCGTTCAAAACATCCAAGCAAGCGAAGTTAAAAATCGATATCATTTTCTTCTACAGTTTCTTTAAAATATCGTTTGTATAATCTTAATAGGCAAAAAATTAAAATTTTTATCGTATATAAATCGGTTCTATACGACCTCGGGTCCGTTTTGGCAATCGTTCTTTACGAGATGTAATATCTCAAAAATGACCTAAATTAAGGTCTGAATACCTTATATAGCACAGTGCACTGTGCTAGACGGTAGAGTAGCGAAGGAGACTCGCACACGAGCCCCTCCCCCGCACTGACGCCCCCGCCCGTTGCAGCCGCCTACAAGCACGCCGACGGTAAGAAGATCGACGGCAAGCGTGTGCTGGTCGACGTGGAGAGGGCGCGCACTGTCAAGGGCTGGCTGCCGCGCAGGCTCGGTGAGTCTCGCACCCGCGTGGGTGTAGTATTCGCGATCAGTAGTATTTGGGCTATTTTGAAATGGGTATTAAAAATGTTTCGTCTTTTTAAACCCCCCCCCCCCCCCCCGACGCAAAAAGGGTTTTTTAATATTATTTACAGGGTAGCGTTTGACCACAAGTCACCTGATGTTAAGTGACGATGTGGTCGAAGGTGGCGCCACGCTACACCTGGACTGGGAACTGGCTCTCAAGTGAGACTGCCGGAACACACCGATTGGTGCTCGGCGACAGATTCTTAACATGATGGTGGTAGCTAGTCAGACGAGCATTAAAAAATGCCCTCCCACCAAGCTATGGTTTCATCGCGATGTTTTCCTTCACCCAAAGCTCAAGCTCATTGTAGGATTCGAACCCACGTCCTACGGATCACAAATCGACGTCACTACCACTGTGCCATCATCGCTAAGAAAAAAAAATGGGTGTTGCAAGTTTGACGTCGATGTCTGTCTCTCTGTGTGTCTGTCTGCGGCATCGTTGCGTCATTTTTTTTTTTTTTTTCATTTGGCTATGTTTGAAGAAAATCGGTCCTAGATGTCAACGGTTTGATAAATTTTAAATTTATAGTTACGTGCCAACTGACAAGGTAACGTTTGACCACAACACAACAAAGAACACAGCTGATGTTAAGTGATGGTTCAGTCGAAGCTTGGTGTTTAAGATCAATCAATCATTATCAGCCTTTCACGTTCCCACTGCTGGGACTCTGGCCTTCTCTCAGAGAGTATGGGCTGTAATGTACCACGCTGGCCCAGTGCGGGTTGGTAGATATCGCATGCCCTTGAACGTTGTAGTTCTTGGACATGCCGGTTTCCTCGCGATGTTTTCCTTTACCGTTTGAGCGATGGCAAATCCGCACATAACTTATTGAGTCATAGGTGCGGGGCCGAGAGGATTCGAACTCGGTGTCGGCGTCTTGTAAGTCGCACGCCTAACCGTTCGGCCACCATCGCTCATCGCTGTTTAAGATGATGGATAAAATTGGAGAATTTGTAATGCCGTTGACTCTACGACAAAAGTCGCTGAACATTCGAATACGGTCAAAGACAAAAGTTTTTTCACCTCTCAAGCTCGGAAAGAGTCTATTTATCATTCGAAATCTGAGTGCAAAAGCGCATTTTGCGCGCTAGCGTGGAAGGTATTTTTAAACTTCGAAACTTTCTATTCAATAATTTTCCATACCGCCACTTAAAATGCAACAATACTTATCTCGTGTCAGAGTGCAAACCTCTTTTTGGAATAATCGCACTGGCAAGCACGACTATTGCATGAAAAAACAAACAAACCTATTTTATCTGTTTTTCTTGCATTTTCCTCGCTGTAGTGAGGTGAAAAGTTGTGTGTTTCGCTCGGCTGCAAAGTTATTCTGCGTCTCGTACCTTTGAAACCCTCGCTATGCTCAGTATTCAATACAAGTACTCGCGCTAAAATACAACTTTGCAGCCTTGCATAACAAATAGCTATTCCTATTACAGCATAGCGTTTGTGTGACGTGTGTGTGTGTGTATGTGACGTGTATGTGTGTGTAGGAGGCGGGCTGGGCGGCACGCGGCGCGGCGGCGCGGATGTGAACATCAAGCACTCGGGGCGGGAGGACAACGAGCGGGAGAGGGAGCGGTACCGGCTCGAGCAGCGCGCCAGGGACGAGAGGGCCCGGCGGGACCGCGGTATGTACCCACCGGCTGCGTCATCAGGTCCTCGTCACCAACTTCAATCTATTGTACTCATCAACACGATTCATATGAGCCTAAACACGAGGGGTTTACTAGAAGCCACTGCAGAGATGCCCTACCCACCTTCCGGCTGCATCATCAGACCCTCGTCACCAAGTCCAATCTATTGGACTCATCAACACGATTCATATGAGTCCAAACACGACGGGTTTGCTAGTATCCATTGCAGAGATCCCCTACCCACCTTCCGGCTGCATCATCAGACCCTCGTCACCAAGTCCAATCTATTGTACTCATCAAGACGATTCTTATGAGCCCAAACACAAGGGGTTTACTAGTAGCCAGCGCAGAGATGCCCTACCCACCTTCCGGCTGCATCATCAGATCAGGTCGATGATACCAAATTATTGCATTGTCACCGAGATTACATACACATAGTTAGTTAGTTAGTTAGTTAGTTACAAGTCAAGCTAATAAAAGTGTTTTAAAAAAACAGCGGCCAGCATCATTCCACGAAGCGAATCCGTTCGACTAAGATTGTCGTTATTCAGTACAGTGCGGTCGTATTTGGCTTTACTAAGTAAAGCCAAGTCGAAGAAGTTGTCGGAGTCTTTGTTTTGTAACATCTTTTGTTCAAGTAAATAGTTCGCTCATCGTTAAAACCTTCTTAAAAGACACATCTTTTGCTTATCTATTTAGATTTTCACTATCACAAATACAAAGAAAAATGCTTGGTAAATTAGACCCAATTATCAAAACTCAAAACTCAAATGTTTTTAAAACACTTTTATTAGCTTGACTTGTAACTAACTAACTAACTAACTAACTAACAATGTAATCAAATCTTAGAAGTCAATTTTCACCTACTTCTAATTGTCGTATCGACTTGAAACTTTGTATGTGTATGTAATCTCGGTGACAATGCAATAATTTGGTATCATCGACCTGATCTGATGATGCAGCCGGAAGGTGGGTAGGGCATCTCTGCGCTGGCTTTGTACTGGGTAAATAAAAGTACACACAACCAAAAAGCGCTCCACACTTTTTGAATTAACCATTATATCGTAACTAATACAAGTCAATTTAATTATTTTATATGTTTCAGTGCGTTTTTAAAGTGTTTCTTTTAGTTTTTTAAACTATATATTTTTATTTTATTCAATAAGATACATTGTGATCACGTTAAAACGTCAACTTAAAACTAGCTCCGCCTGTTCCAACCTCCTTACGCCGGCAAAAGAACAGGCAAGAAATCAGCTTAGTCTCTCGGAGTCCTCCTTTTAGCAAAACCTTTCGTAAACTGCTTTTGCAATTTTGAAATTTAGCCTATACAAGTATGTATAGATCTACCAGAATCTGATGGCAAAAGGAGAAATAAGAAATTGACGCTAGCAATACTAGGGGAAATTGGAGTAAAACGTTTTGATACTTTTTTTCCCTATAGTGGCTGATTTTGTGTGTGATACATGCAAATATAAAAATTTATCCAATGATCAAGGATAATTTTTGAAAATCTTACTGTGGCGAATGTTGAGTTCGAAATTTTGATGAAAACTCTAATTACTCTGTCCATGAGTTTATTAATTAATTAAAGGCTATCAGAACTTGAAAATAGTTCCAAATACTGCACATCCATAAAAAGTCTTCAACGGAAGAGGAAGACGCAGTATTTATGATAAACCTTTCCTCCTGCATCTCATACGATCATGTTCTATGAACTGATTTTCAATATTTATTACATGTTCACAAGATTTTCGCCATTCATCGATCCCTATTCGAGAGAAAGCTTCTTCAGTTCACACGAAAGATGCAATAAACCAAAGTATCAAGACTTGTCATTCCTACTAATTTGAAGCCAAACCATAAACAATTCCTCGAAATTTCAGTTGACAGATGACATTTTTTTCGTTGCCATATGAAAATCGCTATTTATTAAACTTTTTTTTGCCATCAGATAGACCTTTAGTTGTTAGATATTAGGGTTTCGTCAAGGAAACAGTCGATCTTGGGTCTAATCGAGTTGGACAACCGCGCCCTATACCATTGTTTACTGTACGGTGGTGTCAGGCGGCGGCGCGGGGCGGCGGCACTCCCGCTCGCGCTCCCGGCGCCGCTCGGGCTCCCGGTCCCGCCGGAGGGCGGAGCGCCCGGAGCGCCCCGACCGCCCCGAGCGCCCCGAGCGTCCCGAGCGCCCGGAGCGCCCCGAGCGACCGGAGCGCCCCGAGCGCCCCGAACGGGAGGCCAGGAGGAACGAAAACGACGAGGAGAAGGGGGAGGGGTGAGTGCTTGATCATCTGTTATGTATTATGTGTTCTATTTCATTGTGATGAAGGATTACATTCCCGCATCGATTTCTGTCTGACCGAATTCGTATCGATCCGAACGGATAAGTCGTATTTTATTTGGACATCCAAACAGCTTCCTAACTAAATATAAAATATACAATTATAGATTATAGACAGGAGTCGCATATAAAAAGAATAAGGTAGATTATAACAGGAAATAGAAGCGTAACATAATATAACAACAATAGAGTAGGAATGTAAAGAAAGAAAAAGTGAATTTTTCTCTATTCAATAGGATACATTGTGATCACTTTAAAACGTCAAACTTAAAACTAGCTCCGCCTGTTCCAACCTCCTTACGCCGGCAAAAGAACAGGCAAGAAACGCCCGGCAGGTAATTTTTTTGGCGCGATCACATTGTCAATTTTTTTTTTTACATTATACATACAATAAAACACAAAATACATAGGTAATTAAATAATTAATCAGTAATAACATAGGCGCGCCGGAATCATTCCTTACCTACATGGAGCGCTGTCTTGTTCTTGCCCCGGACTTCATGAGGGCGGGACCACACCTACTGGGTGCCCCCGTATGCTACTAGTGTAGCCCCCCGCCTGACAGTAGTGTAGCCCCCCGCCTGACAGTAGTGTAGCCCCCCGCCTGACAGTAGTGTAGCCCCCCGCCTGACACTAGTGTAGCCCCCCGCCTGACAGTAGTGTAGCCCCCCGCCTGACACTAGTGTAGCCCCCCGCCTGACACTAGTGTAGCCCCCCGCCTGACAGTAGTGTAGCCCCCCGCCTGACACTAGTGTAGCCCCCCGCCTGACACTAGTGTAGCCCCCCGCCTGCCACTAGTGTTGCCCCCGCCTGACAGTAGTGTAGCCCCCCGCCTGACAGTAGTGTTGCCCCCCGCCTGCCACTAGTGTAGCCCCCGCCTGACAGTAGTGTTGTCCCGCAGCCGCCGCCGGCGCCGGTCGCGGTCGCGGTCGGCGCGGCGGCGCCGCTCGCGGTCGCGGTCCCGCAAGCGAGCGCGCCGCGACAAGGAGCGGAAGGAGCACAAACTCAAGCCGGAGGTCAAGGTCAAGGAGGAGCCCACCGACGGTCAGTACACACACACTTCATCCAAATATATATAACTCAAACGTGACTGACTGACAGACGTAGTGATCTGATTCTATCAACGCACAGCCCAAACCCGTTTACACGGATCGGGCTGAAATTTGACATGCAGGTAGATGTTATGACGTAGGCATCCGCTAAGAAAGGGATTTTGATTAATTTGAAATTTTGAAACCCCCAAGGGGATAAAATAGAGGATGAAACTTTGTCAATTTTAAACCGATCGGGCTGAGACTGCATGCATAAAGGTGAGGTCAGAGTCCCAGCTGTGGGAACGTAAAGGCTGACGATGAACAAACATGAAAACAGATAAACAAGAGAAAATATTAAAAATACATAAAACAATAAAATTATTGAAATGATTGTATGTTACAAAGTTGAAGTAATAACCGTCCATTCGTTTCCCATTTCAGACTACCCGGAGTTCCGCATCCCTCCTCTCGACGTGCAGATCAAGCAGGAGCCCCCGGAGGAGGAGAACAAGTACCAACCGGAGGACAACAACGGGGACCACTACAACTACTGACCCCCGCCCCCGCCCTGCCACCCGCAGGCTAACAGTGACAGTGACAAGTGTAGACAAGTGTGACAGTGTGCGGAAATCTATATATATGACGAATCCGGTCTATTTCCTTACTATTGGATTTACTCCGTTACTATCTGCCATGGTATGCCGGTTTCATGTGTGCGTTCTGAGGGAGGTGTCGGTTGCAATAATAGAAGGCCGTTACAAATTAAACTGACACTGTATTCTTGACGAATCAATAATGTAGGTACATCCAGAATATTCCACAATCGCAAGGTGATACGGAACGCGGGACAGTTCCTCGATGATTCCTCGACCGCCGCAAGCAAGCTGTGTAGTTTCTCCTGTCGAGTACTGCCGTCAAGACTGTAGCGTCCCGTTTACGTCAAATCCATTTCAAATCTAGAACCCGTTTCCGACATAATTATATGTATTTTTAATTTTTTTTAAACAAATTTCGACAAACAAAATCGATTAATTTAACAAAATGCAAAAACTGACAGGATTACATCATCAACTAATAGTAAAAAAACTAAATTATAACGCTTTAAAAACGCACTGAAAAATATAAAATAATTAAATTGACTTGTATTAGTTACGATATAATGGTTAATTCAAAAAGTGTGGAGCGCTTTTTGGTTGTGTGTACTTTTATTTACCCAGTAAAAGAAGCGCTCCACACTTTTTGAATTAACCATTATAACCACTCAGGCGCTGCCGTCGCACGCCTTACCGTCTCTAAAGCGCTGCGCGGTCGAACATATTCACCAACCGCAAAATACCGCGGTATTGTTTTTTGATATTGTCGTTTTTACTTAATTTCTAGCAAACTTATTTAATTTCTGAAACTAGTTTCAGAAAGTAGACAGATTGGGCATTACACTAGTATGATTTGTTATAATGAATATGATATTTTTAAATACACATTACCACGTTAACTTTGTCGTCATGAAATTATTACGTTCATCTGTTGTAAAATGTTTATAAATTTCCGAATAGCAAAGTAAATAACAATTCTATCAAAATAAGAATTAGATAGGTTACACGTTGCTAAAAATAAATATCAATAACTAGTTATACTGTAAAACACTTCACAATTCTAAATACGAAATTCTCCACAAGTTTGTAAAGTTGTACCTAAAAAAGCAAATTGAAGCCAGTGTCTATTTTTTTTCTACATCCATAGATGTTTTTCTTTTATCCGATAGTGCTGTTCAACTAGTAATAATTTTAGCCGATTATAATCGTGTATCACGGCCAATAGTCGATTATAGAGGCTTATTTACAACACTTGTCGTTGAATCAGCTGTGGGCTTCGATCGTTACCCGCAGCCCTTTAGCGCGCGACGCGCGGGCAACCATCGAAGCCCGCATCGCCTGAGTGGATATCGTAACTAATACAAGTCAATTTCATTATTTTATATATTTCAGTGCGTTTACAAAGTGTTTTATTTTAGTCTTTTTAAGCTATATATTTTGTTTAATCAATCTATTGAACTCGTCAAAACAAATCATATGAGCCCAAACTCGAGGTTCCTAGTATCCACTGAAGAGATCCACTATCCACCTTCTGGCTACATCATGAGACCCTCGTCACCAATTCAAATCTATTGGACTCGTCAAAACGAATCTTATGAGCCCAAACTCGAAGGGTTTACCAGTAGATCCTCACAAACTTTCTTGTTTATAATATTAATAGGATATCTTTAAAACTTTGTGTTTTAAGATTGTAATATTTGAATTGTTTTAAATAATTAAGTCACATGCTGCACTTGAAGAAAAGTCGCAATTAGTCTATTGCCTCTACAGATATGTATAAAATTTACGGACAGACAGACACGAGAGCGGTCCTCGGAGGGTTCCGTTTTATTCCCAGGACGTGAGGAGCCCTAAAAAATGCGCAGAAAGCGCATTATTTGAAATGATCTATGAAATGTAATTAGATTTTAAATTATAAGCGAATATTAGTTAGAGAATAGAAGCGAGTAGTCGCCGCGCCTGCCGACCGGCGGTCGCGTGTACCAAGCGACCACCCTGTACCGCACAGAACATTACAGAATGCTCTGGGCGGTACCAAAGTGTTCTAAGCTGTACCAAAGTCGTATACACTGTATCAAAGTCATCTGTGCAGTATCAAAGTCGTATACACTGCATAAAAGTTATCTGCGCTGTATCAGTCATCTCTGCTGTATAAAAGTGGTCTGCGTGTAATCAATGTTTGGTCTGTACAGTACCAATCTGGTGTATGTGGTACTAAAACTGTTATATGTGTTTTACGCGGTATCAGTGTTATACGCATTATCAAAGTGTGACACGCGGTACCAGCTTGGTGTATGGGACCAGTCGGTCGGCTTGAGCGCCTCGTTACATTGGTAACGGTGTCCAATGTAAGTTAGCCGTAAGTTCTGTGACTCGTGGAAATATATTCATGAAATTATATTGTTGTTTCATTTTATTCCCGACTTTGTAGGCAAAGCTTTGGCCACAGAGAGGTTTCTCGAGACCGTTACATAGAGTTTAAATACCCCCCGACATCTTTGACCGAACTTCATCAAAGATAGCTTAAAGTGCCTTAAATTATTTTGGAAAACAGCTGATACTCCTACACTATTGAACCAATATTAACCAAACATAGGGAAAGGAAACTGCTTTCAAACGAAAAAAATGCATCGAAATCGGTCCATCCGTTTGAGAGCCAGGCTGCCACAGACATCGACGTCAAACCCCTATTTTTGCGTCGGGGGCTATAAAAGCTAGGTATTTAATGTTGAAGGTTTTGTTGTAGAACTACTGGAAGGCTTTTGGTTACTTTTTTCAGTGTAGTGTTTGACCACAATAATTTAAAGATTCAAAGTATTTATTGACTTCCATAATACACAATCATCATTATCAGCCTTTCACGTTCCCACTGCTGGGACTCTGGCCTTCTCTCAGAGAGATAGTATGGGCTGTAATCTCCCACGCTGGCCCAGTGCGGGTTGGTAGATGTTGCATGCCCTTGAATGTTGCAGTTCTATACAATACACAATAGTTAGTCATAATAGGGTAAATCAATCTCCTGATGTGAGGTGAAATGAACACATGGTCGAAGGTGGCGTCACGCTACACCTCGACAGGCCTTGACTGAGAACTGGCTCTCAATTGAGGCTGCCGGAACACACCGATAGGTGCTCGGCGACAGATTCTTAACAAGAGAGTGGTAGCTAGCAGGCGAGCACTAGAGATTGCTCTACCACCAAGCTATGGTTTCATCGCGATGTTTTCTTTCACCGAAATCTCAAGCTCATTGTAGGATTCGAACCCACGGATTGCAAAACAACGTCATTATTACTGAGCCATCATCTGCTCTATATTTATCTTTCAGAAGATCAAAATCGAAAAACAAAATTTCATTTCTTCTGGACTCGCCTTGAAATATCGTTTGTATAATTCTATCTTTAGTCTACTAAAGAGGTTTGCTCTAGCAAACCGTGGATAGATTCTCTGCGATTGATGTGATAAATAATAAAACATTTTCAATTGTTAAACAATTTTTATTTAATCTAGTTCCAGGTGCCGATACTAGTCGGAGTAACTTAGACACGCGACACCTGTCACCTACAGAAGTGCCCCGAGCACTGAGAGGTTACCTACACTTTGCCCCACCAAACCGCCCCACTGGTCACTTATTGATATCGGTGGGGCAAACTGGTTTAAAATTTCGTTTGACTGCCCCACTAGGGTTGGCAATGCTCGATTTACCAGGTAGTGTTTATAAATAAAAGTCAAAAACATTTGATTGGTTCTGTTTTAATCAGTAGTTAGGATGATTTAACACAATTTTCCATGATATGTTAACAAATGCAAAGGAAAAAAACATAATCACATAATGACGCACTCAGTAAATAGACCTGGCCATTTTGAATCAGTTATTTGTGAAAACCAGTGTAATTTGCCCAACTTTTGGGGGCAAGGTGGACTTCAAAGTTTGCCCCACTGGTGGGGCAAAGTGGAACTGTCAGACGAACAATCAATACCAATGCGGAACAAACAAATTTAAAATCTTTTCTCTTTATACATTTTTAGGGATCCTTCGTACTGTGGTGGTTATGGAGATTTTTGTGTGATTATTGAAACGCCGGTGGTGTGATTCGTACTGCGTGTTCACAGTGAATGATATTTATTACTAAAAGTTCCGTTATATATACACAACTAGCCTAATCTTCGTTTGACTTCGGCAGGAACTCGGGTCGCTTCGGCAGGCGGCGCGTCGCACGTGGTGTTTAGGATCGGAGAGTCCTGTTTGTTTATTGCGCTGGGAAAGTTCGGCTGGTCTTTGAGCTATTGGGTCGTAAACTGCAATTGTTCTTTTCGGCGTATTTATTCTTTTGTTTCAATGGTGGGAAACGTAGACGATGCAACGGTGAAATATTCCTTTTATTGCTGTGCGTAGTAAAATTGTATTGTTGTTAAAACTGCATTTTATATTTGTTTATCTTCTGGTGTTATGGGAACGAAATATCGTGGGAAAGGACTGTAGTAGCGTAGCTACATGACTCCCTCCCTAGCGAAAGCGTACCGGCAGTTTGATTTGGCGGCCGAGTCGTGTTGTTCGTATTATTGGTTGCGGTGATGCTGGTGTATCTTGATCTGGTATCAATACGTTATTATTGGCCGGTTCCGATGATAATTGCGGTGGGGGTACGATGTCTTGTTTCGTTGGTATGATGATGACGTGGTCTTGAGTTGGCTGGTCCGAAATGTTTTCGTTTAAAATGTAAGCAGGCTTGAGTCGGTCGATTGAAATAGTTGAGCTTCTCTCTGGTAACTGTAATATGAATGTTTTGCTGTTTCGATCTATGACCTTGAATGGTCCGTCGTAGGGTGGTCGCAGCGGCTTCTTAACTGCGTCATTTCTTACAAACACATGCGAACATGTTTGCAAATCTTGATGCACGAAGATTGGTCGCTTGTTGCCATGTGATTCGGTCGGATGAGATGGCTTGATTGCGTTTATGGTAGCTCGTAGTCGAGTTACGTAGTCGTAGTTCATGTCTTGTTCGTTTGATGGTGGTGTGACGAAGAAATCACTAGGTAGGCGTAGCGTTTGTCCGTAGGTGAGTTCAGCGGCGCTGACGCCTGTGTCTGTGCGCGGGGCGGCACGTAATCCCATGAGGACTGTAGGAAGCTCGTCTATCCACGTTGAATGTTGAGACAGGCGAGTCTTTAGTGCAGCTTTGAGTGATCGATGCCAGCGTTCTATCATTCCATTTGACTGAGGATGGTAGGGCGTAGTGTGTGTTATTTTGATCCCCATTGCGTTCATGAGCCTGGCGAAAAGGTGACCTGTGAATTGTCCTCCTCTGTCGCTCGTGATGACTGACGCAAGCCCGTAGCGAGTAATCCAGTGCTCATAGATTATCTTCGCCACGGATTCCGCAGATATATCTTCTGTGGGAATTGCTTCTGGCCATTTCGTTACTCTGTCGATCATTGTAACGAGGTATCGATGGCCTTGCGGTGAGGTGGGTAGCGGTCCGACGATATCTACGTGGATGTGTTGAAATCTCTCAGTAGTCACTGGAAACTTTGAAATGCTGCTCGATGTGTGTCTCTGGATTTTGGATCTTTGACATTGTAAGCAATTTTTGCACCAGACTCCGATTTCTACCATCATCGATGGCCAGAAAAACTTCTGGGACATAAGTTTGCGTGTCGTGCGAATGCCAGGGTGGCTTATGTTGTGTACGGTGTCAAATGCAAGTCGTCGAAATTCTTCCGGCATGTATGGTCGAATGTATGACGTTGATGTTTCGCAGTAAATAGGTGATTGAGATTCGGGCATAGTGACTCGTTTCATTGTTAAGTTGGCTTGTTGTGAGAGTTTCTTGATTGTTGCGCTGTCTTTTTCTTGAGCATGGGCGACTTTGTCATAGTCAATTAGTGATGGGCAAATGATGCTGTCGACAGGTAGACGACTCAGAAAGTCAGCGACAGTGTTTTCTGCTCCGATGATGTGTCGAATGTCCGTAGTAAACTCGCTAATGAAGATCAATTGTCTGGCTCGACGCGGTGTTTCAGACGCTGACGGTGGCTTTTGGAGCACGAAGGTCAACGGCTTGTGGTCGGTGAATATGATGAGATCGCGTCCTTCGAACATTTTTCGGAAATGCTTGACCGCCATGTATATTGCAAGTAGCTCGCGGTCGAATGTGCTGTAGTTACATTGTGCATCGGAAAATTTCTTTGAAAAATAGCCGAGCGGTTGCCATTTTCCGTCGATGTGTTGTTGTAGGACAGCTCCTGCACATTTATCAGACGCGTCGCTGAAAATTGCCAGGGCAGCCTTGTGCGATGGGTGAGCGAGCAAAGCGGCGTTTTGGATTGCAACTTTGCAAGCTTCAAACGCTGTTGTCGCTTCGTCGGTCCATTCAATGTTTGTTTTGTCTCTTTTCTTGACGTTGTGTAAGTAGGCATGGAGCGGTGCTTGCATTTCTGCGGCTTTCGGCAAGTGATCGCGATAGAAATTGATCATGCCGAGGAAACGTCTTAATTCTTCAATCGTTTTTGGTTTTTCGTAATTGCAGATTGCTGTGACCTTTTCAGTAGGTGGTTTGATTCCTTCTTTGCTCACAGAGAAACCAAGAACTGCACTTCCGGTTGGCCGAAGATGCATTTGGCTGGATTGATTGTGATGCCATTTTCTTCTAGTTTTCTTAGTACTATCCGGAGATGCTCCTTATGGCTGGATTCATCACAGGACGCAATAATGAGATCGTCAATGAATGCATAGACGAAATCGAGTCCATGGAGTACTTCGTGGATAAATCGTTGGAAAGTCTGTCCGGCATTTGTTAAACCGGGACACATTCTCGGAAATTCAAATAATCCCATTGGCGTTATGATGGCAGTCTTTTCTATGTCTTCTTCTTTGACCTTGATTTGTTGATAGGCTCGGTTGAGATCAATGGTACTGAATATTGTCTTATTAGACAACTGGAACGTGAAATCTTTTATTCTTGGAATCGGATAGCGATCAGGCGTTGTGACGGCGTTCAATCTCCTATAATCTCCACAAACGCGAAGGTCCCCGTTCTTTTTCGGTACGATGTGCAGAGGCGATGACCAAGGACTTTTGCTTGGACGGCAAAGGCCTTGTTCGATCATGTTTTCGAATTCTTTTTTTACGGCTTCGTAACGGTGCGGTGCGACTGGTCGAGCGCGGCAATGAATAGGCGGTCCAGTCGTTTCAATGTAGTGTTCGACGCTGTGCTTTGTATTAAGTTCCATTGCTGTAAGACGTGTAGTTCCGGGAAATTCCGCTAGTATGTCGTGATAAGATTGCTGTACGTCGATACTACGAATTGTTGGTACGTTGCTTGCTCGGACGTATGAAGTTGTTGATAATTTTGTTATGCCGTCGATCAGTCTTCGGTTTTTGATGTCAACGATGAGTTGGTGGTGTTTGAGAAAATCAGCCCCGATGATAGGTTTGCTGACTTCCGCAACGACGAACTTCCACTTGAACGGACGGCGAAGATTTAAGTCGAGTGTCAATGTTTTTTCGCCGAATGTTGGAATGACAGTATTGTTTGCAGCGTAGAGTTGAAATTTGAGTGGTTTTGACGATTCTCCTTTGTTCCGAGGTAGGACGGATACGTTTGCGCCGGTGTCGATTAAAAACGTTAGTTTTGACGTTTTATCGGTAACGAATAGGCGGTATGAGTTTTCAGATACTACGCTGGGTTCCGCCTCAGCCAGCGCAGGCTCTAGTTTTCCGACTGATTGTTTTCGTGGTTTGTATGAACACGGCATGGTGCAACGTCTTGCTTCATCACCAAAACGACTGTGGTAATAGCAGTATGGTGACGGTGATTGACTGCGTGATCTGTTATTATCACGACTCGTAGAACAGTTGCGACGGACGTGTTGGTATTGTTGTTGATGGTTGTAGTGCTCGTTGTATTGCGGATTTTGTCTTTGTGACGACTTAAAAGCGGCAAACTCAAGAGACAATTTTCGTAATTCTTCTGCCAGGAACTGAATATCTATTTGGCCGCGAGACGTGGATGCTGATGATGTCGATACGGCCGAAACTTGCGTAATTGTATCTTCGATCATCTTGTCGGCAAGTAGAGCAAGCTCATCGAGTGCAGTCTGAGTTTTGAATGTTTCACTGATGGTGAGAACGGATCGGATATGCGCTGGTAAATGGTTAGACCACATGAGACGTAACGTGGAATCGGGAACTTTATCGCGTGCTAGACTTTTCATGCGTCGAAGTAGCTGGGACGGCTTCTGATCGCCGAGTTCCGTGTCGGACAGCAACTTCTGCAACTGACGATTGTCTGATTCTTCATAGACGGTGATGAGTCGTTCTTTTAATGCTGTGTACATATCCGCTTCTGGAGGGCTGTATAAGAGGTCGCTAATCTGTTCGATGTCCATCTTGTCGAGCTGAGCAATCACCATCTGGGCTAGCTGGGCTTGGCTACGGTTTAAATCGCTTGTTGCGGCTTCAAAGGTGAGAAACCATAGTCGAACCTTGTCGCGCCAAAAAGATGGGATTCGCAATGGCAAGGTGATACCGGCGACTTCTTGCTGAAACTTTCTCGTGGTCGTATTTTCCTCTGCTTGATTCTGCATTTTGCGCTTGTTGCTGTTCTTATGTAGGGGTCACCACTTTAGGGATCCTTCGTACTGTGGTGGTTATGGAGATTTTTGTGTGATTATTGAAACGCCGGTGGTGTGATTCGTACTGCGTGTTCACAGTGAATGATATTTATTACTAAAAGTTCCGTTATATATACACAACTAGCCTAATCTTCGTTTGACTTCGGCAGGAACTCGGGTCGCTTCGGCAGGCGGCGCGTCGCACGTGGTGTTTAGGATCGGAGAGTCCTGTTTGTTTATTGCGCTGGGAAAGTTCGGCTGGTCTTTGAGCTATTGGGTCGTAAACTGCAATTGTTCTTTTCGGCGTATTTATTCTTTGTTTCAATGGTGGGAAACGTAGACGATGCAACGGTGAAATATTCCTTTTATTGCTGTGCGTAGTAAAATTGTATTGTTGTTAAAACTGCATTTTATATTTGTTTATCTTCTGGTGTTATGGGAACGAAATATCGTGGGAAAGGACTGTAGTAGCGTAGCTACACATTAGTATAGGTTTAAAAAGTAATATTTACAATCTTATACAAATGTCTTACAAAATTATGTAACACTAAATTATTGTAGTTCCTAAACCAGATATAGATGGAGCTATAATTGAATATCTTTCTATTCAAGATAGCAAAGGAATCAATTTAAAAAAATTGTTTAAGAAGTTCCGATAGATGGCGTTTATATATAAACAAGTCAAGCTAATAAAAGTGGATTAGATTAGATTCTTGATTTATGGACTGTGACTTATTCTTGTCACAATTCTGCCAATGTCCGTTTCATGTTAGTGCCATAATAAAAGTGTTTTAGAAATAAACTTCTGTCATGCGGACTTTTTGACAGCAATTGAACTGTAAACATTTTGTTTTTGTGATTGTCTAGCTGTTCCCTGCGGTTTCACCCGCGTGGGCTACAGTTTATCGCGATAAAATGTATTCAACTGTTTTGCTGTTTGGACTCCTTTACCTTTGCTATTACCATTAATAAACTAAAGCTAGGAGTACTGTACAGGGAGCCCTAAAAAGAAATAAGTAACTTCTATTATATCTTTACAACTACAAAAGTGGTCGATGCTACGGGGCGTCCTTTAATTACGTGAGGCAATTTTGAGAATTTTTCGACCCCTTTTTTGGTGAGATGTCGTAAGATTTTCCTCAACCCCCCACCTCTATCTCACGCGAGATTAATCAAAACATCTATTTGAGCTGTAAACGAATATTACCGTAATTTAAAATCACAATCATAAAAATTAAACAATGAATATCAAAGAAAAAATAATTTTCACGCAATTTTACACCGTTTTCTGCGAGTAAAATAATTACGTGATATTTGCCGAGACCGCTATTTGCCCCCTCCCCGCTAAGTGAGATTTGGAAAGATTTAGCTTGATTTCCTCCCCCCCTAGAACACGACACGTGATTAATGAACAGCCCCTTAGTGTATTTGCCAGTGTCAAGTATTAAATATTTCAAAGTCAGAGAGTTGAATCAAGTTTAAATGATGATGATGATGAGATAGGACCCAGCAGCAAGCCGGGTCAAAGATTGTCAATGTCAATGTGATCGCGCCAAAAAATTACCTGCCGGGCGTTCCTTGCCTGTTCTTTTGCCGGCGTAAGGAGATTGGAACAGTATTGAATAAAATACTATTGCCCATTGACAATCTTTTCTGAAGTGAACTTTCTTTCAATATAACGTGTGCAAATCAATAACCCAGTAGCGGGAATCGATCCCGCGACCTCACTACATAGACAGCTGCAGGCCCATCGATTAAAACATTAGATAAAGTAATTTTCACAACATTTTACATTACATAATCTATGGCGACGGCTAGCACAAGTCAATGACGTCACAAGCCGCGTTCTTCCTCCCCCGCGCCCCCCTCCTCCTCCGAGCCGACCTAGTATTAGCTCTCACGTTTCTTTCCACAGACGGGAAAGAAAATAAATTCTGATGGCTACTGTCTGCGAGAGCTTGGCCAGGTCCAACGTTGTCTCCAGTCATTTGGGCGCTGTCACTCGCTGTTTGGACACTTTCACTCGCTGTTTGGACACTTTCGCTCGGAGTTTGGACACTTTCACATGTTGAAGGAAAATGTCGCCTCGTGGTGTATGCGCTGAAAAATGAAAATGTCAATTTATTGCTACTGTATAATATATAGAGAGTTTGACCTGACAAGTTATTAAGGAGGCATCCATTAATTACGCGAGGCATATTTGAGAATTTTTCGCCATTGGTGAGATATCGTAAGATATTCCGCAACTCCCTCCCCCGTCCCCTAATCTCACGCGAGATTCAACAAAACTTCTTATTTGGGCTATGAACGTTTTGGATTATTGAGAAACAAAAACACAACTTGTCCCATTTGAAGACTAGCAAAGACTAGTGTTTGTGAATATGACCGTTATCACAAAATTAAATAATGAATATGAAACAAAAATTATTTTTCACGCAATTTCACACCGTTTTCTGCGAGAAAAATAATGACGTGATATTTCCCCCCCCCCCCCTCCTTCTTAAGTGAGAGTTGGAAAGATTTAGCTTGATCCCCCCCCCCCCCCCCCCCCTAGAACACCTCACGTAATTAATGGACGCCCCCTAATGGGCTTCGAGCATCACCACAGAATATATATTCCAGTACCACCACACTGAATGAATGAACGTGAATCAGTTGCCATTTGAAATATAGTAAAATGTACGTTTTAAAATTAATAACACACACAGTTAAATCCTATCCTACCAATATTATAATTATGCGAAAGTTTGTGTGTGTGTGAATGTTTGTTACCACGTAACACCGCAACTACTAAACCGATTTTGATGCAATTTATTTATTTGCTAACAGGCGAGCAGCTTGAGGCTGATGTGCCTATATCATGCTGTGTTGAATTGCAAAGTCAATTCTGTAGCAAGGAAGCATTGTTCGTTCGCAACCACTTGTCCAGTCTGTTTTGACGTGACAACGTCTTATAATTCGATAGAGCCGGCTGCACGCACGAAAAGACATGACTCATGCGGCGTTACCTCGCTCTGAGGCGTTCCATGTAAGGCTTGAAGTGCAAGCGAGAGCGCGGAACGAGCGACAAAGAAGCACAATCGGCCAATCGACGTTGTCACGTTCAACTATCGTCAGTAAACCGACTTTACAGACAACCAATTTAAAGGAATTTACTGAAGGAGCTGACACAACGTCTTCTGGTAGTCTGTTCCAGTTGTGCACCACTCTGGAAGCCAGGAAGTGGCGCGCAGAATCTGGAATGAAGATAGCTTCATCACCTGCCCCATGTCATTGGGTATTGTTGGTTGTCCTGCCCCCCCCTCGCCGGCGGCGCGGGCTCCCTGGGGGGAGGGCTGCCCCCCCGCCCGCCGGAGGCGCCCCCCAGGGGCTCCCCCCGGGGGGCCGCCAGCCCCGGCGCCGCGTTGGGGTCCGTCGCGTCCTGGGGGCAAATCAAATCAAAAAAAAATTATTCAATACGATACATTGTGATCACTTTAGAACGTCAACTTAAAACTGTTCCAACCTCCCTACGCCGGCAAACCATCACTCATTCGACGACGCGGTGGCCGAGTTGGTAGTGTCCCTGCCTGCGGTCCCGGGTTCGAATCCCGGTAAGGGCAAATATATGTGTGATGAGCACGAATATTTGTACCTGAGTCTTGGATATTTCTATCTATATAAGTATTTATTTCTCTATATAAGTATGTATATCGTTGTCTCGTACCCATAACACAAGTTTCGAGCTTAATTTGGGGCTAGCTCAATTTGTGTGCAATGGTCCCCAATATTCATTTATTTATTTTATTTTTATTTATTCGTTTGGCCACCATCCATACGTTTGGCCACCATGGCTCATTCATTTGGCCACCATATCTCATTCGTTTGGCCACCATCTAGCTAACTGAACCTACTCACCATAAACGATATCACATCCATCGGTATCTTGTCCTCCCAATCAGTAGCCCTCTGCTTCTGCGCCGGCCCCTCTTCCTCGCCCTTCTTCTCTGCCTCCTTTCTTCTCTTCACACACTCCGTCTCACTCCTCGGCGCACTCACCTCGGCGTCGTCTTCTTCCTCTATGATGACGCTTGTTATGGGACTGTTGCTACTAAACACTTTGTCTATGGACAAGCCGAGCGCTGCACTATTTTTCTTTTGAGCTTTCTTGAGGCCCGACCGATTGCAACTCATGAGAGCGTTGAATAATTTATCGGATTGAGTGTTCGCTAGCATTTGACCCGCACTGTTTTGCACTTCAACGTTGAAAGTTGCACCGCTTTGATTGTGAACGTTGAACGAAGGACTATTTTGGTCCGCCCCGTTGCCCGAACCAGCCACACTTTGCAAATTATTGTCCAACACTGCAACGGGTATGTTATCGGACACAACGGATGTATTCCCCAAGTCTGCGCTGTTCATCGATTTGAGATAAGATGCAACCTGCCCGGGCTCAGATAGGACGTCGAAGTCCACACCGTTGTGTAGAGCCAGCTTCGGTGTTTGGATGTGCAGGCTGGAGTTGTCGATGGTAACCAGCTGACCGTTGATGATCTGCGCTGCTAGGGATGGGACGGTGAGGGTGCCGTTGCTGCCTCCAACTATCGGGTGGAGCATGAACGTGGAGGCCTGAGATTTCAGCAGGGCTTCAAGCGGGACGATCTTGGGTTGGTTCGGGACGGCGGAGGTGACTGCGTGCTCGTCGGGTGCCTCCGGGGCTCCGCTGGGCTCCTCCTCGAGTTTGATCTCTATTGGGTCGGACTCCTCGTCGATCAGCATCACAGACTCCATGTATATCTCGGGCTCTGGGCTGCAAAGTGGAATTGTAAGTTTTTAGTAGCTGTTCCCCGCGGTTTCACATGCATTAACATCAGGTCACTAGTGGTCAAACGCTACCCTGTAAGGAGTAAAAAAATAAAAATAATCATTTAATTCAGATCCGTTCAGTAGTTTTTGCGTGAAAGAGCAACAAGCATCCATCCATCTATACTCACAAACTTTCACCTTTGCAATATTATTAGGATGAATTGTCACTTTGACAAGTTGTCGGTTGTGAACTTTGACGTTTAGACTTTTTTGGCGGCAATTGAACTGTCAACATGAAGATTTCGTTTTCCAAAACTTGTGTTTCTTCGAGTGATAATGTGCAATATCCATTATGTGTTCGTTAATGTGTACGAGTGTGGGAAATTGAAATAAAGTTGTGAAAGTGACTTTTCTAGTTGCTCCAAAAGAGTCCGTGTAAAGTTTAAGTAAAGCGCCACTACTTTACTTAAACACTCATCCCATCATCGTCATCATCATCATTTAAATTTGATTCAAGTTTCTGAGTTTGAAATATTTTATACTTGACACTGGCAAATACACTAATCGTGTGACGACAGTACAAAACAAAAAAAAACTTTGACGTTTAACGAAAACTTTTATAGTTTCCAAAACTGGTAGTAGGTAGAGATAGTACGAAGGTCGTGGTACTCACTCGGGCGGGGGCGGGGCGGCGGGGGCGGCGTCCGGGATGACGTACACGTCGGCGCACGAGCCGGGGGCTCCCTCCTCGCGCTCCGTGTGCTCCGCGCCCTGCGCACAACTACGCGTCACTACTCTACTTTAAACCGACAGCGAAAATGTAACAATCGACAATAATTTTATTTGTAGCAAAAAAAAAACTGAAACTAAACACTTTAAAAACGCACTGAAAAATATATAAAATAATTAAATTGACTTGTATTAGTTACGATATAATGGTTAATTCAAAAAGTGTGGAGCGCTTTTTGGTTGTGTATACTTTTATTTACCCAGTAAAAGAAGCGCTCCACACTTTTTGAATTAACCATTATATCGTAACTAATACAAGTCAATTTAATTATTTTATATTTTTCAGTGCGTTTTTTTTAGTTTTTTTTAATTTTAACTATATTATTGTTATAATTATTATTATTGAATAGAAGTGTGTGTGTGTGCACCTGGAGGCTGTTGACGACGAGCACCTCTGTGTGCAGCAGGCGGCTGCGCGCGCGCACGCCGCGCAGCCGCGCCTCCCACTCCGGCACGTGGCGCGCCGCGCCGCTCTGCGGGCAGCGGGGGACGTTCAAACGAAAAGCGGATACAAAAGCCGCTTTTAATAATGGTTAAATTCAAAAAGTATGGAGCGCTTTTTGGTTGTGTGTACTTTTATTTACCCAGTAAAAGAAGCGCTCCACACTTTTTGAATTAACCATTATATCGTAACTAATACAAGTCAATTTATTTATTTTATATTTTTGAGTGCGTTTTTAAAGTGTTTTTTTTAGTTTTTTAAACTATATATTTTTATTTTTTTACTTTTTAGTCTTTTGTTACCAAGACCAATCTATCGGTATCATCAAAAGGAATCATATGAGCCCAAACTCGAGGGGTTTACTAGTAGCCACTGCAGAGATCCTTTACCCACCTCCCGGTTGCATCATCAGACCCTCGTCACCAAGTTTAATCTATTGGACTCATCAAGACGATTCATATGAGCCCAAACACGAGGGGTTTACTAGTAGCCACTGCAGAGATCCCCTACCCACCTTCCGGTTGCATCATCAGACCCTCGTCACCAGGTCCAATCTATTGTATTCATCAAGACGATTCATATGAGCCCAAACACGAGGGGTTTACTAGTAACCACTGCAGAGATGCCCTACCCACCTTCCGGTTGCATCATCAGACCCTCGTCACCAAATCCAATCTATTGTACTCATCAAGACGATTCATATGAGCCCAAACACGAGGGGTTTACTAATAGCCAGTGCAGAGATGCCCTACCCACCTTCCGGCTACATCATCAGATCAGGTCGATGATACCAAATTATTGCATTGTCACCGAGATTACATACACATACAAAGTTTCAAGTTGATACGACAATTAGAAGTAGGTGAAAATTGACTTCTAAGATTTGATTACATTGTTAGTTAGTTAGTTAGTTAGTTAGTTAGTTAGTTAGTTAGTTAGTTAGTTAGTTAGTTAGTTAGTTAGTTAGTTACAAGTCAAGCTAATAAAAGTGTTTTAAAAATAAGCGCGGGCTGATGTAAATAAGCTGACTCCGTTTAGACGTTGACGGCTTTTTCCCAAAGTCCAAACAAATGCAAACCTTATTCCAATACAGATACAACTCAAAATCGTCGCTCTTGAAAATAGGCGTTCAAGCCGCTTTTTCAGCGGTTTAACAAAATAAGCAAAAACGTTTAAACGTGTTGTCAATTTTAAGCCGTTCATCACATCTTTGTCTGCAAGGGATACCCAGTGCTGCCAACTCCAAAGATTCCGACTCCCTAGACTCTTTTAAAACTAACTCCACCAGGAGCGGACCCACGATTTTGTCGGGGACAGAAAAATATTAGGATAGGTGAAAAAAAATTGATAAATAATTAAGTAAATAATATACAGATAGTAACAGAGCGATAGGCAAAGCTGATCTGATACCTGGTTGGTGGTTAATTAGGGATGTGAAAAAATAATCGATTTTTATTTTTCTTTTAATCGATTAAAGATTAGATTTAAGATTAAAGATTATCTTTTTATTTTTCTTTTTTTCGATTTTTATTTATTTAGGTTTTTTGTTGATTGATGGCAGTCCTCCTCTCCTCTAGTTTTTAAGTAATGTTGTTGTTGTGCCCAACAGGGTCCATAATTGATCTTAATTATATTATGACTAACTATTGTACATTATGGAATGCAATAAATTCTTTGAATCTTTAAAAAAATCGATAGTTAAATATTAAAAATCGATTATTTATCGATAAATTTATTACATAAAAAAATCGGTTATATAGCTGCGCGAGCACCTCGTCCGACTGTATCCTATTGAATAGAATTTGAACCGCGGCAAGGTTGTATACTCACGGGCTCCTTCTCCCCCTGCAGCTGCGCGCGCAGCTCGTCCCGGAAGCGCGGCGCGCGCTGCATGAGGTCGTAGAGGCCGTGCACGGAGCCCGACAGGTTCACCGCCAGCCGGAACCGGTGCGCCGCCGCCGCCTGCCGCGAGCACAAGTAGCACACGCGCTGGAACTGCCGGTCATCAATCATCAACCAGCTGTTCCTCGCTTTATGCATGCTAAGACTTTTTTTTTACTATTTACAGGGTATCAATCAATCAATCAATATAATTTATTTGCATAAACATGGGGGTACACAATAAAAGGTGATAAAACGAAATAGTTAGATCGCCATATTTTGACCTTTCGGTGTGTACATTGGGTTGCAATATAATAACAGGTTAAGTACATTAAATTATAAATTTTCCATGCATGAATTATTATAAAACCTATAGCAGTTACAATTATAACAGTTAACAATAAATCTAAATGTCTAGGAATAAAGCTATGTCAAATGAAAAGATTATAGGGTAGCGTTTGACCACAAGTCACCTGATGTAAAGTGACGACGTGGTCGAAGATGGCACCACGCTACACCTGGGCTGGGAACTGGCTCTCAAGTGAGGCTGCCGGAACACACCGATAGGTGCACGGCGACAGATTCTTAACAAGAGGTTGGTAGCTAGCCAGGCGAGTACTAGAAAATACCCCAGTAGTCTCAGTCCTTCTTCTTCTTCCCCTGGTCCCATCTACTTGTGGTCGGCGCAGCATGTATTCTTCTTCCACTCTCCCTTATCAGCTGTCATCGCTTCACTCACTCCCCTTCCATTCATATCAACCCTCACACAATCCATCCATCTTTTCTTTGGTCTTCCTCTTCCCTTCCATCCATCAACATTCATATCCATCACTTTTTTTGTAATATGACTATCATCCCTCCTCATAACATGTCCATACCAAGCTAAACGATTCCCTTTCAACTTATCTGTCACTGGTGCTACCTTCATACTTCCTCTAATATACTCATTCCTTATTTTATCCATTCTCATCACTCCCCACATCCATCTCAACATTCTCATCTCGGCTACATGGAGTTTCCTCTCATCCGTCTACTTTACAGCCCAACATTCCGATCCATACATGGTGACAGGTCTTATTACGGATATGTAGATTTTGCCCTTCAACTTGAAAAAAGTCAAAGTTTCAGCCTGATCGGTTTAAAATTGACAAAGTTTCATCATACAAACTTTCATCCCCTATTTTATCTCCTTGGGGGGGTAGAATTAATCAAAATCCTTTCTTTGCCTATGTCATAACTAAAATGATTATGTCATAAATCTACCCTGCATGCCAAATTTCAGGCCGATGCATCCATTGGTTTGGGCTGTGCGTTGATAG
The DNA here is from genome assembly GCA_931315375.2 of Opisthograptis luteolata. Classification (NCBI taxonomy): domain Eukaryota; kingdom Metazoa; phylum Arthropoda; class Insecta; order Lepidoptera; family Geometridae; genus Opisthograptis; species Opisthograptis luteolata. Next base: position 5,311,107 of record OV928063.1, on the reverse strand, counting down.
ATCACTATGTCAGTCAGTTGGTCACCTTTGAGTTATATATATTTAGATGTAAAACCGCGTGGAACAGCTAGTAAAAAATTAAAATAGAATTAACATTACAATTTTTCTACAAAATCTAATGCCACCCCGTGAACCTCGCGCTGCATATTGCCACTATAACACAGACATCATAATATGTTCCAGCTACTTACATTATCTAATTAATTATAGGGCAATAGGGCAGCATCAGCAATACAATTTATTTATTTACTTAGTAATAGGCGAGCAGCCTGAGGCTGATGTGCCTATATCATGCTGCGTTGAATTATAGCAATGTACAAAAGTGCAGAGAAAAGTCAATTCTGTAGCAAGGAAGCATTGTTCGTTCGCAACCACTTGTCCAGTCTGTTTTTAAAGGAATTCACTGAAGGTGCCGACACAACGTCTGTTCCAGTTGTGCACCACTCTAGAAGCCAGGAAGTGGTGCGCAGTGTTTAATTTAGATGGTGCGCGTATTATCTGCATATTATTTCCTCTTGAAGATTTCATGCTCTCCTTGCATATGTACAGGTTGTGGATGTCCGGTAGGTTATAAAAACCCCCTAAAATCTTGTACTTCTCAATGAGGTCACCAGGAAGGCGTCTTACCTCGAGGGTAGTGAGGCGTAATGCGCGGAGCCTGTCCTCATAGGGTCTACATCTTAGTTTATTATTAAGTGTTTACAAATGTCGGCACTCGCGTGTGAACGCATCCAGTAGTGCCAGCGACCAGTGTAGGTGCGTTGTCGCAGTGGTGGGTCCGCGGCACCGGGCACGCGAACTACTGATGACGTCGACGTCCCGTCCGCAGATAGTTCTCAGGGACATACAATTCGATATTAACTAGTCTAAAGTTGCAAATAAAACAAATTTCCCGCGATTTATAAGTGTACATTACTCACGTCATGGCTGTAGCTGAACGGCAAGTTGATACTATGAACGAAGCTCTTCAAACTCTTCATGTCCACCATGCGCCTGTCCTCTCCGGAGCGCAGGCAAATAACGCAATATTCCTGCTTTTTGAGAAAATAAGAATTGTACACTCGAAGTAGCTCCGTCATTTTGAGTCTATTCTCTCATCTAGGATTATAATCACTTTATTGTGTCACGTAGAAAAGGTATATCGGACCTACATGAATATGTTTATAAACAGAGAAACATTCTGAAGAGTTCAGAAATTGAAATTAAATCGAAAATAAACACTAACAATGTGGTCGAGCGAGACGCGAAATTTTTAACTGACGTCGGGTCGGACACTTGACAATCTTGACTTGACAGTGACATTGACAGTTTAACGTATACATGACAACATGGGGTGCGTTTACGAAAATTGATATGATTACGGGTGCTCCGCAAACTTCTTTGTAGAATTTATTTATAATCATGTTTATGAGGTACTGGAATTGGTGGCCCTAAAACGGTTAAGTCATTGTCGTGGCATATTTTATTATTTTTATGGCTCCGTCTAATCAAAAATAACGATGTAAAGCGCATGAAATGACGGCATGATATTAGCCTAAACATACCTTACAAACGGTCGTTAAAAAAACAAACATCAAAAAACGATCGAATTCGTAAGAAATTGTAGATTTTCATTTTTCTCATATTCGTAACAAAAAAAATGGTATAAATATGTGCGGACGGGACATGAGAGAATCGCGCGGACGGACGGACGGTTTGGGACGTTTCACTGGCTAAGTAGAATTCCGAATAATCATCACAATGGAAATATTATTGAATGTCGTCAAAAACATCACAGGACTTCCTGGCTACGAAGATATAGCTATATCTGAAGTCGTTCCCATCCCAGGGCGAGAAGAGGAAAATGTTCCCTTCCTCGTCATGTAAGTAAACATTTACTAAAAGACAAATTAATACCCAACCTGATTTTAATCATTTATTTAATTAGTAACTAGCTGTTCCCTGCGGCTTCACCTGCGTGGACTACACTTTATCGTGATAAAAAGCATTCTATGTCCTCCAGGGCTTGAACTATCCCTGTACCAAATCTATACTAATAAAGAGGAAAGATTTGTTTGTTTGTTTCCATCGAATAGGCTCCGAAACTACTGAACCGATTTTAAAAATTCTTTCACTGTTGGAAAGCTACACTATCTGTGACGGACATAGGCTATATTATATTTCCAAAAAAATTAGGGATCTGTAAGAAAATAGCTATTTTGTAACCCAAGGTGTGAAATCTAAAACCTATTTTTGCGTGCGCTGCAAAAACTATTTACAATAGAACAAAATAATGTTGTAGGTCCAGGTCGTTGTTAGTTATTTCCAGTTAATTGTGAACAAAGGCCGATACCATGTCCAAGAACCACAACATTCAAGGGCATGCGACATCAGTCTACCAACCCGCACTGGGCCCGCGTGGTAGATTACAGCCCATACTCTCTCTCTGAGAGAAGGCCAGAGTCCCAGCAGTAGGAACTTAATAGGCTGATGATGATGATGAATTGTAAACTGCAGCAGGCCTAATAGTAATGTTACATTAAACACAAGGTTTACACTAAATTTATTTATTTCCAGTCCACCATTACCGCAGTCCGTCGAGAGCAATACAGACCTGATCGAGAGCAATCAAGACCCAATAACAAACAATCCAGACCCGATAGCAACCAAATCATACCCAATAGCAACCAAACTAGACCCGACAGCAATCAATCAAGACCAGATAGCAATCAATGCATACCCAATAGCAACCAAATCACATCAAATAGCAACCAAACTAGACCCGACAGCAATCAATCAAGACCAGATAGCAATCAATGCATACCCAATAGCAACCAAATCTTATCAAATAGCAACCAAACTAGATCCGACAGCAATCAATCAAGACCAGATAGCAATCAATGCATACCCAATAGCAACCAAATCATATCAAATAGCAACCAAACTAGACCCGACAGCAATCAATCAAGACCAGATAGCAATCAATGCATACCCAATAACAACCAAATCATATCAAATAGCAACCAAACTAGATCCGACAGCAATCAATCAAGACCAGATAGCAATCAATGCATACCCAATAGCAACCAAATCATACCCAATAGCAACCAATGCAGACCCAACAGCAATCAATGCGTACCCAATAGCAACCAAATCATACCCAATAGCAACCAATTCATACCCAATAACAAACAATCCAGACCCGACAGCAATCAATCAAGACCAGATAGCAATCAATGCATACCCAATAGCAACCAAATCATACCCAATAGCAACCAAATCATACCCAATAGCCACCAAATCATACATAATAACAAACAATCCAGACCCGACAGCAATCAATCAAGACCAGATAGCAATCAATGCATACCCAATAGCAACCAATCCCGACCCAATCAAGAGCATTCCAGACCCGATTGAGAGCGACCCAGACCCGATCGAGTTAGACAACACAGACGCATCACGTAACACGAAGACAGGCAACATGATCTGCTTACGATGCCTAGAAGAAGTAGACGTCAACCTGCTTCTCAAACACATGGTGAGCGTCCACAACTACAGACGCATCCTCTTCAAATGTGACAAGTGCAACGTCACGTTCAAAGAACGGCAACAGCTGACCAAGCACAAGGATCAATGCACACCGGACGTGAAGACATACAAGAGGAAATCCTATGTGCAATGCCTCAGAGAATGCGAGCAAATGGAGGCTGTAGACGACTTAGACGACAAGATAGACTGTCCGTTTTGTTTGGTGGAATTGACTAAGTACTACTTGAAGAGTCATCTGGTGTCCGAGCATAACCCTAATACGCAGAAGTTTACCTGTGATATTTGTGAGAGGAGCTTCAAGTCTAAGATCACCATGAAGGAGCACATCATGTTTGTGCATATGGCGGAGAAGAACTCGGTGCCGTGCAAGGTGTGCAAGCAGAAGTTCAAGTCGGCTAAGTACTTGTCGAATCATATGAGGAACGTTCATCCGACTGGTAAGAATGATGATTGTATGTAGTTGTCGCATTTGTTTGCTTCGACTTTTATTTCTGCGATAGTGGCAATGATATTAAGCTTCTTTCGTTGTTGACCGTAAAGCATTGGTTTGGAATGCCTGCACGACTATGTTGTGATGCCTTGGGCTGTAAGTTTATTGTTTTTTGTTAAGTTTTTACGTTTTGTAATAATTCAAATATAATTTATCATTTGTTTGTAAATGTTAGTACATAAGTTTTGTGATATTTTTTTCTTTGATTTGTGGGTACTACTATGGTACAGTCAGCGACAAAAGTAGCTGATCGTTCTCCATTTTCCAAATGTGTTCCAAATCAGTAATTATTATTGTTTGTTTTACATTTTACATGGTATCATTTTGACCACAACATAACACCTGATTTTAGGTGATGATGAGGTCAAAAATTAGTGTCTAAGATGATGAGGATAATAGAAAAAGTGTGATTGTTCAGTGACTTTTGTCGTTGACTGTACTGCTGGTACTACTATAATATATATTCTGTGCTTTTGGTCCAACGGTAAGAAATAAGAAATAAAACAAATCAACGCTGAGTTGAGGCCGGTTCGCTACAACACAAGTTTTGTAGTTGCTACCTAATGCACTTGTTTTTAGTATCACTACTTATTATAAAACAAAGTCCTCCGCGCCGCGCCTGTCTGTCTGTCTGTTCGCGATAAACTCAAAAACTACTGCACCGAAGTGCGGGAATAATTTTGGAGTATACAGAATATAATATACGCTTTCACGCCTAAACTACTGAACTGATTGAAATGAAATTTGGTACCTACATAGATAGTTTGAACCCTGGGGAAGGACATGGGATACTTTTAATCGCGATAAACTGTAGCCCGAGGAACAGCAAGTGTCTCTATGATTTGTTGCAAATAAATAGTTCTATATTTATATTCTTGTTAGAATGTTGTTGTTGTATTAGAAATGCATGCATGGACATGCAGCCTGTCTGTACTGAGAACAATTTTGTTTAAGAACCTATATAATTATGTTAATGTTGTTGTTGTAAATGAATAAAGTTTACAATTACGTTTAATTTACTTCAATCATTTGCCAATTGATTTAGCTCATTTCTTTTTAGAATATCTTTTCTGTGGTTGTTTGTAATTGGATAAGGTTTGAATGAATGTTTATTTATTTGAAAGTTAGGTATTGATTGATGGCAGTCCTCCTCTCCTCAAATGTACACTAATATTTTAAAGAGGAAATGTAGTGATCACTATCACGGTAACAATAACAACTAGAGGTAGATATAGATTCACTGGCTCACTACTACACCAGCTCCGAGCCAGGCGCACGTCCTCTCCCCAGGTACGGCGTCTAATGCCAGACTCTCGACGGCCACGGCTGGTGTTACATGAGACAATGTATTGTATCTATTGTATAGATACTGGTACAAATACAACAGGAAAGATTTGATTTTATTGTTTGTTAACATTGAATAGGCTCCGAAATTACTGGACTGATCTGAATAATACATTCACCGTTAGAATGCTACATTATCCATTATGTACATAAAGCTATATTTTAATTAGAAAACTACCAACCCGTTATCAGTCGAAGAAATTTTCATGTTGACAGTTCAATTGCCGCCAAAAATCCGCACTAATATTATTAATGCGAAAGTGTAGCTACGCTACTACAGTCCTTTCCCACGATATTTCGTTCCCATAACACCAGAAGATAAACAAATATAAAATGCAGTTTTAACAACAATACAATTTTACTACGCACAGCAATAAAAGGAATATTTCACCGTTGCATCGTCTACGTTTCCCACCATTGAAACAAAAGAATAAATACGCCGAAAAGAACAATTGCAGTTTACGACCCAATAGCTCAAAGACCAGCCGAACTTTCCCAGCGCAATAAACAAACAGGACTCTCCGATCCTAAACACCACGTGCGACGCGCCGCCTGCCGAAGCGACCCGAGTTCCTGCCGAAGTCAAACGAAGATTAGGCTAGTTGTGTATATATAACGGAACTTTTAGTAATAAATATCATTCGCTGTGAACACGCAGTACGAATCACACCACCGGCGTTTCAATAATCACACAAAAATCTCCATAACCACCACAGTACGAAGGATCCCTAAAGTGGTGACCCCTACATAAGAACAGCAACAAGCGCAAAATGCAGAATCAAGCAGAGGAAAATACGACCACGAGACAGTTTCAGCAAGAAATCGCCGGTATCACCTTGCCATTGCGAATCCCATCTTTTTGGCGCGACAAGGTTCGACTATGGTTTCTCACCTTTGAAGCCGCAACAAGCGATTTAAACCGTAGCCAAGCCCAGCTAGCCCAGATGGTGATTGCTCAGCTCGACAAGATGGACATCGAACAGATTAGCGACCTCTTATACAGCCCTCCAGAAGCGGATATGTACACAGCATTAAAAGAACGACTCATCACCGTCTATGAAGAATCAGACAATCGTCAGTTGCAGAAGTTGCTGTCCGACACGGAACTCGGCGATCAGAAGCCGTCCCAGCTACTTCGACGCATGAAAAGTCTAGCACGCGATAAAGTTCCCGATTCCACGTTACGTCTCATGTGGTCTAACCATTTACCAGCGCATATCCGATCCGTTCTCACCATCAGTGAAACATTCAAAACTCAGACTGCACTCGATGAGCTTGCTCTACTTGCCGACAAGATGATCGAAGATACAATTACGCAAGTTTCGGCCGTATCGACATCATCAGCATCCACGTCTCGCGGCCAAATAGATATTCAGTTCCTGGCAGATGAATTACGAAAATTGTCTCTTGAGTTTGCCGCTTTTAAGTCGTCACAAAGACAAAATCCGCAATACAACGAGCACTACAACCATCAACAACAATACCAGCACGTCCGTCGCAACCGTTCTACGAGTCGTGATAATAACAGATCACGCAGTCAATCACCGTCACCATACTGCTATTACCACAGTCGTTTTCGTGATGAAGCAAGACGTTGCACCATGCCGTGTTCATACAAACCACGAAACAATCAGTCGGAAAACTAGAGCCTGCGCTGGCTGAGGCGGAACCCAGCGTAGTACCTGAAAACTCATACCGCCTATTCGTTACCGATAAAACGTCAAAACTAACGTTTTTAATCGACACCGGCGCAAACGTATCCGTCCTACCTCGGAACAAGGGAGAATCGTCAAAACCACTCAAATTTCAACTCTACGCTGCAAACAATACTGTCATTCCAACATTCGGCGAAAAAACATTGACACTCGACTTAAATCTTCGCCGTCCGTTCAAGTGGAAGTTCGTCGTTGCGGAAGTCAGCAAACCTATCATCGGGGCTGATTTTCTCAAACACCACCAACTCATCGTTGACATCAAAAACCGAAGACTGATCGACGGCATAACAAAATTATCAACAACTTCATACGTCCGAGCAACCAACGTACCAACAATTCGTAGTATCGACGTACAGCAATCTTATCACGACATACTAGCGGAATTTCCCGGAACTACACGTCTTACAGCAATGGAACTTAATACAAAGCACAGCGTCGAACACTACATTGAAACGACTGGACCGCCTATTCATTGCCGCGCTCGACCAGTCGCACCGCACCGTTACGAAGCCGTAAAAAAAGAATTCGAAAACATGATCGAACAAGGCCTTTGCCGTCCAAGCAAAAGTCCTTGGTCATCGCCTCTGCACATCGTACCGAAAAAGAACGGGGACCTTCGCGTTTGTGGAGATTATAGGAGATTGAACGCCGTCACAACGCCTGATCGCTATCCGATTCCAAGAATAAAAGATTTCACGTTCCAGTTGTCTAATAAGACAATATTCAGTACCATTGATCTCAACCGAGCCTATCAACAAATCAAGGTCAAAGAAGAAGACATAGAAAAGACTGCCATCATAACGCCAATGGGATTATTTGAATTTCCGAGAATGTGTCCCGGTTTAACAAATGCCGGACAGACTTTCCAACGATTTATCCACGAAGTACTCCATGGACTCGATTTCGTCTATGCATTCATTGACGATCTCATTATTGCGTCCTGTGATGAATCCAGCCATAAGGAGCATCTCCGGATAGTACTAAGAAAACTAGAAGAAAATGGCATCACAATCAATCCAGCCAAATGCATCTTCGGCCAACCGGAAGTGCAGTTTCTTGGTTTCTCTGTGAGCAAAGAAGGAATCAAACCACCTACTGAAAAGGTCACAGCAATCTGCAATTACGAAAAACCAAAAACGATTGAAGAATTAAGACGTTTCCTCGGCATGATCAATTTCTATCGCGATCACTTGCCGAAAGCCGCAGAAATGCAAGCACCGCTCCATGCCTACTTACACAACGTCAAGAAAAGAGACAAAACAAACATTGAATGGACCGACGAAGCGACAACAGCGTTTGAAGCTTGCAAAGTTGCAATCCAAAACGCCGCTTTGCTCGCTCACCCATCGCACAAGGCTGCCCTGGCAATTTTCAGCGACGCGTCTGATAAATGTGCAGGAGCTGTCCTACAACAACACATCGACGGAAAATGGCAACCGCTAGGCTATTTTTCAAAGAAATTTTCCGATGCACAATGTAACTACAGCACATTCGACCGCGAGCTACTTGCAATATACATGGCGGTCAAGCATTTCCGAAAAATGTTCGAAGGACGCGATCTCATCATATTCACCGACCACAAGCCGTTGACCTTCGTGCTCCAAAAGCCACCGTCAGCGTCTGAAACACCGCGTCGAGCCAGACAATTGATCTTCATTAGCGAGTTTACTACGGACATTCGACACATCATCGGAGCAGAAAACACTGTCGCTGACTTTCTGAGTCGTCTACCTGTCGACAGCATCATTTGCCCATCACTAATTGACTATGACAAAGTCGCCCATGCTCAAGAAAAAGACAGCGCAACAATCAAGAAACTCTCACAACAAGCCAACTTAACAATGAAACGAGTCACTATGCCCGAATCTCAATCACCTATTTACTGCGAAACATCAACGTCATACATTCGACCATATATGCCGGAAGAATTTCGACGACTTGCATTTGACACCGTACACAACATAAGCCACCCTGGCACTCGCACGACACGCAAACTTATGTCCCAGAAGTTTTTCTGGCCATCGATGATGGTAGAAATCGGAGTCTGGTGCAAAAATTGCTTACAATGTCAAAGATCCAAAATCCAGAGACACACATCGAGCAGCATTTCAAAGTTTCCAGTGACTACTGAGAGATTTCAACACATCCACGTAGATATCGTCGGACCGCTACCCACCTCACCGCAAGGCCATCGATACCTCGTTACAATGATCGACAGAGTAACGAAATGGCCAGAAGCAATTCCCACAGAAGATATATCTGCGGAATCCGTGGCGAAGATAATCTATGAGCACTGGATTACTCGCTACGGGCTTGCGTCAGTCATCACGAGCGACAGAGGAGGACAATTCACAGGTCACCTTTTCGCCAGGCTCATGAACGCAATGGGGATCAAAATAACACACACTACGCCCTACCATCCTCAATCAAATGGAATGATAGAACGCTGGCATCGATCACTCAAAGCTGCACTAAAGACTCGCCTGTCTCAACATTCAACGTGGATAGACGAGCTTCCTACAGTCCTCATGGGATTACGTGCCGCCCCGCGCACAGACACAGGCGTCAGCGCCGCTGAACTCACCTATGGACAAACGCTACGCCTACCTAGTGATTTCTTCGTCACACCACCATCAAACGAACAAGACATGAACTACGACTACGTAACTCGACTACGAGCTACCATAAACGCAATCAAGCCATCTCATCCGACCGAATCACATGGCAACAAGCGACCAATCTTCGTGCATCAAGATTTGCAAACATGTTCGCATGTGTTTGTAAGAAACGATGCAGTTAAGAAGCCGCTGCAACCACCCTACGACGGACCATTCAAAGTCATAGATCGAAACAGCAAAACATTCATATTACAGTTACCAGAGAGAAGCTCAACTATTTCAATCGACCGACTCAAGCCTGCTTACATTTTAAACGAAAACATTTCGGACCAGCCAACTCAAGACCACGTCATCATCATACCAACGAAACAAGACATCGTACCCCCACCGCAATTATCATCGGAACCGGCCAATAATAACGTATTGATACCAGATCAAGATACACCAGCATCACCGCAACCAATAATACGAACAACACGACTCGGCCGCCAAATCAAACTGCCGGTACGCTTTCGCTAGGGAGGGAGTCATGTAGCTACGCTACTACAGTCCTTTCCCACGATATTTCGTTCCCATAACACCAGAAGATAAACAAATATAAAATGCAGTTTTAACAACAATACAATTTTACTACGCACAGCAATAAAAGGAATATTTCACCGTTGCATCGTCTACGTTTCCCACCATTGAAACAAAAGAATAAATACGCCGAAAAGAACAATTGCAGTTTACGACCCAATAGCTCAAAGACCAGCCGAACTTTCCCAGCGCAATAAACAAACAGGACTCTCCGATCCTAAACACCACGTGCGACGCGCCGCCTGCCGAAGCGACCCGAGTTCCTGCCGAAGTCAAACGAAGATTAGGCTAGTTGTGTATATATAACGGAACTTTTAGTAATAAATATCATTCGCTGTGAACACGCAGTACGAATCACACCACCGGCGTTTCAATAATCACACAAAAATCTCCATAACCACCACAGTACGAAGGATCCCTAAAAAAGTAACTCTGTATGTCTTTCACACCTATACTACAGAACTGATTTAAAAAGAAATTTGGTACAGAGAATAGTCTAAAGCCTGAGAAAGGACTTAGGCATAGATTAAGTAGACTATATACTAGACTTAAGCCTGGTTTACACTTTGATTAGTGCGAGTGCAGGTGATTAGTGCAGGTGCTTAGTGACTAGGTGTGGACAGCGACTGATTAGTGCAAGTGATTAGTTGCCTGTGTAGTAAAGTGAATAGAAGCGTGTTCTATTTTTTTGCGAGTGGACTGCGAGTAGCCACGTCCCGCGCGCCCTCCCTTCCCCCTCAACTACACTCGCACTAATCACCATCACTCGCAGTGAATTGGACACTACTCGCACTACACACCTGCACTCGCACTAATCACCTTCACTCGCAGTGGATTGGACACTACTCGCACTACACGCCTGCACTCGCACTAATCACCTGCACTCACACTAATCAAAGTGTAAACCAGGAGGCTACGTTTTATCGCGATGAACTGTAGCCCACGCGGATGAAACCGCGGGATAGATCCTTGACAGACAAATTATCTTCTGTTTTTTTTTACCGGCTTAAAAAAAATAGTAGGTTTGTCAATTCGACCGTATATATGCTTTTTTATGTTTGTTCGCGGATAACTTCGTCGTTTGAACCGTATTTGATGATTTTTTTTTTGTTGAAAAGAAGACATTTTAAAGGTGGTCCCATGATAAGGAAATCAGGGTTTGATGATGGCATCCCAGAGAAATCGAGGGGGAAAAGAAGTCTGTAATTTTTATGTTAAAAATTATACTTGTTATGCCACCGCCAGCTGGAACCCCACAATCCCAATTGCAGGCAACACAGTGCACAGCTGCACACAATGCGGCAAGAGCTTCAAGTCCCTCGTGAGCGTCAACCAGCACGTCAAGTTCGTGCACTCGCCGGAGGAGGCGGCCGCGGAGTGCGAGCTGTGCGGGCGGGTGTACAAGTCGCGCCACTACCTCAACCAGCACCTGAGCTTCACGCACGCGGGGAGGAGGAAGGGGAGGGGGAGGAGCAAGCGGAGATAGGGAGACTAGTGCTTTGGTAGATTTTTTTTTGGTCGTCACACGATTAGCGTATTTGCCAGTGTCAAGTATAAAATATTTCAAACTCAGAGAGTTGAATCAAGTCTAAATGATGATGATGAGATGTTGGGATGATGATAGTGTTGAAGTAACTTAAACTTTACACAGACTTTTTTGGCGCAACTAGAAAAGTCACTTTCACAACTTTATTTCAATTTCCCACACTCGTACACATAATGGTTAATAATCCACCAATAACACACATTGTCACTCGAAGAAACACAAGTTTTGGAAATAAAAACGAAATTTTCATGTTGACAGTTCAATTGCCGCCAAAAAAGAGTCGACTACTGTCTACTACTACCATTTAAACTCAGTTAGGTTAGGGAGCAGAAGTCCGCAGAACGTGGGCCGTGGAGGGAGAAAAAATGAGACGGCACTCGGGACGTTTTTGTGATGAATGATACCGGGTGAAACCGCGGGCATCAGCCAGTATAAGATAATTATTATTAGTTATGTGTAAAATATTCTTCTGTGATTAGCGTAACATAAATAACCACAAAAGTTTTTTTTTTTGTATGTATTTAAACAATATTTGTACATGGAAACAATCAAGGAATTAAATAATATAAAATTTCAAATAATTAATATACTTAGTAATAATAGTATTTTAGAAATCAATAGCGTGATGTACTGAATAAATAATAGAATCATGTGTCTAATTATTATTTTTCTCCTAAATAATGCAAAAGTTATTTAAAGTGCGCGCCACATATTGAGATCTCAAAGACGTCATCGAAACGCTAGCCTATCATTGGCTCAAAAGGTACCGGTATTGCGAGACAGGCTGGTTGACAACTTGACACTGACAGTTCTGTACAAGAAAACCGGTCAAAGTGGGGTGAATTTTGTATTATGAATTAAAAAATGCCACAGTAAACGCCCTATCCCTTTGTTTGTTTGTATTAACACGCCTCGCTGATAAAATCTTCATGAACATGCTTAAAAAGGAGGAATACTTTTTATTGATTGACCGACGACTAAATATTTCGAAGTAATATTAGGCTGGCAACTTTATTTTGCGTGTCCTTCAGTCATCCTTACCTCAGTGATGCCAACTCGGTCTTAAAAGAGCTAGATCTAGCAACTTTTTGACTTGTTTAGCCTTTTAAAGTAGTAGCTTTTATTAATAGTTCTCAAGACAAAAAGTAAAAAAACTTGTTTCTTTCGTTTGTACTTTGAATTAGTTCAGTTCAAACTAAGCTCTTTTGAACCTTTTTGAATTTACCATTATTTAGTACATATAGTAACTAATACGAGTCAATTTAACTACATATATCTATAGTGCTTAGATATGATTGTGTTTATTATTTTTAACCATACATTTTTGTACATTTTGGGTAAAACTAGCTTTTTATTAAATTCGATTTAGCCCGTAAACCTGATACTCAGTTGGCAACACTGTGGTTACACTTCGATTTTTTTCACCTTCGCCGGCCGCCCCGGCGGCTTCTCGAGTCTCGTCCTTCCGTTAACCATTTTTCCAATTATTTTGTTTGCGAACAGCAATGCAAGAAAATCTTAATCACTTTAGTCTTACTAATTAAATAATTCATTGAAAATATTGAAAGTAATGACGTTCAACTTATTGATCGCGTCGAGGCAGCTGAAAACCCGATGGACATTGGAAAAATATGTAAGGTAGGTTCATTTTATCGATTTCACAAGAAAATTTTCACTTTTCATATCTTCGTATTTGAAATATATTTACTGCGTATATCATTATACAACGTTTGAGTGTTTAATTGTGTGACTGCCATTCCATCATGGTTGAAAATTAATTATTTATTTTTATAGCAGTTATAAAAGTAGAATGTATTGTATTTAGAGGTGAAAGAATCGTTGAAATATGTTCAGTACCTAGTGAGTTCCTAAGATAGCAGACGAGTTGTGAGAATCTAACATCACAAACTACCCCCCTACTTTGCAACAAAATTTTCATGCTAAATAATTTATAAGCTTGTAGATTTTGTGTCCAAATTCAGCATCCAAAAGTCCCTAACAATATAACCTACTCAGCAGAGTAAGAATTCTTCAAATTAGTCCAGCACTATTAAAGATATTGTCAAAATTATTAACCCCAAAATCTACCCTCCAGTTTTTTTTCAAATGTAGACTTGGAGTGCCTTAATCACAGCCACGTGTAGTCAAGAGCCGTGTGAGGAAACCCAGCAGTGGGAAAGGTTGCAGGTTCGAATCTCGCAAAGAGCCCGAGTTTCTCGGTGAAAGAAATCTTGTGGAGAATCTCTTAATAACCTTATCGGCTGTGGTGGAGGCGTTCTCTGATGCTCCTATCTATTGCCAAGCACCTATCGGTGTGCAGGATTCGACCCCACAACCTCCAGAGCTTAGGTCCTACGTAGTAACTCGCAAAAAAAAAATTTAGTAACAGGCGAGCAGCTTGAAGCTGATGTGCATATATGATGCTGTGTTGAACATACCTCTTACAGTGAATCATTTGACAAGTCACCTGTTGTTAAGTGATGAGTTCACCTGAACTGGGAAATGGCTCTAGCAAAAACGCAGTGACCTAATAATGAAAATGTAGTAATAAGTAAATAATGCATTCATTTTCCGTGCAAACGTTAAATGGGTGAAAAAGTGTCAATTTTATAATGTGTGTATTTTTTTAGGTTTTCCCACTGAAAGCCTGGGGCTCTATTACTGTCCGTCTGTCATCAGGCCGGATCTCAGTCATAGTTAGTTGAAATTTTCACTGTTGATGTATTTTTGTTGCCGCTATAACAACAAATACTAAAAAAAACAGAATAAAATTAAATACTTCAAGGGCCTCCCAGACAACAACTCAATGTGTGGAACCCTTCTTGCGCGACTCCGACTCACCATTGGCTGGCCTTTTTCAATTTTATCTATATTTTATTTGTAAACTAGCTCTTCCCCGCGGTTTCACCCGCGTGGGCTACAGTTTATCGCGACAAAAAGTATCCTATGTCCTTCCTCAGGTTTTAAACTATCTCCGTACCAAGTTTCATTTAAATCGGTTCAGTAGTTTAGGCGTAAAAGAGTAACAGACAGACAGACAGAATTATTTTCGCATTTATAATAAGTAAGGGAGTAAGGGATTGTAAATGTGTCACTTATGGATCATTGTTAATTGCAATGTACTGTACCCCACACCAATGAAACTGCAGAGAAATACCCGTTATTAAAGATGTGTTCTTTTCAGAATACTAATGAGCTCATGGCGCACTCCGTGATGGAAGCAGAGAGGCCTTGTTTCAAAGGCCAGTCCACCGAGGGGGAGTTCTCTGAGAAACTCCATCTAGGTGAGTACATAGGTTTATTATATTACTAGCTGCACACTGCGGTTTCCGTTCCCGTTATGACATACGGAGCCGAGTCATGGACACTCACGGCACGACTAGTCCACCGATTTAAGGTAGCTCAGCGAGCTATGGAAAGAGCTATGCTTGGGGTTTCTCTGAGGGATCGAGTCAGAAATGAGGTGATTCGTCAGAGAACTAAAGTCACCGACATAGCTCACAGAATTAGCAAGCTGAAGTGGCAGTGGGCTGGTCATATAAGCCGCAGAACCGACAACCGTTGGGGTAGACGTGTTCTTGAGTGGAGACCGCGACTTGGCAAACGTAGTGTAGGACGTCCTGCGACAAGGTGGAGCGACGACTTGCGCCGAGTGGCTGGCAGTGGTTGGATGAGAAAAGCCGAAGACCGGGCTCAGTGGCGTATCATGGGAGAGGCCTATGTCCAGCAGTGGACTGATACAGGCTGATGATGATGATGATGATGACTGCGGTTTCACTCGCGTCTTCCCGTTATCCCGTAGGAACCTTTTTCCGGGATAATTTTTTTTAACTACTAACAGGGTAGCGTTTGAGCACATGTCACCTGATGTTAAGTGATGATGCGGTCGAAGGTGGCGCCACGCGACATCTGGACTGGGAACTGGCTCTCAAGTGAGGCTGCCGGAACACACCGGTAGGTGCTTGGCGACAGATTCTTAACATGAGGGTGGTAGCTAGCCAGGCGAGCACTAGAAAATACCCTACCACCAAGCTATGGTTTCATCACGATGTTTTCCATCACCGAAAGCTCAAGCTCATTGTAGGTTTCCAAGTCACTATCTCTGAGCCATCATTGCTTCAAAACGATATAGGCACATGAGCCTCGAGCTGCTCGCCTGTTACTAAATAAATAAATTAATGATTTATTTTTCATCGTGAGGAAACTGGCATGTCCAAGAACTGCAACATTCAAGGGCATACAACATTTACCAACCCGCATTGGGCCCGCGTGGTAGATTACAGCCCATACTCTCTCTCTGAGAGAAGGCCGGAGTTCCAGCAGTGGGAACGTGAAAGGCTGATAATGATGAATGATTTAATTAACAACGGAAGACCAGCGCTGGTCAAACGAGCAACACAACGCTGAGTTGAGGCCGGTGGCAACAATAATGCCCGCACAATCACATACATAGGCTCTGACCCCTAACTAGGTTCCCTGTATCTAGGGTATCAGAAACTACGAGGATCGGGGATCCACAACACCCAGACAGAATAAATACTTGCGCTTTTTTTTTTCAATGCACAAATATTTGTTCTGTAGCGGGAATCGAACCCGGGACCTCACGCTTCACAGTCGGCTATCCGCCCATTGTGCCACATCGGTCGTCTAATACATCTTTTGTAGAGTTACTACATAATACATTTTTTGTTTTAAGTGTTTTCGTATAATTTGTTGCAAATAAATGATTCTTATTAATATTTCAGATGGGATACAACAACTCAGCGGTGGCAGAGCATCAGAAGTGTTGCTGTTGATGCCGAACCAGAACTGTCAAGCTCCACTTAACCCGGAATGAAAGAGATAGCGCTATATACTTCTGCGTGAGAGAACGGAAACCAATTCAAAATATATGTGTGTTCCAACAACAACATGTAATCACTCGTCAACAGCCTATAACGTTCCCACTGCTGGGACTCTGGCCTTCTCTCAGAGAGAGAGAGTGTATGGGCTGTAATCTTGCTTGGTGGTAGGGTATTTTCTAGTACTCGCCTGGCTAGCTCCCACCCTCTTGTTAAGAATCTGTCGCCGAGCAAGTATCGGTGTGTTCCGGCAGCCTCACTTGAGAGCCAGTTCCCAGTCCAGGTGTCGCGTGGTGCCATCTTCGACCACATCGTCACTTAACATCAGGTGACTTGTGGTCAAACGCTACCCTGTAATTAGTAAAAAAAAAAAAAAAACTCCCACGCGGGCCCAGTGCGGGTTGGTAGATGTCGCATGCCCTTGAATGTTGCAGTTCTTGGACACGCCGGTTTCCGAGCGATGTTTCTAAAACACTTTTTTAGCTTCACTTGTAACTAACTAACAATGTAATCAAATCTTAGAAGTCGATTTTCACCTACTTCTAATTATTGTCGTATCGACTTGAAACTTTGTATGTGTATGTAATCTCGGTGACAATGCAATAATTTGGTATCATCGACCTGATCTGATGATGCAACCGGAAGGTGGGTAGGGCATCTCTGCAGTGGCTACTAGTAAACCCCTCGTGTTTGGACTCATATGATTCAAAATTCAAAATTCTAAAACATTTTTATTTAATAGGATACATTGTGATCACTTTAAAACGTCAACTTAAAACTAGCTACGCCTGTTCTAACCTCCTTACGCCGGCACAAGTACAGGCAAGAAACTTCCGGCTGGTAATTTTAAGGCACGATCACATTTACAAATTTTAATTTTACTGCTAATTAAGAGACTTAAAGTGCGTTTTATACCATGCAAGAGTTTACTGACAGCTAAGAAACGAAGTTCCTAAGTAAACCGATAGATGGCGCTGACTAGACATGGTTTATCAAGTCGACACGTTTATTTATACTAATACTACCTGCGCCCCGCGGTTTCACACGCGTTGACTTCACTTGATCGTAATAAACAAGTTTGTTTTCATATAATCTATTCAAGTTCTTTTATATTTTCTTTCTTTAACAATTTGGAAGCCCATCACCATAATATTATAACCTGAAATATTCAATGTAAATATTCAACGCTCGAAATTAATAATCGATTCAGATCCGTTATCCGCGGTTTTGGATCGATATGTCATTTTAGTAGTAAAGCTTGATATATGGACATATTAGCTTGACGTTCAGTTTTCTTTACATGTATAACTTTTTACAGACTGTTCCGATTTTGGTGATTGTTTCTAAGCTTAAAGTTTGGTAGAAGGAAAATATTGCGATGAAACCATAGCTTGGTGGTAGGGCAATCTCTACCCGACTTGCTAGTACCAATCTTTCGGCAGCTATACTTGACATTTGATTGACAGTTCCCCACCCAGGCGCAGTGTGGCGCCACCTTCGAACTTATAGTAACCCTTACATTTAATAAAAAACGAAATTAATTCCATAATGATTTATTTATCAACAACAATTATCTTTCTAGTAAAGAACACACTTATAACTAGACGATAGACAAAATAGTTAAACTAAATTACTCAGGACTAAACTACATATATAATAACTAAACGTCTACAAACTAATGACTAAACAAAAAACCTGATTTAAACCTAGTATACATTAATTATTTAGTGACAGTGACCACGCTACTTTTAAAGAATCGGCACGATGGTCGGTTTCAGTTTCAATAACCCATTTATCCGCAGTTTGCCCTGCTAGAGATCGACATTTGACATTACTTCTACGGAGCTTCTGTCAAATGTCTAGTAGGGCAAACTGTGGATAGATAGCTTATTGAAACCGGCCGTAAATCGCCCCAGATTTTCCTCCAAGGAGGATTTTGACATTAAGTGTCAATATAACCCCCCTTGGAGCTTCCAGCAGACCTTCACTGGTTTTATGACGTTTTTAAAGTCTGATGAATAAATAACACCTTTCAGCGTTGCTCTGCGTTTTATTCCGGGCGAAAGTCAGTCAGATAAATCATTTACGCTATCTGCCCCCGAGGCGGCCTCTGACCTCTCCCGCCGTCCGTGACGACTCTAACAAGAACTGTGACGTCATCAGCATACGCGACCATCGGCGGTAATGTAAGCAGGTCATCCAAGAGGGTGTTCCACAGATTGAGCACCTGTGGACACCCAATATTTCCCTAAAGGAGTGCGTTCTACAGGCTGGGTCCCTGTGGACACTCAACACTTCCTCAAGGAGGGTGTTCCACAGATTGAGCCCCTGTGGACACCCAATATTTCCCCTAAGGAGGGCGTTCCACAGATTGAGCCCCTGTGGACACCCAATAT
Organism: Opisthograptis luteolata; assembly: GCA_931315375.2. NCBI lineage: Eukaryota > Metazoa > Arthropoda > Insecta > Lepidoptera > Geometridae > Opisthograptis > Opisthograptis luteolata. Next base: position 5,292,047 of record OV928063.1, on the reverse strand, counting down.
TACCCTTAAGGAGGGCGTTCCACAGGCTGGGCCCCTGTGGACACCCAACAGTTCCTCAAGGAGGGCGTTCCACAGATTGAGCCCCTGTGGACACCCAATATTACCCTTAAGGAGGGCGTTCCACAGGCTGGGCCCCTGTGGACACCCAACAGTTCCTCAAGGAGGGCGTTCCACAGATTGAGCCCCTGTGGACACCCAATATTTCCCTAAAGGAGGGCGTTCCACAGGCTGGGCCCCTGTGGGACACCCAACAGTTCCTCAAGGAGATGCGGGACATCTTCCCAAAACACCTGCTCGCCTTCTCGCCGATGTAGGACGCTTGCGGTGCGAAAGCCAGGGCGTCATCAATGAGGACGCCCAGCACCGTGGCCTGCTTCACCAGTTCGACGACATTACTGTCGAACTTTATGATCGGGGGGCGCTGCAATTTTCCCTTGCGGTTGATGGACTGGGACTTGGTCGGGGTGAAATCCAGGCGATTTCGGTCGCTCCACTCCGCTACCAGTCTCGCTCCAGGATCTTGCCCAGCACGGGAAGAAGGGTTATCGGGCGATACGCCTTCGGGTCCGTGAGGGACTTACCATTGCTCTTCGGGAGCGCGATGAGACGACCCGACTTCCAGACGGAGGGGAACACTCCCTCCTCCACGCACTTCCCGTAGACCGACAGGAACTCGGCCTTCGCAACCGGCCACGCCTTGCGCACAATGCGCGCCGTGAGCCCATCCAGGCCCGGCGCAGCGTTGCGCAGGGACGCCAGAATGGCCCCCAGGGCGGCCTCCCCCACCGGTGGGGCAGGCGCCCCCGAGGGCGGGAGCGTGGCCATGATCCGCACCTGCGTGTGGTAGGCGCTGTCCCGTGCCGGATCATCATCCGGGCACAGCGCGCGCAGTAGTGTGCACATGGCCGCACCCACGTCCTCGGAGCTACCTCCCGCGAACTCCACCCCATTAACCACGTTGTCTGGCGCCCTGTGCCTCCCGCAGGCGGTGCGATAGGCCAAGCCCCACACGTCGGTGTTACCAGATTCCGCAACCCTCCTATTCCATTCAATCTCCGCTCGCTTCATCTCCCTTCTATACCTCAGCCGCACCTTGTGGAATTCGGACGTACACGCCCGCTTTAGGGGACCGCCCGCGCTGGACGAGGAACTCGACCTGCGGATATTGTTCTTGAACAATGTCCAGGCCGAGCTCGCCCGCGATGGCGGGCAGCTCCCGCGTCGCAGCCGCCGCACCACCCAGGTTCACCTGCCCCACCCGGATGGATAGGTCGCTATCCATACTGGGTGGTGCTGATGAGCCGGTCCTCCGCGTGTTGGCGCGCAGGGCAGTCGCGAGACGCCGTAGCGTGCGCACTATCGCGCCTGAAACGGCGGCAGGTGGCGCAGCAGGCCGCCGCGGCCTTGCAGGCGTCGGCTCTGTGGCCGGCCTCCCCGCACCGGCCGCACGTGACGGCGGCGGCACGGCAGAACTTCTCCGGGTGCCCGTACTGCTGACATTAATTTGTTGCAGCACGTCACCCGGACATAGTCAGTGACGTCCGCCGCACGAAGAGCGTCCCTTTTTTGGCGAGGGCGTCCCTCAGGCCGGGGGTGACGCTGAAAACCACCGTGGTAGTCCCGCGCTCCCTCCGACCCTTCTTGAAGGCCCCCGTCATCTCGGCCTTAAGGTGTGCCAGGGACCACTCGTCGTGATCCAGGTTTTGCCGCCAGACGCACTCGACCACCTCGTCGAAGCTGGGGTCCCCGTCGACGTTGTTCAGCGCCACCAGAGGCTGGCGGCGCTTCGGCTCCGTGACCCGCAGCGTCGGTGGCGCCGCCTTGCGGAGCTTGTCCGCGGCGGCCGCCGAGGTGGTCTGCACCACGACGCCTGCGTTGCCGACCTTCCTCACCTGCGCGATCCCGATCTCCATTTCCGTCGGGTTGACTGCCTTTTTGAGGGCGCCCTTGGTGTCCTCGGCGGTCTTCAGCTCCTCATTACCCTCGGAGGGGTAGAATGCCAACACTGGCCCCGGGTTGGCCTTGATGGGCCTCGGCTCCCCTCCTCGGGTGGTCCGTAGGACACGCAAACGACCTGGTGCCCCCAGGCACCGCTGCTTCGCACCCCTCACCCGACGTCAGCATCTGCACCTGCAGCGCAGAATGGCGCAGGTCCGCCTCCACCGCTCGCTGCTCGGCCTCTCCCAACTGCAGGCCGACCGCCCCGACGATGGCAATGAGGTCATTGCCATGGCCGCTAATACAGTTTACCTCTCCCTTATTCAACTTGGAGCCAGGTCCAGTTGCGACTGCCATGATGGCCCTGACGGCCTTCTGGGCCCTCTCCAGCAGCTCCAACTTGGAGGAGCAGCTCACCAGCAACTCCCCAGACTCACCCCTGCTGCTGCCCTTAGCCTGCACGGCTGCTGCCGGGGCGTCGCCGGGGCCGAGGTCGAGACTCCGATCCCGGACACGGGCGGCACCGCCGACGGCATCCGCGCGCCCGCGCCGGCCCGGGGACGGTCCCCGATGCGGGCGCTAGTGGCCACCGGCTGGTTGTCAGCCGGCGACGTCAGCGGCCGCTTCTTCTCCTCCGACACCGTAGGCGTCGAGGGAGTTCGGGCGATCGGTCACCGCGCTCCATAGAGCGTGCCGACTCGCGCTTTAGATGACTAAAGCGGCTCAGGTACGCAGCACAGCACAACACAAATAGAACGGCACAAGTGTCACTGTCACGGAAACGTCACTGTCGTAAATGACAGCCGCGACCGGTCGCGATCTGGCGTCCTACTCTATCTCAAGATGGCCACCGGTCCTTACGGACAAGTGCCCACGCGAGAACGAGAGGAGCCGATCAAGCAACGCGGACCGACTGCCACCAGTTATCGCGCTCCCCCTCGCACACCCAAGATGGCCGCGGTCGCAGACGGCGAACCACCCAAGGGGGAGCGAGAGCAGCCGATTTCACACCAAAATACACGCACACAAACACCCTCGAATTAAAAATCAGAGAAAGATCGACGGAGTATAGGTCTTCACGACCACGTCTGCTACCTTCCGCACTCACTCTCGGTTGTGTTGATGCCCTTCTTGAGGGCACTTTTCGTGCCCTCCGCGGTTTTCCGATCCGCGAGGGATCGAAAACAGCTGCTTCTTTCACGGTTTTACGTACACAAGTGTCACTGTCACAAACGTCACTGTCGTATGACAGCCACATGCCAGCAGCTGTCTCAGCCAGCAGTTTTCCAAAACTCTTGAAACGATCAGGATTCCTTACTCGATGTGGAGTTATTGTTGCATCTGAAAAAAAAGAATTACACTATTATGTAATGCTTATTCTTCTTTAAAATATTTTATCGCAAGTGTTTGTTATGGAACTCCTCCGAAACAGCTTGACCGATTTTTATGAAATTTTATGTGTATATTTTTTGGTTGTAGACTATTTGTTATTGCAGTGGTGTAGTCCACGCGGGTGCAGCTAGTAATGTATGGTAGCGAGGAGGGCTACGTGCAAAGGTACAAAGAAATCAAATCAAACCATTTATTTGTCAGAATACATGTAGGTGCAGATATACGGCCGGTTCTAATAACCTATCTATCCACGGTTTGCCCTACTGGAGATAGACATTTGAAACAAGCTTCATAGAAGGGTCACCCTCTTCCCTCTCATATGGTCGAGGAGAGCGATGGCGGGCACATGCGTCAACTCGTGAACGGGTGCTGCTTGTGGGGTCTGGTCTGCTTTGGTTGTGATCCCGCAACTCGTTAATATTCATGTTCCCATATCCCAATGTGTACAACGAAACAAGAGAAATCTTATTAGTAAAGCTAATTAAAAAATATTAAATGACACTAGTTAGTAGTAATAAGAAAGAAAGAAATAAGTGTCAATGTGATCGCGCCAAAAAAATTACCTGCCGGGCGCTTCTTGCCTGTTCTTTTGCCGGTGTAAGGAGGTTGGAACAGGCGTAGGTAGTTTTAAGTTTGACGTTTGAAAGTGATCACAATGTATCCTATTGAATAAAGTACAATAAGTTACGACAGCAATGCTGGGCAGGATGTTGCGTCTGCATGCCTTACGTGGTAGGTACAGTCAACGGCAAAAGTAGCTCAACATTAACACAATTTCCGATTACCGGCATCATTGACTATTGAAGTAAAGTCAAATTTCTGTCAAACCGTGGATTGATCAGTTATAAAAACCGGTCGATGAAGATCTTAAAAATTGGTTAGAGACACACTGTACTCGGACTGCAAGCAGACATGCCAAATGTTTTTTTGTTAGGTACCGTTTTTGCAATTGTTAGTATGTCATCATTATCATCATTCACGTTCCCACTGCTGGGACTCCGGCCTTCTCTCAGAGAGACACACACATACATCCACTTATACACACACACATACATCCACACATATATATACAGTGTAAACTCCATGTAACGTCACTCTATTTAACGACAAACTCCCTTAAGCGTCGAAATCAATTGGCTTTGGTTGGTTTAGCTTGTCTTTCATACAATGTTTCACTCTACATAGCATTACACCCACTCTCAATAACGACAACAATTGAGTAATAAAAATATATAGTTTAAAAAAAACTAAAAAAAACACTTCAAAAACGCACTGAAAAATATAAAATAATTAAACTGATTTGTATTAGTTACGATATAATGGTTAATTCAAAAAGTGTGGAGCGCTTTTTGGTTTTGTGTACTTTTATATAAGTACCCAGTAAAAGAAGCGCTCCACACTTTTTGAATTAACCATTATATCGTAACTAATACAAATCAGTTTAATTATTTTATATTTTTCAGTGCGTTTTTGAAGTGTTTTTTTTAGTTTTTTTTAAACTATATATTTTTTTTTTATACTTTTTAGTCTTTTGTTACCAAGTCCAATCTATCAGACTCATCAAGACGAATCATATGAGCCCAAACTCGAGGGGTTTACTAGTGCAGAGATCCCCTACCCACCTTCCGGTTGCATCATCAGACCCTCGTCACCAAGTTCAATCTATTGGACTCATCAAGACGATTCATATGAGCCCAAACACGACAGGTTTACTTGTAGCCACTGCAGAGATCCCCTACCCACCTTCCGGTTGCATCATCAGACCCTCGTCACCAAGTTCAATCTATTGGACTCATCAAGACGATTCATATGAGCCCAAATTCGACGGGTTTACTAGTAGCCACTGCAGAGATGCCCTACCCACCTTCCAGCTGCATCATCAGATCAGGTCGATGATACCAAATTATTGCATTGTCACCGAGATTATATACACATACAAAGTTTCAAGTCGATACGACAATTAGAAGTAGGTGAAAATTGACTTCTAAGATTTGATTACATTGTTAGTTAGTTAGTTAGTTAGTTAGTTAGTTAGTCAGTTAGTTAGTTAGTTAGTTAGTTAGTTAGTTACAAGTCAAGCTAATAAAAGTGTTTTAAAAAGTACCTTTTAAGTTGCTAAAATTAGTAAAAACTGCGCAGCTGTGTACGATCTATTGTCGCTTTATTATCCTAGCCCGCAATAAACTCGACTGTCGGCATCATGCATAACCGAACTTTCAAAGAAATTCGTTCTTTTGTTTACAAATTGGGATTGCTTGTACGTGTAGACTGTTGTTGACCATGACTCATAAGTAGGAGTCATGTATTATCTATACCTTATCATACAAAAATAACAGACTATATTTTCTAATTCTGATGTTTCTTCTCTCCATTTAACGACAACTCTCTATAACGCCATAAAATGCACAGTCCCTTCAGTGTCGCTATATAGAGTTTACACTGTATATATATATATATACTCCGCACGACACTTGTGAAATGAATCTTCTTTAAAAATTGATTTACCTACCCACATATAAAAATGTTTTTGTTTAGAATTAAAAACTTTTGTTATGTTTAGTTTTTGCATGCTAGTTTTAAGTGTTTATGTCAGATCCGTGGAGTGGGGGCTGGTGACCTGTGACACAGGCTATTATGCCTACTGCAGGCACCAGTTCCTTGCAGAACGGGTGCTCAACATAATAATATTTATATTATATTGTTCTTATTTAATTTCTTTTACATTGAAGTTTGCAAGGAAAAATAAATGTATCATTTATTATTATTACTATATTAAAAGAGAGAGTGTGGGCTGTAATCTCCCACGCGGGCCCAGTGCGGGTTGGTAGATGCCGCATGCCCTTGAATGTTCCAGTTGTATGTTAGTATGTATTACATAGTAATTTTGTGATGTGTTTAATTAATATTGGTAGGTGTGAAACGTCTCGCTTCACCCACTATCATTGTATTGTGTAAATAAAACCAATGATCAGTCTGTCTGTGCGCAGTAAATGTCAGGTAAACTGCCTATACTGCTAATATAATTTCAATCAAATACTATGTAATTAGTTAAATAAATATATAATTGATTAAACATTGTTTTTTTTTTCATACACACTTAATCCACTTAGGGGTGGAATTTTGAAAAATCCTTTCTTATTGTTCGCTTAGACCAGCTTCTCCCAAAGTGGGTGATAACGCCCCCTTGTGGGCGCTGCAGGCCTAAAAGGGGGCGATAAGAGACATAGAAAAAATTAGGGGTGTTGTGTAAGTAACTGGAACCTCGGATAAGTCTGTGTTATAGTGGCAATATGTTTTTTTTTTTTTGGAGGCTTAAAGGGGGTGTCAAAAAAATAATATATTCGCCAAGTGGGCCGTAGACAAAATAAGTTTGGGAACCTCTCGCTTAGACTATTTGAGTAATATTGGTTCCAAATTTCAAGTTTGTAAGTTTAGTTGTTATGGATATAATATAATAAAGAGTTATAAAGAGGAAACATTTTATTGGTTGTTTGTTTGTTTGTTAAATAATGTATTACGGGTGTGTATTACGGCATTAAGATCTACAAAAAAGTCCGCGAGAGCATATGTCTAACTATTGTAGTTATGTCACAATTTAAATGCCGCTTCTAGAAAAGACTCTTTATTTGTATCTTGGTATTAATCCTTATCAAAATGAATTACTTTATATTTAAGACTGTTTCAATAACTTTATATAACTTTTTGAATTATTATATTTGGACATTCCATTTGAAAGATATCACGATATTAGAAAAAAAGTTGCGTGGTAGCCGCTCACTCTGCTCGGCAATGTAGGCGCCACTGTGGCGCGGGTCGCACGGGAGGAAGGGTTTATGTGCGTATATTATAATATTAAAATTTGTAATTTTTGTTATTACCCGTGCGAAGCCGGGCGGTCCCCTAGTCTAGATAATAAAGAATGAATAAATCAACACACGTAAAGCAAAGTGGGGTTAGTTACACTATTTATAACTCGAGAACGGCTGGACTGATTGGTATGATATTTGATTTATCTCCGCCCTGAGTAGCAAAGTATTAAAACAACAAGAAAAAATTGGTTGTCTGTAAAGTCGGTTTACTGACGATAGTTGAACGTGACAACGTCGATTGGCCGATTGTGCTTCTTTGTCGCTCGTTCCGCGCTCTCGCTTGCACTTCAAGCCTTACATGGAACGCCTCAGAGCGAGGTAACGCCGCATGAGTCATGTTTTTTTGTGCGTGCAGCCGGCTCTATCGAATTATAAGACGTTGTCACGTCAAAAAATCAGTTGTATGTGAAAGTAACTCTTCTCTTTACCTGTCCACGCCTAAACCGCTGAACTGATCTTGATGAAATTTGGTACAGATGTAGTTTGAACATTGGGGAAGGTCATAGAATACTTATTGTGAGTCAACGCAGGTGACACCGAGGGAAACAGCTAGTAAGTAAAGGCACTAACTACATAATTGTTGCTTAACTTAAACAGACTTCATTTAGCAAAACTGTGTGCGCAGTACTTTGTTGAAGTTTAGTTTAAAATAGCGATGATGGCTCAGCGGTAGTGACGTCGGCTTGCGATCCGTAGGACGTGGGTTCGAATCCTACAATGAGCTTGAACTCGGTGAAGGACAACATCGTGATGAAACCATAGCTTGGTGGTAGGGTATTTTCTAGTACTCGCCTGGCTAGCTACCACCCTCTTGTTAAGAATCTGTCGCCGAGCACCTACCGGTGTGTTCCAGCAGCCTCACTTGAGAGCCAGTTCCCAGTCCAGGTGTAGCGTGGCGCCACCTTCGACCACATCTTCACTCAACACCAGGTGACTTGTGGTCAAACGCTACCCTGTAAATAGCTATAAAATTAAATGTTTTGTCATTCAGAAGGCAAATGAAACTAATCTAATAAGTAGCTAACAGTTGGCAGTCTTTCTAAAATCCTACTAATATTATAAACGTGAAAGTTTGTAAGTACGGATGTTTGTAACTCTTTCACGCAAAAACTACTGAACGGATTCGAGTGAAATTTTGAATGGAGATGGTTTACACCCTGCATTAACACATAGGCTACTTTTCATCCCGGAAAAAGGTTGTTGGGTGCAGCTTGTTATTCATATAATTTTCAGAGGTACCCATGTGTGAGCAGATGTTATCTTCTTATATATAAAAATGAATCGCAAAATGTGTTGGTAAGCGCATAACTCAACAACGCCTGGACCAATTTCGCCAATCCTTTTTTTTAAATGTTTGTTGAAGTTCAAGAACGGTTTTTGCGGCGAGAAAAATATGAATAATTGCCGGGAAAACCCTAAAAACAGCCCTTTTCTTTTTCCCATACAAACGTTTTCTAACTAAAATGTAGAATCAATTTGAACTTTAATACCATACCATAAAGTTCAAGTGTTAGCGGAGATGTTCCGGGAAGCCAAAACAATTGAGTGATGTTAGTATCGTATGAATATTGATGTCTATTTTCAATAAAATTGGGGATCCTTTACTAAAACTCCAATAATGTGTGTATAATTTTGAATGATTTTTTTTTTTAATAAATCCTACCCGTGCGAAGGCGGGGCGGGCCGCTAGTGTTCAATAGTATGTGTACTGGGAAGCCATAATTTGTTGAGTTATGACTTTGATATAGACACAGCAACTTCAACTTACTGCTGTGTTAATAAGCAACATTTTTGTTGGTTATGCACCAAACTCGTGACTGTTAGGTTACAGAAAATGTTGCCTACAGTAGTAAATTGATGTTTATAACAGAATAACGCATTGTTTGAGTGTTGAAACATAGTATTTACTACTCACGCTAAGGCATATCTGCAGAGTCGTTTCTTGAAGCGACAAGTGACGAGTCCGAGAGAACAGCAGTGCAGCAGAGCATGTATATATACTCATCAACTCAGCGCAGAAGCGAAGGTATCATCCAAACCCCAAGAGAAATAAGCCAGCCACGCCACGTTTGCGTCTGAAAAGAAAGATAATTGCCATATTTTAGCACAGCAAAACACTTGAGTTCAACGTAACACATATCAGACTACACATACATACTTTCCATCACCCAAGCATTGTGAAACAGTCAAAAACACTATATTTCATAATGAAGATTAATGTTTCTGTTTAAAATCAAGTGGTAGGTACTCGGTATTGATAATTAGCGCAGCCGCCGGCTATTTGGAAGTATTGAAAGTGCTACCAAAGCGCCGGGCGCCGCGCCGGCCTGAGTGCCAGCCACAGAGAATGTAAGGTTTAGTGCCAGCTGATACCTGACATAAACATTGACAATTGACATTTGACATGAAGCCGACCGAGTCGCCATAATTTTTCTAGGCGCTCTGATTGGTCCGCTCGCCGCCACCGCGGCAGTGTTGCCAAACATAATAATATAGCAAGACTATTAGGCTCGCGCCACACCTCCGCGGATTGAGTGAACGACAACAGACTGTTTTCCCAAAACAGTTGTCATAAGCTAGATGGACTTCTTTGGCGCCAATTGAACTGTCAACATGAAGATTCTGTTTTTATTTCCAAAACTTGTGTTCCTTCGAGTGATAGTTTGTGATATTGAAGGATTATTAACCATTATGTGTTCGTTAATGTGTATGAGTGTGGGAAATTGAAATAAAGTTGTGAAAGTGATTTTTCTAGTTGCTCCAAAAAAGTCCGTGTAAAGTTAAAGTAACGCTTTACTTAAACACTATCCTCATCTCATCATCATTTAAATTTGATTCAACTCTTTCGGCCTTATTACAAAACGTCGTCTAACTAAAATCCCTGGTTTAAATCTCTATTAAACCAGGGTTTAGACAAAAATGATATTACACAACGTGGTTTTTCGAAAAACCATAGACCAAGTCATGGTCTAACGCTAAACCTCGACGGCCCCTAGTTTAAGCGATAAAACCATGGTCTAAGTCGCCTCTGTCAATGTTCTGTCTTTTAGGTTATAGCATCTTTTTCATTGTGTTGTGTTGTTTATAACCGAAAATGGATATTAACATGATCGATTTAATTGGCATTGAAGATATTGTCCTGGAGGAAGGTGCGGCGTGTGTGCAGTGCATTCCTTCAGGCAGGCAGGCAGGCAGGTAGGCAGGCAGGCAGGCATGCAGACAGACAGACAAGCATGCAAGCAGGCGCATTGTTTACCTGTGTGTGTATAATATTATATAAGAATAACCATTCACCAATAATAATATTTAATTGTTAATTTTAAACGACATCAGATCATAATGTTACTAGCGACACGCCCCGGCTACGCTCGGGCAAGCAAATATTTTGACAACAGACTGGCTGTTTTCACAAAACCGTTATGTATAAAAGCTAGGTATATAATATGCCCCACATTTTTCTTCATGCATGCAAAACGAAATGCCATCGTTTACTGATAAAGCATCAGCCAGTTGTATCAGTAGTTTAGGCGATCACCACCGCCAGCCAGCCAGCCAGCCAGCCAGCCAGCCAGCCAGCCAGCCACCACCAAGCAAACAAACCTCATTATGAGCTATGTATTTTAGGCATATATTTTGACTGTTTTCCCAAAACCGTTGTTATGTATAAGAGCCATTGATAAAAGCTAGGTGTATTTTAAAGGAGAGAGGGCGCCATCATCGAGCTCGTAATTAAATTGACTTTATACACAGTGAAAATAGTGTTATCATATCGATAGGTTGGGGTCTCCATAGGAAATCGTTCAGTTGTCAGTGAAAAGTCCAAAAAAAAAACATCAATATATTTACAGTGCAAACAAACTGGTCGAAAAATATGTATGTATATTGAACCACAAATGTTTGTCGTAATTAACAATATCCTGCCCTTTTCTGTTTTTATTTATTTCTAACTAGCTACAGTTTATCCATAGGATTGACATTTTAGTTTCGTAATATATTTTGAATGGAATGTCCGATTTCAACAATTCACAAAGTAATCTACAGGTATTGGAACAATCTTGAACACGAAATGATTTATTTGGATAAGGATTAATATGAAAGTATGGATAACACGGCCTGATTTTAGTCGGCATTTTTAACAACTTTTAAAATGTAAAAAAGTGGTTATAGTATGTTACTCTTAAGAGATAGACATATGCCATCGCGGACTTTTTTGTACACCTATATAAGGTACACAATTCCACGATACATCATTTTGTTATATCTCAAAGGGTTTAGGCAGCGTTTTCGTTGAAAGCTCCCAGACGGCTTATTTCTTTCCGACACCTCCAACAAATATCGTTATATTTTAGCCAATGTATACAAACACATGACAAATTATATCCTAAAACCTTCCTCGAGAACCACTCTATCTATTGGTGAAAACGGCATGAAAATCGGTTCAGTAGTTTTTGAGTTTATCGCGAACAGACAGACAGACAGACAGACAGACGCGGCGCGGAGGACTTTGTTTTATAATAAGTGTAGTGAATACATTTTATTTTATAACCTCATATTGTCCATTGAATGATTTAAATTCAAAGTGAGAAAAAAAAAATCTAAGCGCCATCTGTTGTTGAGTGGCATCACTAATAATCAGTTTCCCGACAGAACCGATAGAGGTCGCCTAAACATAAAAACCAGTAGATTTTTGTAATGTACTGTATAATGTATAGACCTTTTATTACCTACTACAGCAATATTTAGGGCTGCTGCTGCTGCTGCTGCAGCTGCTGCTCTGCCGCCGCCGCCGCCGCCGATGCCGCCATCGATCCAGCCGGCGAGCACCGCGCCCGCCGCTTTGTACACGCAGTTGCACCCGTACAGCTGAAACGGAGAAGGGCACATGTGTAAGTTTAAACTGTTGAATCAATTTTTTGCTTGAATGTATTTTTATTTTACATTCAAATCTAGTTAACCTTAAATTTTAAAAGGTTCTTCAACAAAATTCCAAGTTAAATTCAAGACAAATGTGTTGATAAATAAATTTCTAGTCCATACAAGTGAGAAATCTTATTAGTAAACCTTTATTAGAAATTTTTAGATGACAAACAACTAGTACAATAATAATAACTTTAAGCCTTAGCTTAGTTAAGAAACTGTTGAATCAATTTTTTGCTTGAATGTATTTTTATTGTACATTCAAATCTAGTTAACCTTAAATGTTAAAAGGTTTTTCAACAAAAATGCCAAGTTAAATTCAAGACAAATATGTTGATAAATAAATTTCTAGTCCATACAAGTGAGAAATCTTATTAGTAAACCTTATTAGAGATCTTTAGATGACAAACAACTCGTATAATAATAATAATAACCTTATTGTTTGGCAGCCGGATGATGTCTTCAGTGGTAGCGGTGACAGCGACCGGGTGGCAAAAATTTGTTGTAAAATTCAAAGTTGATTTGTAGCGATGGGTAAACATTATCTATAGTTAGATTACTGCATTACTACGGATGGGTAGTGCAAATATAAATAACACATGGGTTATGTGAAGAAATTTATGTAGAAAAATCAGTTCGGTCAAGAGAGAGATTCACGAGTGAATAGGTAACTTCTTGGCAAGCATGCTCCATCATGGACCTCACACCATCACTTTCATCATCATTATCATCATCATCATCATCATCTTCTTTATGGTAACATCAAGTGGTCAAACGCTAGCTAGCTCTCCGGAGATTACCAAAAAAAAAAAAATCCATATCTAAAATATTATTAGGATTTGGTTTTATTTAACCACATACATACATACATACATACATACATGGCCTTAGACGTCTATGACAGACGATTCAAACCGTATCAGTGGGGTTTGTAGAACACTTTTGTTGGTGGCTATACAGACCAATACGAGAACGGCAGGCTCGTCCACATTTAGTGCAGATGTGATTAGCATTTGTTGGAACGGAGTCACTGACGAGCCGCCTCGCCCTCTCTTCAGCAAGCTTGTCAAACCAGACTCTATCATGGAGCTTCCGACCTTTCCTAATGTGACTCCTCCACTGAATCCCATCATCAGCAAGCTTCTCCCATACACTATGGTCTATGTTGAAGGAGACCAAATCACGCCTAACACAGTCCTTAAACCTGAGTAAAGGCCGACCAACATTCCTCTTCGCGCCCGCTACTTCACCAAGCATGACTTGCCTCGGGAGACGAGAAGCATCCATGCGACCACATACATACACTTTAATTTACATACAATATACAACAGTTACATGGTACAAGTGAAATATTGACTCTTTACTGTTGCATTTCAGTTTGTTGCGGGACGGTGATATAAAACATCTCAACGAGCACCGAGCGTTCGCAGTGATGACATTTTTGTGCTGATACACACACACACACACACATAAAGGTAAACACTACTACTGTGTAGGTACTGCATAATTATGTGTAGTAAACAGTTGTTAGTTTGATTTTATGCGAGTGAATTTTCAATAGTAGTCATTCGGGGAAGAGGCAATTTGTGAATTGCTTTTATCTCTCTGTCCGCTTGCACACATTACAAACATCTCTTGAATATACACAAAATGGTACAATGCAATGCTGGTGCAACTGTTACTTCCATATATGTAATAATATATACATAGTTAGTTTTAATCCTGTAAATGCAAAAGTTTCCTCGCAGTTGTTTGTTACTCAAAAACGGCTCCGGATGAAATGAAATTTGGTACAGATATTGATTATTGCACATGGAATTAACACAATTGTGGGTGTGCTGCGGCATTTACTAGAATATAAAACTTACTAGCGCTTCATTCTATTGTAAGTTTCTTATGGGTGGTGTGCGTGTGGGCCTCTGATTCTGATTAGAAGTAGTCAGTCATATTGTGCGGGGTGTGGTGTTATATTGTGCGGGGTGTGGTGTTATTGTTATACAGGTTATAAAACTTTTATAAAACTTTTTTACACCAAACTTTTGACTGTCAGGTTACAGAAAATGTTGTGTTCAGTAGCAAATTGATGTTTATAACAGAAATAACACATTGTTTGAGTGATTAAACGTAGTATTTACTCACGTTTTCATTAATTTTCAGCGGCGATTGTTCACGTGGGCTGTTCGTTACCTCGACGCTCTTTGCTGTCTGTTGCTTTTGCTGGACCGGTAAAGAGCCCGAGAGAACATATACTCCTAAACTCGGCGCAGAAGCGTTGGTATCATCGAAACCCCAAGAGAAACAATGAAGAGATCGGAAATGGAGGCGGGCGTCTGGAAAAAACGATAATTGCCGTATAACACACTTGAGTCGAACGAAACACATATCAGACGACACACATATACACTTTTTATCCACCCACTTCATTGTAATTAAGCCAAAAACACAAAATTTTCAATGTTTTTCGTAAAGTTTTAATAACGAAAACTCTTGAATTCTTGATTGGTCTCCGATTGGTCGGTTGGTAGTGTTGCCATACAAAATTCACATCGTAACCGGAGATTGAGTGAACGAAACACCATTGCATCTTTGGCTGACCACAGACCACACACCGAAGCGGGAGTTTAATAGAGACACATTAACATTAAAGTCTAGCTATATATATTCAACACTTTATTCTTTATTATAATAATTAATTTTAATCTGCTAAAATTGCACGTTCATAGAAAAGACGTACTTGACAGAGTGTTGTCACAATTATTGTAGAACACTAGTTTTTGAACTTTGCGACTCTAAACAGATTCCATATCACCACAAACTGATAGTGAATGAAAAAAAAAAAAGAAGTAGATTCGTAATCGTAATTTTATATGTCACCTGTCTGTCTGATTTGCTGTTGTCAATGCAAAATGTCAATTATCATTCAATCTGAAAATCTTTTGATTTTTTTACTCATTCTATGGTTGACTTTAAAACATTCAACAACAGATGGCGCGCTGTGCCTGCGCTTAGTTTTTTTCTCTCTCTCTTTGAATTTAATTATTTTGACTTTAAAACATTGAATGAAAAATAAAAGAAACTATGGCAACCCCGCAGTAGCCATTTACAAAAAGGTAATGTATCTAAAAAAAAAAAAAGTAATTGAAATGTCACTGTCAGCGTCAGCTTTGATTGTTTAGTGAAATATGAGGGATGTGATCCTAGGCCGAATCTTATCGAATATAATCGATTAAAGGAAACGAACGATATTATGTATGTAATATTAATATATTTAATTTACTGTATTCCATATAATAATAAATATATATTTAATAATATATATATATTTATGTACTTACATTTATACTACCTACTAATATTTTAAACGTGAAAGTTTTTTTATGTATGGATGTTTGTTACTCTTTCACGCAAAATCTATATGAGGAGAGTTGTGGAAGGAGAAGATAAACCGAGATTTTAGTTAGAGAAAAATGCACAATATGCCTACCTACTATCAAATAAAACAAAATTTCGTTTTATTCGTTTTTAAAACACTTTTATTAGCTTGACTTGTAACTAACTAACTAACTAACTAACAATGTAATCAAATCTTAGAATTCAATTTTCACCTACTTCTAATTGTCGTATCGACTTGAAACTTTGTATGTGTATGTAATCTCGGTGACAATGCAATAATTTGGTATCATCGACCTGATCTGATGATGCATCCGGAAGGTGGGTAGGGCATCTCTGCGCTGGCTACTAGTAAACCCCTCGTGTTTGGGCTCATATGAATCGTCTTGATGAGTACAATAGATTGGACTTGGTAACAAATGACTAAAAAGTAAAAAAATAAATATATATAGTTTAAAAAACTAAAAAAAACACTTTAAAAACGCACTCAAAAATATAAAATAATTAAATTGACTTGTATTAGTTACGATATAATGGTTAATTCAAAAAGCGCTCCACACTTTTTGAATTAACCATTATATCGTAACTAATACAAGTCAATTTAATTATTTTATATTTTTGAGTGCGTTTTTAAAGTGTTTTTTTTTAGTTTTTTATTTGAGGCAATGAACAGTTACCTACTACAATATCTCCTTACAATTTTAAAGTAAATTTCGCCACTACCAACAAGGTCACAATAGCTCAGGTGCGATATTGGGCGGTTCCGAAGGTAGACGATCCCCCGGTTCGAATCCCAGATGTTTTTTTCGTTATTATTATTTTATACTTTTTTCGTATCCTATGTAAATGTTATTTCCATTACAAAAAAAAGAAAGAAAAAACGAAGTGCTTTAACATACCTAGGTATCATCATATACAGAGAGATGTTTGCATGAACTGAAACACACACATTGTCGAGCTAATATTTTTATTATGGTGTGTTACATATTTTTGAATGGTAAGAAATAAATGCAAACATTTTTCATATAGGTAGTATAGTCTTGATGCTTGACGTCAAGTATGTTTGTTATTTACTTTGAAATTCTATATATGTACATGTAATAAATTAATAATTCATACTTACCTACTACCACTGTCCTATAAATTAATACTGTATTTATCTCTAAGTGAATCTGCAATTCTTATGATAAATAAAACTCTAAAACCGTAAGTTTATAATATTTTTTATTTACAAAACACAAACTTATATGTTATATATATATAGCTATTAGCTATAGATAGATAGATAGATAGACATTTTATTCATAATTTTTACAATTCTTAGTCAATATACAAAAAGAGTACATATAAAAAAAATATAGCTACACAATGAAAAAATCAATGACACTAAACATTTGAACGTTATTAGATAATTAATACTTATTTATACAGGTACAGTCAGCGACAAAAGTAGCTGATCGTTCTCGATTTTCCAAATGTGTTTAAAATCAGTAGTTATTATTGTTTTTTTTATACATTATACATGGTATCATTTTGACCACAACATATCACACCTGATTTTAGGTGATGATGAGGTCAAACATTGGTGTATGAGATGATGATTGTTCAGCGACTTTTGTCGTTGACTGTACCTAATAATAGGTATATAAATTTGTTAAAGGGTGAAAATTTGTAAAAATTCTGCTCTATGGTATGGTACTAGTTGCGCCCAGCGGTTTCACCCAAGTGGACACGTTGATCAAAAAAAATGAACACCTAGAGGGA
>OV928063.1:5257277-5269777 GCA_931315375.2 Opisthograptis luteolata | reverse complement strand
TCTCTCTCACTCTAAACCGTGTGTGTTTTTTTTTATTTTGTTTAACGAACGCGCGCACAGATTATACGATTCGGATTACGGATTTCTAATCTGTCAAAATCGTGGCATGCGTGTACGCGACGCGAAATAGAGACGCACTACGAGCGAAACGAGCGCATTCCCTAAATCTGTGTATAGTAGTAGTAATAGTATAATAACTATGGATGGATATATATATAATTTTTTTGTGCTTAAAAACACAAAAAAAAGAATACGTTAATGATCCTTCCGCAGGTTCCCCTACGGAAACCTTGTTACGACTTTTACTTCCTCTAAATGATCAAGTTTGGTCAACTTCCCAGCGACGCCGACGGCCGTGAAGCCACCGCGTGTCAGTCCGAAGACCTCACTAAATCATTCAATCGGTAGTAGCGACGGGCGGTGTGTACAAAGGGCAGGGACGTAATCAACGCGAGCTTATGACTCGCGCTTACTAGGAATTCCTCGTTTATGGGGGATAATTGCAAACCCCAATCCCCAGCACGAAGGAGTTTCAACGGGTTGCCCGGGCCTCTAGGCCAGGGAGAACATGTTGATTCCTTCAGTGTAGCGCGCGTGCGGCCCAGGACATCTAAGGGCATCACAGACCTGTTATTGCTCAATCTCGTGCGGCTCGAAGCCGCCGGTCCCTCTAAGAAGAATTTTAATACGTCGCCAGTGAGTTGCGCGACGAATCGCGCACACCGAAATGACGACGCCTATTTAGCAGGCTAGAGTCTCGTTCGTTACCGGAATTAACCAGACAAATCGCTCCACCAACTAAGAACGGCCATGCACCACCACCCACCGAATCAAGAAAGAGCTGTTAATCTGTCAATCCTTCCGGTGTCCGGGCCTGGTGAGATTTCCCGTGTTGAGTCAAATTAAGCCGCAGGCTCCACTCCTGGTGGTGCCCTTCCGTCAATTCCTTTAAGTTTCAGCTTTGCAACCATACTCCCCCCGGAGTCCAAAATCTTTGGTTTCCCGGAAGCCGCCCGCCGAGCCATTGTAGTAACGTCGGCGGATTGCTAGACGACATATTTACGGTTAGAACTAGGGCGGTATCTAATCGCCTTCGAACCTCTAACTTTCGTTCTTGATTGATGAAAACACCTTTGGCAAATGCTTTCGCTGATGTTCGTCTTGCGACGATCCAAGAATTTCACCTCTAACGTCGCAATACGAATGCCCCCAGTTATCCCTATTAATCATTACCTCGGAGTTCTGAAAACCAACAAAATAGAACCGAGATCATATTCTATTATTCCATGCACGAAATATTCAAGCAGCATTTTGAGCCCGCTTTGAGCACTCTAATTTGTTCAAAGTAAAATTGTCGGCCCACCTCGACACTCACTGAAGAGCACCGCGATAGGATTTTGATATTGAACCGGCGTGTTACCGCCGGCTCACCGACGATATGCTCCGCAAACGTGTCAGTATCACCGCGGATGCGGTGCACCGACAGCGCGGCGCACAAATGCAACTACGAGCTTTTCAACCGCAACAATTTTAGTATACGCTATTGGAGCTGGAATTATCGCGGCTGCTGGCACCAGACTTGCCCTCCAATTGTTCCTCGTTAAAATATTTAAAGTGTACTCATTCCGATTACGAGGCCTCGTAAGAGTCCCGTATCGTTATTTTTCGTCACTACCTCCCCGTGCCGGGAGTGGGTAATTTGCGCGCCTGCTGCCTTCCTTGGATGTGGTAGCCGTTTCTCAGGCTCCCTCTCCGGAATCGAACCCTGATTCCCCGTTACCCGTGACAACCATGGTAGTCGCAGAAACTACCATCGAAAGTTGATAAGGCAGACATTTGAAAGATGCGTCGCCGGTACGAGACCGTGCGATCGGCAAAAGTTATCCAGATTCATCAAAATTAACGACTTTGGACGCGAGGCCCTCCGTCGATTGGTTTTGATCTAATAAAAGCACTCGTCCCATCACTGGTCAGAGTTCTAATTGCATGTATTAGCTCTAGAATTACCACAGTTATCCAAGTAACTGGTGTGATATCTAAGGAACCAAAACTGATATATTGAGCCATTCGCGGTATCGCCTTAATACGGCTTGCACTGAGACATGCATGGCTTAATCTTTGAGACAAGCATATAACTACTGGCAGGATCAACCAGGGAGCTCTGCTTTATGTTTTGCGCATAGAGCTGCTCTCGTTAACGCACTCCCTCGGTCGGATCGTGTTAAAGATCAACTTGAAACCGAGGTGTGACTGTTTTTTTTGTTTTATTCTAACTACAGTTTTACCTTGGCTCTGCTCTCTGCTCTGCCCTCTGTCATGTCCTCGTCTGCCGGAGCAGATGTAGAGAGAGAGAGAGAGAGAGAGAGAGAGAGAGAGAGACAGATATATGTAGGAAGAACGAGAGGGAGATATGTTTCAATCCCATTTGTGAACGTTCTTAACCGAGAAGCGAGATAATTCATTAAACTAAATTTCCGAAATCGAAAACGAATACCGATTTCGCCCGGAGTTTCGAGAGTCGAAACGTATTTTTTTTTTTTCGCCTGTCTGTACGCGGTGTCCGTACCGTTTCCCAAATTCGCACGGGTCGGTGGCAGGGGAGGGGTGGCGCGGCGCGGCGGCCGCGGGGGGGGGGGGTTCGGTCCTCCCCCGGCGACGCGCGCTCCCTCCCACACCGCGCTTATCTTTGGGCACGATATACGAGGAAAACTAACTACAAAACTAAAAACTACCGATTATATAACTACTATAAATTACTTCCACACAGCATTGCCATCATTATTATTATTTGTAGATATTATATTATGAAACACGCACGCGTAGTTTGCACCACCGAAGGGGTGGGGGTGTTGTCGCTACACACGAACGGGACGTGGAACGTTAGCAACACTGGACGGTTTAGAGCGGAAACTCTGCGCGTGCGTGATGATATTATACATATATACATATATATCATATAAATACAAGTAGTTAAAGGACATGTGTATTGTAAATATTCAGTTGTGGATATATAATAACAGTTTTCGATTGGGCACCCCTTTTACACCGTATCCCGTAAGAGTGTACGATAGTAGTGAGCCGAATCGTTTGTAATACGATCGCTTGAACACAGGTTCATCCTCGGCCAATCACAGTGTGGCGTTTTGCATGCGCGTATATATATGTATAGTTTTTTTTTTATTTATACACATATATACACGTACAGCTAAACGTAAACCGGTGGCTAGGATCGATCGACACAGCGCAGTAAAATTAAAAGTTCTACAGCCCTCGCCGCTTTGGCGCGCGCGTCTCTGTAGCAAAATGAAAAATTATAAAAGTGCTTCGTGAGTGAATTCACATTTCTCAGCGGTATTTTGTTCATACTTTTTTTTTTCTCTCTAATGCGCGCACCGCACTTGAAACATCATTATAAACGTTGGCTGCTGGATTCCGTATGGAGTGGCGGCTTGTGTTTAACGCCCTCTCTTCGTACTGGCAGCAGCGCCGGTTAAGGTTGTGTTAAGTGTGTGCACACTGTGCTTCGCTGGAGGAACTGTGACTGCATCAGTTTGCGTGTTTTATAAAGTTTCATTTTGCGTGGACGCTCGCACCGGCCGGGGCCGATTTCTCTGCGAGCCTTTTTAACGTTTTCGAATGTTTCTAAATTGAAACTACACTTGAACGAGTTGTTGGAATGAAACCAACTCTATTCTGTTGCTTTTTTCTATGTGAAAACGTTAACAAAACTCGTGAGAGCGAACTTATGTCTGCCCTGAGAACGGCCGAGAGGCCGGCGAAACACGCATAAAACGCGCGGCCGCCAGGCCCCTTTTGGTACCGTTCTCGTTCTCTTGGCAGACGGGGCATCGTTAGTTTTCGTGCCTGCAAACGTTCAATGTTTTCGCTGCGCTGTGTAGCGATCGCGTTACAAAACGAATTCGTCGAAAAAATGAAGAAAATCGACAAAAAAATCACATTTTTGTTCAATTTTCCCCATTCTCCCCATTAAATATCCTATATGCGTCCTTAGCTGGACCTAATTAGTGATATAAACAAACAAATATCAGTAAATAAACAAACAAAAGAACAAGATAATACATAAAAAGTGGCCTAGGTCATGTGAAAGTTGCAACCCGGGCCCCGTGGACGCGCGAATTTTTGTTTCCTGTTGCATAATCAATGAGTCATCGCTCGTTACGTAATCAGCGCGCGCCACCCACGTTGCGAGCGATATTTATACTATTTTATCATTTCTTGTTGCATAGTCATCACTCGCACGGCACACGTCCCGACCCCGACTGCAAAAATAGTTAATTTTTCATTAAATAACAAACGATAAAACAGTTAAAAAAAAATAGACTATTTCATTTAAACGGGAGAACGGCCATCAAGACATATCAACAGAAAAAAAATAATAATAACCTAACCTAACTTTTTTTTAATAAATTAAATTATTAAAAAAAATTCTAACCTAACCCTCAACCCGCACACCCGATAATAAACAATAAAACTGACTGAGAAACCGACCCCGCCCACAACGCCCCACCCCCTTCCCTCAAGCTTTGCAATAAATATTAAATCGGTAATTCATTTTCAATTTTCTTAGAAACGTATCTGAGTAAGCAATTGTTTCTGACCCAGCGACGAAGGCACAATGTTAAACTGTACACAGTCCCGTTACTCTATTATGAAATGGAAAAAAAATAAAAATGAAAAAACAACTTTTGTACGTACTCATTGGTTACTAGGAACTGTCAAAATGGAATGATGAATATCCATTGGCCAAATCGATATATTTTCAAAATGGCGAGCTGTCAAACATACCGCGCGCGCGCTAATTATTGTGACATTACAAAAAGAAAACGAGTAGTTGGTCACGCGTCCTATTTATTATAATTATTGTCCACTTTTGATATTTGTTTTGCGCATGACGTACGCGTGGCGCGGGTTGCCCTTTCGTGATTTTAAATTGTTTTGAGTAGCGTTACCTGATTTGTGCGTGTCCTGAAGGAAGGTGCGGCGTGCGTGCAGTGCAGTGTATGTAGACTGTAGAATATGTGTGCCGATGTGTTGCAAAAACCGACGACGAGGAGGAAGGAGGACACCGACGCTGCAGTGCATTCCTGCAGGCAGGCAGGCAGGCAGGCAGGCAGGCAGGCAGGCAGGCAGGCAGGCAGGCAGGCAGGCAGGCATGCAGACAGACAGACAAGCATGCAAGCAGGCGCATTGTTTACCTGTGTGTGTATAATATTATATAAGAATAACCATTCACCAATAATAATATTTAATTGTTAATTTTAAACGACATCAGATCATAATGTTACTAGCGACACGCCCCGGCTACGCTCGGGCAAGCAAATATTTTGACAACAGACTGGCTGTTTTCACAAAACCGTTATGTATAAAAGCTAGGTATATATAATATGCCCCACATTTTTCTTCATGCATGCAAAACGAAATGCCATCGTTTACTGATAAAGCATCAGCCAGTTGTATCAGTAGTTTAGGCGATCACCACCGCCAGCCAGCCAGCCAGCCAGCCAGCCAGCCAGCCAGCCAGCCAGCCAGCCAGCCAGCCAGCCAGCCAGCCAGCCAGCCAGCCAGCCAGCCACCACCAAGCAAACAAACCTCATTATGAGCTATGTATTTTAGGCATATATTTTGACTGTTTTCCCAAAACCGTTGTTATGTATAAGAGCCATTGATAAAAGCTAGGTGTATTTTAAAGGAGAGAGGGCGCCATCATCGAGCTCGTAATTAAATTGACTTTATACACAGTGAAAATAGTGTTATCATATCGATAGGTTGGGGTCTCCATAGGAAATCGTTCAGTTGTCAGTGAAAAGTCCAAAAAAAAAACATCAATATATTTACAGTGCAAACAAACTGGTCGAAAAATATGTATGTATATTGAACCACAAATGTTTGTCGTAATTAACAATATCCTGCCCTTTTCTGTTTTTATTTATTTCTAACTAGCTACAGTTTATCCATAGGATTGACATTTTAGTTTCGTAATATATTTTGAATGGAATGTCCGATTTCAACAATTCACAAAGTAATCTACAGGTATTGGAACAATCTTGAACACGAAATGATTTATTTGGATAAGGATTAATATGAAAGTATGGATAACACGGCCTGATTTTAGTCGGCATTTTTAACAACTTTTAAAATGTAAAAAAGTGGTTATAGTATGTTACTCTTAAGAGATAGACATATGCCATCGCGGACTTTTTTGTACACCTATATAAGGTACACAATTCCACGATACATCATTTTGTTATATCTCAAAGGGTTTAGGCAGCGTTTTCGTTGAAAGCTCCCAGACGGCTTATTTCTTTCCGACACCTCCAACAAATATCGTTATATTTTAGCCAATGTATACAAACACATGACAAATTATATCCTAAAACCTTCCTCGAGAACCACTCTATCTATTGGTGAAAACGGCATGAAAATCGGTTCAGTAGTTTTTGAGTTTATCGCGAACAGACAGACAGACAGACAGACAGACGCGGCGCGGAGGACTTTGTTTTATAATAAGTGTAGTGAATACATTTTATTTTATAACCTCATATTGTCCATTGAATGATTTAAATTCAAAGTGAGAAAAAAAAAATCTAAGCGCCATCTGTTGTTGAGTGGCATCACTAATAATCAGTTTCCCGACAGAACCGATAGAGGTCGCCTAAACATAAAAACCAGTAGATTTTTGTAATGTACTGTATAATGTATAGACCTTTTATTACCTACTACAGCAATATTTAGGGCTGCTGCTGCTGCTGCTGCAGCTGCTGCTCTGCCGCCGCCGCCGCCGCCGATGGCGCCATCGATCCAGCCGGCGAGCACCGCGCCCGCCGCTTTGTACACGCAGTTGCACCCGTACAGCTGAAACGGAGAAGGGCACATGTGTAAGTTTAAACTGTTGAATCAATTTTTTGCTTGAATGTATTTTTATTTTACATTCAAATCTAGTTAACCTTAAATTTTAAAAGGTTCTTCAACAAAATTCCAAGTTAAATTCAAGACAAATGTGTTGATAAATAAATTTCTAGTCCATACAAGTGAGAAATCTTATTAGTAAACCTTTATTAGAAATTTTTAGATGACAAACAACTAGTACAATAATAATAACTTTAAGCCTTAGCTTAGTTAAGAAACTGTTGAATCAATTTTTTGCTTGAATGTATTTTTATTGTACATTCAAATCTAGTTAACCTTAAATGTTAAAAGGTTTTTCAACAAAAATGCCAAGTTAAATTCAAGACAAATATGTTGATAAATAAATTTCTAGTCCATACAAGTGAGAAATCTTATTAGTAAACCTTATTAGAGATCTTTAGATGACAAACAACTCGTATAATAATAATAATAACCTTATTGTTTGGCAGCCGGATGATGTCTTCAGTGGTAGCGGTGACAGCGACCGGGTGGCAAAAATTTGTTGTAAAATTCAAAGTTGATTTGTAGCGATGGGTAAACATTATCTATAGTTAGATTACTGCATTACTACGGATGGGTAGTGCAAATATAAATAACACATGGGTTATGTGAAGAAATTTATGTAGAAAAATCAGTTCGGTCAAGAGAGAGATTCACGAGTGAATAGGTAACTTCTTGGCAAGCATGCTCCATCATGGACCTCACACCATCACTTTCATCATCATTATCATCATCATCATCATCATCTTCTTTATGGTAACATCAAGTGGTCAAACGCTAGCTAGCTCTCCGGAGATTACCAAAAAAAAATAAATCCATATCTAAAATATTATTAGGATTTGGTTTTATTTAACCACATACATACATACATACATACATACATGGCCTTAGACGTCTATGACAGACGATTCAAACCGTATCAGTGGGGTTTGTAGAACACTTTTGTTGGTGGCTATACAGACCAATACGAGAACGGCAGGCTCGTCCACATTTAGTGCAGATGTGATTAGCATTTGTTGGAACGGAGTCACTGACGAGCCGCCTCGCCCTCTCTTCAGCAAGCTTGTCAAACCAGACTCTATCATGGAGCTTCCGACCTTTCCTAATGTGACTCCTCCACTGAATCCCATCATCAGCAAGCTTCTCCCATACACTATGGTCTATGTTGAAGGAGACCAAATCACGCCTAACACAGTCCTTAAACCTGAGTAAAGGCCGACCAACATTCCTCTTCGCGCCCGCTACTTCACCAAGCATGACTTGCCTCGGGAGACGAGAAGCATCCATGCGACCACATACATACACTTTAATTTACATACAATATACAACAGTTACATGGTACAAGTGAAATATTGACTCTTTACTGTTGCATTTCAGTTTGTTGCGGGACGGTGATATAAAACATCTCAACGAGCACCGAGCGTTCGCAGTGATGACATTTTTGTGCTGATACACACACACACACACACTTAAAGGTAAACACTACTACTGTGTAGGTACTGCATAATTATGTGTAGTAAACAGTTGTTAGTTTGATTTTATGCGAGTGAATTTTCAATAGTAGTCATTCGGGGAAGAGGCAATTTGTGAATTGCTTTTATCTCTCTGTCCGCTTGCACACATTACAAACATCTCTTGAATATACACAAAATGGTACAATGCAATGCTGGTGCAACTGTTACTTCCATATATGTAATAATATATACATAGTTAGTTTTAATCCTGTAAATGCAAAAGTTTCCTCGCAGTTGTTTGTTACTCAAAAACGGCTCCGGATGAAATGAAATTTGGTACAGATATTGATTATTGCACATGGAATTAACACAATTGTGGGTGTGCTGCGGCATTTACTAGAATATAAAACTTACTAGCGCTTCATTCTATTGTAAGTTTCTTATGGGTGGTGTGCGTGTGGGCCTCTGATTCTGATTAGAAGTAGTCAGTCATATTGTGCGGGGTGTGGTGTTATATTGTGCGGGGTGTGGTGTTATTGTTATACAGGTTATAAAACTTTTATAAAACTTTTTTACACCAAACTTTTGACTGTCAGGTTACAGAAAATGTTGTGTTCAGTAGCAAATTGATGTTTATAACAGAAATAACACATTGTTTGAGTGATTAAACGTAGTATTTACTCACGTTTTCATTAATTTTCAGCGGCGATTGTTCACGTGGGCTGTTCGTTACCTCGACGCTCTTTGCTGTCTGTTGCTTTTGCTGGACCGGTAAAGAGCCCGAGAGAACATATACTCCTAAACTCGGCGCAGAAGCGTTGGTATCATCGAAACCCCAAGAGAAACAATGAAGAGATCGGAAATGGAGGCGGGCGTCTGGAAAAAACGATAATTGCCGTATAACACACTTGAGTCGAACGAAACACATATCAGACGACACACATATACACTTTTTATCCACCCACTTCATTGTAATTAAGCCAAAAACACAAAATTTTCAATGTTTTTCGTAAAGTTTTAATAACGAAAACTCTTGAATTCTTGATTGGTCTCCGATTGGTCGGTTGGTAGTGTTGCCATACAAAATTCACATCGTAACCGGAGATTGAGTGAACGAAACACCATTGCATCTTTGGCTGACCACAGACCACACACCGAAGCGGGAGTTTAATAGAGACACATTAACATTAAAGTCTAGCTATATATATTCAACACTTTATTCTTTATTATAATAATTAATTTTAATCTGCTAAAATTGCACGTTCATAGAAAAGACGTACTTGACAGAGTGTTGTCACAATTATTGTAGAACACTAGTTTTTGAACTTTGCGACTCTAAACAGATTCCATATCACCACAAACTGATAGTGAATGAAAAAAAAAAAAGAAGTAGATTCGTAATCGTAATTTTATATGTCACCTGTCTGTCTGATTTGCTGTTGTCAATGCAAAATGTCAATTATCATTCAATCTGAAAATCTTTTGATTTTTTTACTCATTCTATGGTTGACTTTAAAACATTCAACAACAGATGGCGCGCTGTGCCTGCGCTTAGTTTTTTTCTCTCTCTCTTTGAATTTAATTATTTTGACTTTAAAACATTGAATGAAAAATAAAAGAAACTATGGCAACCCCGCAGTAGCCATTTACAAAAAGGTAATGTATCTAAAAAAAAAAAAAGTAATTGAAATGTCACTGTCAGCGTCAGCTTTGATTGTTTAGTGAAATATGAGGGATGTGATCCTAGGCCGAATCTTATCGAATATAATCGATTAAAGGAAACGAACGATATTATGTATGTAATATTAATATATTTAATTTACTGTATTCCATATAATAATAAATATATATTTAATAATATATATATATTTATGTACTTACATTTATACTACCTACTAATATTTTAAACGTGAAAGTTTTTTTATGTATGGATGTTTGTTACTCTTTCACGCAAAATCTATATGAGGAGAGTTGTGGAAGGAGAAGATAAACCGAGATTTTAGTTAGAGAAAAATGCACAATATGCCTACCTACTATCAAATAAAACAAAATTTCGTTTTATTCGTTTTTAAAACACTTTTATTAGCTTGACTTGTAACTAACTAACTAACTAACTAACAATGTAATCAAATCTTAGAATTCAATTTTCACCTACTTCTAATTGTCGTATCGACTTGAAACTTTGTATGTGTATGTAATCTCGGTGACAATGCAATAATTTGGTATCATCGACCTGATCTGATGATGCATCCGGAAGGTGGGTAGGGCATCTCTGCGCTGGCTACTAGTAAACCCCTCGTGTTTGGGCTCATATGAATCGTCTTGATGAGTACAATTGATTGGACTTGGTAACAAATGACTAAAAAGTAAAAAAATAAATATATATAGTTTAAAAAACTAAAAAAAACACTTTAAAAACGCACTCAAAAATATAAAATAATTAAATTGACTTGTATTAGTTACGATATAATGGTTAATTTACTGGGTAAATAAAAGTACACACAACCAAAAAGCGCTCCACACTTTTTGAATTAACCATTATATCGTAACTAATACAAGTCAATTTAATTATTTTATATTTTTGAGTGCGTTTTTAAAGTGTTTTTTTTTTAGTTTTTTATTTGAGGCAATGAACAGTTACCTACTACAATATCTCCTTACAATTTTAAAGTAAATTTCGCCACTACCAACAAGGTCACAATAGCTCAGGTGCGATATTGGGCGGTTCCGAAGGTAGACGATCCCCCGGTTCGAATCCCAGATGTTTTTTTCGTTATTATTATTTTATACTTTTTTCGTATCCTATGTAAATGTTATTTCCATTACAAAAAAAAGAAAGAAAAAACGAAGTGCTTTAACATACCTAGGTATCATCATATACAGAGAGATGTTTGCATGAACTGAAACACACACATTGTCGAGCTAATATTTTTATTATGGTGTGTTACATATTTTTGAATGGTAAGAAATAAATGCAAACATTTTTCATATAGGTAGTATAGTCTTGATGCTTGACGTCAAGTATGTTTGTTATTTACTTTGAAATTCTATATATGTACATGTAATAAATTAATAATTCATACTTACCTACTACCACTGTCCTATAAATTAATACTGTATTTATCTCTAAGTGAATCTGCAATTCTTATGATAAATAAAACTCTAAAACCGTAAGTTTATAATATTTTTTATTTACAAAACACAAACTTATACATATACAGCAGCTATTATAGCTATAGATAGATGGACATTTTATTCATAATTTTTACAATTCTTAGTCAATATACAAAAAGAGTACATTTAAAAAAAATATAGCTACACAATGAAAAAATCAATGACACTAAACATTTGAACGTTATTAGATAATTAATACTTATTTATACAGGTACAGTCAGCGACAAAAGTAGCTGATCGTTCTCGATTTTCCAAATGTGTTTAAAATCAGTAGTTATTATTGTTTTTTTTATACATTATACATGGTATCATTTTGACCACAACATATCACACCTGATTTTAGGTGATGATGAGGTCAAACATTGGTGTATGAGATGATGATTGTTCAGCGACTTTTGTCGTTGACTGTACCTAATAATAGGTATATAAATTTGTTAAAGGGTGAAAATTTGTAAAAATTCTGCTCTATGGTATGGTACTAGTTGCGCCCAGCGGTTTCACCCAAGTGGACACGTTGATCAAAAAAAATGAACACCTAGAGGGATAAAAATTGTCTACGACTCTTTCTCAGGTCTACTGAGTAGGTGTATGTATACCTATACAAAACAAAAAAACATCAAAATCTATCTGTCAAGCCATTTTGAAGAAGTCCGTTATCGAACACTGCGCTACGAGATTTTTTTAAATATTAAGAAGATATTGACACGTAATAATTACAAGTAGGTAGGTACCTAAGTAGTAAAATGAAAGGGAAAAAAAAATATCAATAAAGTAGGTTGTAATTTTATTATTCATTAAGCTAAAAAAAAATATTGTACAATTTAAGGTTTAAGTACAGCTGCTTTATAACAATAGGTGCCGGTTCACTGTTTAACAAACCTCTGCTTCATAAAATATGTAATACCTACTTCTCGCTTTCGTGCCACTTCACGCTTTTGCCGAGTT
>OV928063.1:5239777-5254777 GCA_931315375.2 Opisthograptis luteolata | reverse complement strand
CCATGGAACTCGAACGCTCAGGCAGAAAAGAAAACTCTTCCCGGACCTCTCGGCGGCGTCTTCAGGCCACTTTGGGTTACCCCGTCGAACACTAGCTTAAAAAACTAGGGAACGATTATTGAAACGGTTCCGCTGCCGGGTTCCGGAATAGGAACCGGATTCCCTTTCGCTCAAAGGTTGTTATTTATCAAAATAAACACAACACATCGACATAAGATCTCTCCTTGAGCTTAGGATCGACTGACTCGCGAGCAACTACTGTTCACGCGAAACCCTTCTCCACGTCAGTCCTCCAGGGCCTCGCTGGAGTATTTGCTACTACCACCAAGATCTGCACCGACGGTGGCTCCAGGCGGGCTCACGCCCAGACCCTTCTGCGCACGCCGCCGCGCACGTCCTACTCGTTACGGCTTAATGATAAAATAATAATTATAATATCGCACATGCCGGTAACGGTAGTGTATAGGCAAAACGCTTCAGCGCCATCCATTTTCAGGGCTGGTTGCTTCGGCAGGTGAGTCGTTGCACACTCCTTAGCGGATTCCGACTTCCATGGCCACCGTCCTGCTGTCATGAGCGACCAACGCCTTTCATGGTGTCCCATGAGCGTTTTTTAGGCGCCTTAACACTACGTTTGGTTCATCCCACAGCGCCAGTTCTGCTTACCAAAATTGGCCCACTTGGCACCGTCATCAGATCTCCGGCTTCATCGTTCGAGTAAGCCGGAGTTCTCACCCATTTAAAGTTTGAGAATAGGTTGAGGTCGTTTCGGCCCCAATGCCTCTAATCATTCGCTTTACCGGATGAGACTGTTCGAGTCGACGCCAGCTATCCTGAGGGAAACTTCGGACGGAACCAGCTACTAGATGGTTCGATTAGTCTTTCGCCCCTATACCCAGTTCCGACGATCGATTTGCACGTCAGAATCGCTACGGTCCTCCATCAGGGTTTCCCCTGACTTCGACCTGACCAGGCATAGTTCACCATCTTTCGGGTCCCAGCATCTGTGCTCAGAGCGCGCCTGCATTCGCAGATTGGAAACGAGACGCCTCGGGAGTGCGAGCGACGGACCGAGATCCGTGCGCCATCCTCCCTGAGCGGTCGACGAGCGACCACCTTCACTTTCGTTAAGCCTTTCAGTTTACGATCTCAATGACTCGCACACATGCTAGACTCCTTGGTCCGTGTTTCAAGACGGGTCCTGCGAGTGCCCGAAACTGAATCATCGCAGACAGATACGCACACAGTCCGAGACAGCACGGCAGCGACGACAGATGCGCCGAACCCACGTCCGCACTCGGGCAGGACGCGGGCTGCGACGTTACCTTGCGTCGGGCCGGACGCGCGCGAGCGCGTGAGCGTTTCGTCAGATCTACCGTCCGACAGCCGGTCGGTGCACTTCGCGGTATCCGCACAGCGAGTGTGCAGAGGCTCCCGAAAGGCACTTAGACCGACATCGAACGGGTCGCGATGTATTACTAAGAGAGAAGTGCACGCCGTCCCCGGACGCGACGAACGCGAGCAGTGCCCACGGCCGAGGCCGAGAGCATCGAACCAGCGCAAGTGCGCCGAGGAATGACGATGAATCTCCCCGTTCGTTCATTCGAGTTTCGCAGGTTTACCCCTGGACGGTTTCACGTACTGTTGAACTCTCTCTTCAAAGTTCTTTTCAACTTTCCCTCACGGTACTTGTTCGCTATCGGTCTCGCGGTAATATTTAGCCTTAGATGGAGTTTACCACCCACTTAGGGCTGCACTCTCAAGCAACCCGACTCTGAGGAGAGTCCCTCTCGCCGCCGTCCTCCGTCGCTACGGGCCTGGCACCCTCTACGGGAAAACGGCCCCGTTCAAGACGAACTTGGACAGGAGAAGACAACGACGAGAAAGCGGAACCTCCCGAACACCACATCTCCCGCCGCCGTGACAACGACGGGATTCAGTGCTGGGCTATTTCCTGTTCGCTCGCCGCTACTAAGGAAATCCTAGTTAGTTTCTTTTCCTCCGCTTACTAATATGCTTAAATTCGGCGGGTAATCCTCCCTGATCTGAGGCCAACGTTATAAATGGAGGCAGACACGATATCCGTCAGCGCGACAGCGTCGAGTAAGCGCGGACACACACTCACTCACTCACTCACTGTTGTGTGCGTGTGTGTGGTGTGTGCCCCCGTTTTACACGACGTGGTTGCGCCCTTCGGACGTCGAGTCCGCCTACTCGCTCGCACAACACATGGTAGTCGCGCGTAACGACGTAGAAAACAAACTCCTTATTATCAAAGTGTTACTACGCCGCAGCAGCAGCAAAAACCAATGGGTGTGTTGCGTGCGTGTGTTTTGTTTGCAATTTTTAAACGGACTGCCTGCCGATCGATCAACCGAGCTTCAGAACCGCCAGATGCGCGCGCACGTAGCGGCGCAGTGTGGTTTTTGTTATTATGCAGCCGGCCCTCAGACAGGAGTGGTCCTGGATGTGTCTCCATGGACCGCGATGTGCGTTCGAAATGTCGATGTTCAAATGTGTCCTGCAGTTCACACTATGACGCGCAGTTAACTGCGTTCTTCATCGACCCGCGAGCCAAGTGATCCACCGTCCAGGGTAATAGTTTTTTTACCCTGTACAATTCTATTAATATATGTATGTATAAAACATATTGTATAACTTAGAACGAAAGAGAAATAATAAAATAATCACTCTCTCTCTCTCACTCTAAACCGTGTGTGTTTTTTTTTATTTTGTTTAACGAACGCGCGCACAGATTATACGATTCGGATTACGGATTTCTAATCTGTCAAAATCGTGGCATGCGTGTACGCGACGCGAAATAGAGACGCACTACGAGCGAAACGAGCGCATTCCCTAAATCTGTGTATAGTAGTAGTAATAGTATAATAACTATGGATGGATATATATATAATTTTTTTGTGCTTAGAAACACAAAAAAAAGAATACGTTAATGATCCTTCCGCAGGTTCCCCTACGGAAACCTTGTTACGACTTTTACTTCCTCTAAATGATCAAGTTTGGTCAACTTCCCAGCGACGCCGACGGCCGTGAAGCCACCGCGTGTCAGTCCGAAGACCTCACTAAATCATTCAATCGGTAGTAGCGACGGGCGGTATGTACAAAGGGCAGGGACGTAATCAACGCGAGCTTATGACTCGCGCTTACTAGGAATTCCTCGTTTATGGGGGATAATTGCAAACCCCAATCCCCAGCACGAAGGAGTTTCAACGGGTTGCCCGGGCCTCTAGGCCAGGGAGAACATGTTGATTCCTTCAGTGTAGCGCGCGTGCGGCCCAGGACATCTAAGGGCATCACAGACCTGTTATTGCTCAATCTCGTGCGGCTCGAAGCCGCCGGTCCCTCTAAGAAGAATTTTAATACGTCGCCAGTGAGTTGCGCGACGAATCGCGCACACCGAAATGACGACGCCTATTTAGCAGGCTAGAGTCTCGTTCGTTACCGGAATTAACCAGACAAATCGCTCCACCAACTAAGAACGGCCATGCACCACCACCCACCGAATCAAGAAAGAGCTGTTAATCTGTCAATCCTTCCGGTGTCCGGGCCTGGTGAGATTTCCCGTGTTGAGTCAAATTAAGCCGCAGGCTCCACTCCTGGTGGTGCCCTTCCGTCAATTCCTTTAAGTTTCAGCTTTGCAACCATACTCCCCCCGGAGTCCAAAATCTTTGGTTTCCCGGAAGCCGCCCGCCGAGCCATTGTAGTAACGTCGGCGGATTGCTAGACGACATATTTACGGTTAGAACTAGGGCGGTATCTAATCGCCTTCGAACCTCTAACTTTCGTTCTTGATTGATGAAAACACCTTTGGCAAATGCTTTCGCTGATGTTCGTCTTGCGACGATCCAAGAATTTCACCTCTAACGTCGCAATACGAATGCCCCCAGTTATCCCTATTAATCATTACCTCGGAGTTCTGAAAACCAACAAAATAGAACCGAGATCATATTCTATTATTCCATGCACGAAATATTCAAGCAGCATTTTGAGCCCGCTTTGAGCACTCTAATTTGTTCAAAGTAAAATTGTCGGCCCACCTCGACACTCACTGAAGAGCACCGCGATAGGATTTTGATATTGAACCGGCGTGTTACCGCCGGCTCACCGACGATATGCTCCGCAAACGTGTCAGTATCACCGCGGATGCGGTGCACCGACAGCGCGGCGCACAAATGCAACTACGAGCTTTTCAACCGCAACAATTTTAGTATACGCTATTGGAGCTGGAATTATCGCGGCTGCTGGCACCAGACTTGCCCTCCAATTGTTCCTCGTTAAAATATTTAAAGTGTACTCATTCCGATTACGAGGCCTCGTAAGAGTCCCGTATCGTTATTTTTCGTCACTACCTCCCCGTGCCGGGAGTGGGTAATTTGCGCGCCTGCTGCCTTCCTTGGATGTGGTAGCCGTTTCTCAGGCTCCCTCTCCGGAATCGAACCCTGATTCCCCGTTACCCGTGACAACCATGGTAGTCGCAGAAACTACCATCGAAAGTTGATAAGGCAGACATTTGAAAGATGCGTCGCCGGTACGAGACCGTGCGATCGGCAAAAGTTATCCAGATTCATCAAAATTAACGACTTTGGACGCGAGGCCCTCCGTCGATTGGTTTTGATCTAATAAAAGCACTCGTCCCATCACTGGTCAGAGTTCTAATTGCATGTATTAGCTCTAGAATTACCACAGTTATCCAAGTAACTGGTGTGATATCTAAGGAACCAAAACTGATATATTGAGCCATTCGCGGTATCGCCTTAATACGGCTTGCACTGAGACATGCATGGCTTAATCTTTGAGACAAGCATATAACTACTGGCAGGATCAACCAGGGAGCTCTGCTTTATGTTTTGCGCATAGAGCTGCTCTCGTTAACGCACTCCCTCGGTCGGATCGTGTTAAAGATCAACTTGAAACCGAGGTGTGACTGTTTTTTTTGTTTTATTCTAACTACAGTTTTACCTTGGCTCTGCTCTCTGCTCTGCCCTCTGTCATGTCCTCGTCTGCCGGAGCAGATGTAGAGAGAGAGAGAGAGAGAGAGAGAGAGAGAGAGACAGATATATGTAGGAAGAACGAGAGGGAGATATGTTTCAATCCCATTTGTGAACGTTCTTAACCGAGAAGCGAGATAATTCATTAAACTAAATTTCCGAAATCGAAAACGAATACCGATTTCGCCCGGAGTTTCGAGAGTCGAAACGTATTTTTTTTTTTTCGCCTGTCTGTACGCGGTGTCCGTACCGTTTCCCAAATTCGCACGGGTCGGTGGCAGGGGAGGGGTGGCGCGGCGCGGCGGCCGCGGGGGGGGGGGGGGTTCGGTCCTCCCCCGGCGACGCGCGCTCCCTCCCACACCGCGCTTATCTTTGGGCACGATATACGAGGAAAACTAACTACAAAACTAAAAACTACCGATTATATAACTACTATAAATTACTTCCACACAGCATTGCCATCATTATTATTATTTGTAGATATTATATTATGAAACACGCACGCGTAGTTTGCACCACCGAAGGGGTGGGGGTGTTGTCGCTACACACGAACGGGACGTGGAACGTTAGCAACACTGGACGGTTTAGAGCGGAAACTCTGCGCGTGCGTGATGATATTATACATATATACATATATATCATATAAATACAAGTAGTTAAAGGACATGTGTATTGTAAATATTCAGTTGTGGATATATAATAACAGTTTTCGATTGGGCACCCCTTTTACACCGTATCCCGTAAGAGTGTACGATAGTAGTGAGCCGAATCGTTTGTAATACGATCGCTTGAACACAGGTTCATCCTCGGCCAATCACAGTGTGGCGTTTTGCATGCGCGTATATATATGTATAGTTTTTTTTTTATTTATACACATATATACACGTACAGCTAAACGTAAACCGGTGGCTAGGATCGATCGACACAGCGCAGTAAAATTCAAAGTTCTACAGCCCTCGCCGCTTTGGCGCGCGCGTCTCTGTAGCAAAATGAAAAATTATAAAAGTGCTTCGTGAGTGAATTCACATTTCTCAGCGGTATTTTGTTCATACTTTTTTTTTTCTCTCTAATGCGCGCACCGCACTTGAAACATCATTATAAACGTTGGCTGCTGGATTCCGTATGGAGTGGCGGCTTGTGTTTAACGCCCTCTCTTCGTACTGGCAGCAGCGCCGGTTAAGGTTGTGTTAAGTGTGTGCACACTGTGCTTCGCTGGAGGAACTGTGACTGCATCAGTTTGCGTGTTTTATAAAGTTTCATTTTGCGTGGACGCTCGCACCGGCCGGGGCCGATTTCTCTGCGAGCCTTTTTAACGTTTTCGAATGTTTCTAAATTGAAACTACACTTGAACGAGTTGTTGGAATGAAACCAACTCTATTCTGTTGCTTTTTTCTATGTGAAAACGTTAACAAAACTCGTGAGAGCGAACTTATGTCTGCCCTGAGAACGGCCGAGAGGCCGGCGAAACACGCATAAAACGCGCGGCCGCCAGGCCCCTTTTGGTACCGTTCTCGTTCTCTTGGCAGACGGGGCATCGTTAGTTTTCGTGCCTGCAAACGTTCAATGTTTTCGCTGCGCTGTGTAGCGATCGCGTTACAAAACGAATTCGTCGAAAAAATGAAGAAAATCGACAAAAAAATCACATTTTTGTTCAATTTTCCCCATTCTCCCCATTAAATATCCTATATGCGTCCTTAGCTGGACCTAATTAGTGATATAGACAAACAAATATCAGTAAATAAACAAACAAAAGAACAAGATAATACATAAAAAGTGGCCTAGGTCATGTGAAAGTTGCAACCCGGGCCCCGTGGACGCGCGAATTTTTGTTTCCTGTTGCATAATCAATGAGTCATCGCTCGTTACGTAATCAGCGCGCGCCACCCACGTTGCGAGCGATATTTATACTATTTTATCATTTCTTGTTGCATAGTCATCACTCGCACGGCACACGTCCCGACCCCGACTGCAAAAATAGTTAATTTTTCATTAAATAACAAACGATAAAACAGTTAAAAAAAAATAGACTATTTCATTTAAACGGGAGAACGGCCATCAAGACATATCAACAGAAAAAAAATAATAATAACCTAACCTAACTTTTTTTTAATAAATTAAATTATTAAAAAAAATTCTAACCTAACCCTCAACCCGCACACCCGATAATAAACAATAAAACTGACTGAGAAACCGACCCCGCCCACAACGCCCCACCCCCTTCCCTCAAGCTTTCAATAAATATTAAATCGGTAATTCATTTTCAATTTTCTTAGAAACGTATCTGAGTAAGCAATTGTTTCTGACCCAGCGACGAAGGCACAATGTTAAACTGTACACAGTCCCGTTACTTTATTATGAAATGGAAAAAAAATAAAAATGAAAAAACAACTTTTGTACGTACTCATTGGTTACTAGGAACTGTCAAAATGGAATGATGAATATCCATTGGCCAAATCGATATATTTTCAAAATGGCGAGCTGTCAAACATACCGCGCGCGCGCTAATTATTGTGACATTACAAAAAGAAAACGAGTAGTTGGTCACGCGTCCTATTTATTATAATTATTGTCCACTTTTGATATTTGTTTTGCGCATGACGTACGCGTGGCGCGGGTTGCCCTTTCGTGATTTTAAATTGTTTTGAGTAGCGTTACCTGATTTGTGCGTGTCCTGAAGGAAGGTGCGGCGTGCGTGCAGTGCAGTGTATGTAGACTGTAGAATATGTGTGCCGATGTGTTGCAAAAACCGACGACGAGGAGGAAGGAGGACACCGACGCTGCAGTGCATTCCTTCAGGCAGGCAGGCAGGCAGGCAGGCAGGCAGGCAGGCAGGCAGGCAGGCAGGCATGCAGACAGACAGACAAGCATGCAAGCAGGCGCATTGTTTACCTGTGTGTGTATAATATTATATAAGAATAACCATTCACCAATAATAATATTTAATTGTTAATTTTAAACGACATCAGATCATAATGTTACTAGCGACACGCCCCGGCTACGCTCGGGCAAGCAAATATTTTGACAACAGACTGGCTGTTTTCACAAAACCGTTATGTATAAAAGCTAGGTATATATAATATGCCCCACATTTTTCTTCATGCATGCAAAACGAAATGCCATCGTTTACTGATAAAGCATCAGCCAGTTGTATCAGTAGTTTAGGCGATCACCACCGCCAGCCAGCCAGCCAGCCAGCCAGCCAGCCAGCCAGCCAGCCAGCCAGCCAGCCAGCCAGCCAGCCAGCCAGCCAGCCAGCCAGCCACCACCAAGCAAACAAACCTCATTATGAGCTATGTATTTTAGGCATATATTTTGACTGTTTTCCCAAAACCGTTGTTATGTATAAGAGCCATTGATAAAAGCTAGGTGTATTTTAAAGGAGAGAGGGCGCCATCATCGAGCTCGTAATTAAATTGACTTTATACACAGTGAAAATAGTGTTATCATATCGATAGGTTGGGGTCTCCATAGGAAATCGTTCAGTTGTCAGTGAAAAGTCCAAAAAAAAAACATCAATATATTTACAGTGCAAACAAACTGGTCGAAAAATATGTATGTATATTGAACCACAAATGTTTGTCGTAATTAACAATATCCTGCCCTTTTCTGTTTTTATTTATTTCTAACTAGCTACAGTTTATCCATAGGATTGACATTTTAGTTTCGTAATATATTTTGAATGGAATGTCCGATTTCAACAATTCACAAAGTAATCTACAGGTATTGGAACAATCTTGAACACGAAATGATTTATTTGGATAAGGATTAATATGAAAGTATGGATAACACGGCCTGATTTTAGTCGGCATTTTTAACAACTTTTAAAATGTAAAAAAGTGGTTATAGTATGTTACTCTTAAGAGATAGACATATGCCATCGCGGACTTTTTTGTACACCTATATAAGGTACACAATTCCACGATACATCATTTTGTTATATCTCAAAGGGTTTAGGCAGCGTTTTCGTTGAAAGCTCCCAGACGGCTTATTTCTTTCCGACACCTCCAACAAATATCGTTATATTTTAGCCAATGTATACAAACACATGACAAATTATATCCTAAAACCTTCCTCGAGAACCACTCTATCTATTGGTGAAAACGGCATGAAAATCGGTTCAGTAGTTTTTGAGTTTATCGCGAACAGACAGACAGACAGACAGACAGACGCGGCGCGGAGGACTTTGTTTTATAATAAGTGTAGTGAATACATTTTATTTTATAACCTCATATTGTCCATTGAATGATTTAAATTCAAAGTGAGAAAAAAAAAATCTAAGCGCCATCTGTTGTTGAGTGGCATCACTAATAATCAGTTTCCCGACAGAACCGATAGAGGTCGCCTAAACATAAAAACCAGTAGATTTTTGTAATGTACTGTATAATGTATAGACCTTTTATTACCTACTACAGCAATATTTAGGGCTGCTGCTGCTGCTGCTGCAGCTGCTGCTCTGCCGCCGCCGCCGCCGCCGATGGCGCCATCGATCCAGCCGGCGAGCACCGCGCCCGCCGCTTTGTACACGCAGTTGCACCCGTACAGCTGAAACGGAGAAGGGCACATGTGTAAGTTTAAACTGTTGAATCAATTTTTTGCTTGAATGTATTTTTATTTTACATTCAAATCTAGTTAACCTTAAATTTTAAAAGGTTCTTCAACAAAATTCCAAGTTAAATTCAAGACAAATGTGTTGATAAATAAATTTCTAGTCCATACAAGTGAGAAATCTTATTAGTAAACCTTTATTAGAAATTTTTAGATGACAAACAACTAGTACAATAATAATAACTTTAAGCCTTAGCTTAGTTAAGAAACTGTTGAATCAATTTTTTGCTTGAATGTATTTTTATTGTACATTCAAATCTAGTTAACCTTAAATGTTAAAAGGTTTTTCAACAAAAATGCCAAGTTAAATTCAAGACAAATATGTTGATAAATAAATTTCTAGTCCATACAAGTGAGAAATCTTATTAGTAAACCTTATTAGAGATCTTTAGATGACAAACAACTCGTATAATAATAATAATAACCTTATTGTTTGGCAGCCGGATGATGTCTTCAGTGGTAGCGGTGACAGCGACCGGGTGGCAAAAATTTGTTGTAAAATTCAAAGTTGATTTGTAGCGATGGGTAAACATTATCTATAGTTAGATTACTGCATTACTACGGATGGGTAGTGCAAATATAAATAACACATGGGTTATGTGAAGAAATTTATGTAGAAAAATCAGTTCGGTCAAGAGAGAGATTCACGAGTGAATAGGTAACTTCTTGGCAAGCATGCTCCATCATGGACCTCACACCATCACTTTCATCATCATTATCATCATCATCATCATCATCATCTTCTTTATGGTAACATCAAGTGGTCAAACGCTAGCTAGCTCTCCGGAGATTACCAAAAAAAAATAAATCCATATCTAAAATATTATTAGGATTTGGTTTTATTTAACCACATACATACATACATACATACATACATGGCCTTAGACGTCTATGACAGACGATTCAAACCGTATCAGTGGGGTTTGTAGAACACTTTTGTTGGTGGCTATACAGACCAATACGAGAACGGCAGGCTCGTCCACATTTAGTGCAGATGTGATTAGCATTTGTTGGAACGGAGTCACTGACGAGCCGCCTCGCCCTCTCTTCAGCAAGCTTGTCAAACCAGACTCTATCATGGAGCTTCCGACCTTTCCTAATGTGACTCCTCCACTGAATCCCATCATCAGCAAGCTTCTCCCATACACTATGGTCTATGTTGAAGGAGACCAAATCACGCCTAACACAGTCCTTAAACCTGAGTAAAGGCCGACCAACATTCCTCTTCGCGCCCGCTACTTCACCAAGCATGACTTGCCTCGGGAGACGAGAAGCATCCATGCGACCACATACATACACTTTAATTTACATACAATATACAACAGTTACATGGTACAAGTGAAATATTGACTCTTTACTGTTGCATTTCAGTTTGTTGCGGGACGGTGATATAAAACATCTCAACGAGCACCGAGCGTTCGCAGTGATGACATTTTTGTGCTGATACACACACACACACACACTTAAAGGTAAACACTACTACTGTGTAGGTACTGCATAATTATGTGTAGTAAACAGTTGTTAGTTTGATTTTATGCGAGTGAATTTTCAATAGTAGTCATTCGGGGAAGAGGCAATTTGTGAATTGCTTTTATCTCTCTGTCCGCTTGCACACATTACAAACATCTCTTGAATATACACAAAATGGTACAATGCAATGCTGGTGCAACTGTTACTTCCATATATGTAATAATATATACATAGTTAGTTTTAATCCTGTAAATGCAAAAGTTTCCTCGCAGTTGTTTGTTACTCAAAAACGGCTCCGGATGAAATGAAATTTGGTACAGATATTGATTATTGCACATGGAATTAACACAATTGTGGGTGTGCTGCGGCATTTACTAGAATATAAAACTTACTAGCGCTTCATTCTATTGTAAGTTTCTTATGGGTGGTGTGCGTGTGGGCCTCTGATTCTGATTAGAAGTAGTCAGTCATATTGTGCGGGGTGTGGTGTTATATTGTGCGGGGTGTGGTGTTATTGTTATACAGGTTATAAAACTTTTATAAAACTTTTTTACACCAAACTTTTGACTGTCAGGTTACAGAAAATGTTGTGTTCAGTAGCAAATTGATGTTTATAACAGAAATAACACATTGTTTGAGTGATTAAACGTAGTATTTACTCACGTTTTCATTAATTTTCAGCGGCGATTGTTCACGTGGGCTGTTCGTTACCTCGACGCTCTTTGCTGTCTGTTGCTTTTGCTGGACCGGTAAAGAGCCCGAGAGAACATATACTCCTAAACTCGGCGCAGAAGCGTTGGTATCATCGAAACCCCAAGAGAAACAATGAAGAGATCGGAAATGGAGGCGGGCGTCTGGAAAAAACGATAATTGCCGTATAACACACTTGAGTCGAACGAAACACATATCAGACGACACACATATACACTTTTTATCCACCCACTTCATTGTAATTAAGCCAAAAACACAAAATTTTCAATGTTTTTCGTAAAGTTTTAATAACGAAAACTCTTGAATTCTTGATTGGTCTCCGATTGGTCGGTTGGTAGTGTTGCCATACAAAATTCACATCGTAACCGGAGATTGAGTGAACGAAACACCATTGCATCTTTGGCTGACCACAGACCACACACCGAAGCGGGAGTTTAATAGAGACACATTAACATTAAAGTCTAGCTATATATATTCAACACTTTATTCTTTATTATAATAATTAATTTTAATCTGCTAAAATTGCACGTTCATAGAAAAGACGTACTTGACAGAGTGTTGTCACAATTATTGTAGAACACTAGTTTTTGAACTTTGCGACTCTAAACAGATTCCATATCACCACAAACTGATAGTGAATGAAAAAAAAAAAAGAAGTAGATTCGTAATCGTAATTTTATATGTCACCTGTCTGTCTGATTTGCTGTTGTCAATGCAAAATGTCAATTATCATTCAATCTGAAAATCTTTTGATTTTTTTACTCATTCTATGGTTGACTTTAAAACATTCAACAACAGATGGCGCGCTGTGCCTGCGCTTAGTTTTTTTCTCTCTCTCTTTGAATTTAATTATTTTGACTTTAAAACATTGAATGAAAAATAAAAGAAACTATGGCAACCCCGCAGTAGCCATTTACAAAAAGGTAATGTATCTAAAAAAAAAAAAAGTAATTGAAATGTCACTGTCAGCGTCAGCTTTGATTGTTTAGTGAAATATGAGGGATGTGATCCTAGGCCGAATCTTATCGAATATAATCGATTAAAGGAAACGAACGATATTATGTATGTAATATTAATATATTTAATTTACTGTATTCCATATAATAATAAATATATATTTAATAATATATATATATTTA
Organism: Opisthograptis luteolata; assembly: GCA_931315375.2. Taxonomy (NCBI): domain Eukaryota; kingdom Metazoa; phylum Arthropoda; class Insecta; order Lepidoptera; family Geometridae; genus Opisthograptis; species Opisthograptis luteolata. The sequence continues at coordinate 5,241,843 of OV928063.1, read as the reverse complement.
TGTACTTACATTTATACTACCTACTAATATTTTAAACGTGAAAGTTTTTTTATGTATGGATGTTTGTTACTCTTTCACGCAAAATCTATATGAGGAGAGTTGTGGAAGGAGAAGATAAACCGAGATTTTAGTTAGAGAAAAATGCACAATATGCCTACCTACTATCAAATAAAACAAAATTTCGTTTTATTCGTTTTTAAAACACTTTTATTAGCTTGACTTGTAACTAACTAACTAACTAACTAACAATGTAATCAAATCTTAGAATTCAATTTTCACCTCCATCTAATTGTCGTATCGACTTGAAACTTTGTATGTGTATGTAATCTCGGTGACAATGCAATAATTTGGTATCATCGACCTGATCTGATGATGCATCCGGAAGGTGGGTAGGGCATCTCTGCGCTGGCTACTAGTAAACCCCTCGTGTTTGGGCTCATATGAATCGTCTTGATGAGTACAATTGATTGGACTTGGTAACAAATGACTAAAAAGTAAAAAAATAAATATATATAGTTTAAAAAACTAAAAAAAACACTTTAAAAACGCACTCAAAAATATAAAATAATTAAATTGACTTGTATTAGTTACGATATAATGGTTAATTTACTGGGTAAATAAAAGTACACACAACCAAAAAGCGCTCCACACTTTTTGAATTAACCATTATATCGTAACTAATACAAGTCAATTTAATTATTTTATATTTTTGAGTGCGTTTTTATAGTGTTTTTTTTTTAGTTTTTTATTTGAGGCAATGAACAGTTACCTACTACAATATCTCCTTACAATTTTAAAGTAAATTTCGCCACTACCAACAAGGTCACAATAGCTCAGGTGCGATATTGGGCGGTTCCGAAGGTAGACGATCCCCCGGTTCGAATCCCAGATGTTTTTTTCGTTATTATTATTTTATACTTTTTTCGTATCCTATGTAAATGTTATTTCCATTACAAAAAAAAGAAAGAAAAAACGAAGTGCTTTAACATACCTAGGTATCATCATATACAGAGAGATGTTTGCATGAACTGAAACACACACATTGTCGAGCTAATATTTTTATTATGGTGTGTTACATATTTTTGAATGGTAAGAAATAAATGCAAACATTTTTCATATAGGTAGTATAGTCTTGATGCTTGACGTCAAGTATGTTTGTTATTTACTTTGAAATTCTATATATGTACATGTAATAAATTAATAATTCATACTTACCTACTACCACTGTCCTATAAATTAATACTGTATTTATCTCTAAGTGAATCTGCAATTCTTATGATAAATAAAACTCTAAAACCGTAAGTTTAAATTTTTTTTTTTATTTACAAAACACAAACTTATACATATACAGCAGCTATTATAGCTATAGATAGATGGACATTTTATTCATAATTTTTACAATTCTTAGTCAATATACAAAAAGAGTACATATAAAAAAAATATAGCTACACAATGAAAAAATCAATGACACTAAACATTTGAACGTTATTAGATAATTAATACTTATTTATACAGGTACAGTCAGCGACAAAAGTAGCTGATCGTTCTCGATTTTCCAAATGTGTTTAAAATCAGTAGTTATTATTGTTTTTTTTATACATTATACATGGTATCATTTTGACCACAACATATCACACCTGATTTTAGGTGATGATGAGGTCAAACATTGGTGTATGAGATGATGATTGTTCAGCGACTTTTGTCGTTGACTGTACCTAATAATAGGTATATAAATTTGTTAAAGGGTGAAAATTTGTAAAAATTCTGCTCTATGGTATGGTACTAGTTGCGCCCAGCGGTTTCACCCAAGTGGACACGTTGATCAAAAAAAATGAACACCTAGAGGGATAAAAATTGTCTACGACTCTTTCTCAGGTCTACTGAGTAGGTGTATGTATACCTATACAAAACAAAAAAACATCAAAATCTATCTGTCAAGCCATTTTGAAGAAGTCCGTTATCGAACACTGCGCTACGAGATTTTTTTAAATATTAAGAAGATATTGACACGTAATAATTACAAGTAGGTAGGTACCTAAGTAGTAAAATGAAAGGGAAAAAAAAAT
>OV928063.1:5224777-5234777 GCA_931315375.2 Opisthograptis luteolata | reverse complement strand
AATTTTTTTGTGCTTAGAAACACAAAAAAAAGAATACGTTAATGATCCTTCCGCAGGTTCCCCTACGGAAACCTTGTTACGACTTTTACTTCCTCTAAATGATCAAGTTTGGTCAACTTCCCAGCGACGCCGACGGCCGTGAAGCCACCGCGTGTCAGTCCGAAGACCTCACTAAATCATTCAATCGGTAGTAGCGACGGGCGGTGTGTACAAAGGGCAGGGACGTAATCAACGCGAGCTTATGACTCGCGCTTACTAGGAATTCCTCGTTTATGGGGGATAATTGCAAACCCCAATCCCCAGCACGAAGGAGTTTCAACGGGTTGCCCGGGCCTCTAGGCCAGGGAGAACATGTTGATTCCTTCAGTGTAGCGCGCGTGCGGCCCAGGACATCTAAGGGCATCACAGACCTGTTATTGCTCAATCTCGTGCGGCTCGAAGCCGCCGGTCCCTCTAAGAAGAATTTTAATACGTCGCCAGTGAGTTGCGCGACGAATCGCGCACACCGAAATGACGACGCCTATTTAGCAGGCTAGAGTCTCGTTCGTTACCGGAATTAACCAGACAAATCGCTCCACCAACTAAGAACGGCCATGCACCACCACCCACCGAATCAAGAAAGAGCTGTTAATCTGTCAATCCTTCCGGTGTCCGGGCCTGGTGAGATTTCCCGTGTTGAGTCAAATTAAGCCGCAGGCTCCACTCCTGGTGGTGCCCTTCCGTCAATTCCTTTAAGTTTCAGCTTTGCAACCATACTCCCCCCGGAGTCCAAAATCTTTGGTTTCCCGGAAGCCGCCCGCCGAGCCATTGTAGTAACGTCGGCGGATTGCTAGACGACATATTTACGGTTAGAACTAGGGCGGTATCTAATCGCCTTCGAACCTCTAACTTTCGTTCTTGATTGATGAAAACACCTTTGGCAAATGCTTTCGCTGATGTTCGTCTTGCGACGATCCAAGAATTTCACCTCTAACGTCGCAATACGAATGCCCCCAGTTATCCCTATTAATCATTACCTCGGAGTTCTGAAAACCAACAAAATAGAACCGAGATCATATTCTATTATTCCATGCACGAAATATTCAAGCAGCATTTTGAGCCCGCTTTGAGCACTCTAATTTGTTCAAAGTAAAATTGTCGGCCCACCTCGACACTCACTGAAGAGCACCGCGATAGGATTTTGATATTGAACCGGCGTGTTACCGCCGGCTCACCGACGATATGCTCCGCAAACGTGTCAGTATCACCGCGGATGCGGTGCACCGACAGCGCGGCGCACAAATGCAACTACGAGCTTTTCAACCGCAACAATTTTAGTATACGCTATTGGAGCTGGAATTATCGCGGCTGCTGGCACCAGACTTGCCCTCCAATTGTTCCTCGTTAAAATATTTAAAGTGTACTCATTCCGATTACGAGGCCTCGTAAGAGTCCCGTATCGTTATTTTTCGTCACTACCTCCCCGTGCCGGGAGTGGGTAATTTGCGCGCCTGCTGCCTTCCTTGGATGTGGTAGCCGTTTCTCAGGCTCCCTCTCCGGAATCGAACCCTGATTCCCCGTTACCCGTGACAACCATGGTAGTCGCAGAAACTACCATCGAAAGTTGATAAGGCAGACATTTGAAAGATGCGTCGCCGGTACGAGACCGTGCGATCGGCAAAAGTTATCCAGATTCATCAAAATTAACGACTTTGGACGCGAGGCCCTCCGTCGATTGGTTTTGATCTAATAAAAGCACTCGTCCCATCACTGGTCAGAGTTCTAATTGCATGTATTAGCTCTAGAATTACCACAGTTATCCAAGTAACTGGTGTGATATCTAAGGAACCAAAACTGATATATTGAGCCATTCGCGGTATCGCCTTAATACGGCTTGCACTGAGACATGCATGGCTTAATCTTTGAGACAAGCATATAACTACTGGCAGGATCAACCAGGGAGCTCTGCTTTATGTTTTGCGCATAGAGCTGCTCTCGTTAACGCACTCCCTCGGTCGGATCGTGTTAAAGATCAACTTGAAACCGAGGTGTGACTGTTTTTTTTGTTTTATTCTAACTACAGTTTTACCTTGGCTCTGCTCTCTGCTCTGCCCTCTGTCATGTCCTCGTCTGCCGGAGCAGATGTAGAGAGAGAGAGAGAGAGAGAGAGAGAGAGAGAGAGACAGATATATGTAGGAAGAACGAGAGGGAGATATGTTTCAATCCCATTTGTGAACGTTCTTAACCGAGAAGCGAGATAATTCATTAAACTAAATTTCCGAAATCGAAAACGAATACCGATTTCGCCCGGAGTTTCGAGAGTCGAAACGTATTTTTTTTTTTTCGCCTGTCTGTACGCGGTGTCCGTACCGTTTCCCAAATTCGCACGGGTCGGTGGCAGGGGAGGGGTGGCGCGGCGCGGCGGCCGCGGGGGGGGGGGGTTCGGTCCTCCCCCGGCGACGCGCGCTCCCTCCCACACCGCGCTTATCTTTGGGCACGATATACGAGGAAAACTAACTACAAAACTAAAAACTACCGATTATATAACTACTATAAATTACTTCCACACAGCATTGCCATCATTATTATTATTTGTAGATATTATATTATGAAACACGCACGCGTAGTTTGCACCACCGAAGGGGTGGGGGTGTTGTCGCTACACACGAACGGGACGTGGAACGTTAGCAACACTGGACGGTTTAGAGCGGAAACTCTGCGCGTGCGTGATGATATTATACATATATACATATATATCATATAAATACAAGTAGTTAAAGGACATGTGTATTGTAAATATTCAGTTGTGGATATATAATAACAGTTTTCGATTGGGCACCCCTTTTACACCGTATCCCGTAAGAGTGTACGATAGTAGTGAGCCGAATCGTTTGTAATACGATCGCTTGAACACAGGTTCATCCTCGGCCAATCACAGTGTGGCGTTTTGCATGCGCGTATATATATGTATAGTTTTTTTTTTATTTATACACATATATACACGTACAGCTAAACGTAAACCGGTGGCTAGGATCGATCGACACAGCGCAGTAAAATTCAAAGTTCTACAGCCCTCGCCGCTTTGGCGCGCGCGTCTCTGTAGCAAAATGAAAAATTATAAAAGTGCTTCGTGAGTGAATTCACATTTCTCAGCGGTATTTTGTTCATACTTTTTTTTTTCTCTCTAATGCGCGCACCGCACTTGAAACATCATTATAAACGTTGGCTGCTGGATTCCGTATGGAGTGGCGGCTTGTGTTTAACGCCCTCTCTTCGTACTGGCAGCAGCGCCGGTTAAGGTTGTGTTAAGTGTGTGCACACTGTGCTTCGCTGGAGGAACTGTGACTGCATCAGTTTGCGTGTTTTATAAAGTTTCATTTTGCGTGGACGCTCGCACCGGCCGGGGCCGATTTCTCTGCGAGCCTTTTTAACGTTTTCGAATGTTTCTAAATTGAAACTACACTTGAACGAGTTGTTGGAATGAAACCAACTCTATTCTGTTGCTTTTTTCTATGTGAAAACGTTAACAAAACTCGTGAGAGCGAACTTATGTCTGCCCTGAGAACGGCCGAGAGGCCGGCGAAACACGCATAAAACGCGCGGCCGCCAGGCCCCTTTTGGTACCGTTCTCGTTCTCTTGGCAGACGGGGCATCGTTAGTTTTCGTGCCTGCAAACGTTCAATGTTTTCGCTGCGCTGTGTAGCGATCGCGTTACAAAACGAATTCGTCGAAAAAATGAAGAAAATCGACAAAAAAATCACATTTTTGTTCAATTTTCCCCATTCTCCCCATTAAATATCCTATATGCGTCCTTAGCTGGACCTAATTAGTGATATAGACAAACAAATATCAGTAAATAAACAAACAAAAGAACAAGATAATACATAAAAAGTGGCCTAGGTCATGTGAAAGTTGCAACCCGGGCCCCGTGGACGCGCGAATTTTTGTTTCCTGTTGCATAATCAATGAGTCATCGCTCGTTACGTAATCAGCGCGCGCCACCCACGTTGCGAGCGATATTTATACTATTTTATCATTTCTTGTTGCATAGTCATCACTCGCACGGCACACGTCCCGACCCCGACTGCAAAAATAGTTAATTTTTCATTAAATAACAAACGATAAAACAGTTAAAAAAAAATAGACTATTTCATTTAAACGGGAGAACGGCCATCAAGACATATCAACAGAAAAAAAATAATAATAACCTAACCTAACTTTTTTTTAATAAATTAAATTATTAAAAAAAATTCTAACCTAACCCTCAACCCGCACACCCGATAATAAACAATAAAACTGACTGAGAAACCGACCCCGCCCACAACGCCCCACCCCCCTCCCTCAAGCTTTGCAATAAATATTAAATCGGTAATTCATTTTCAATTTTCTTAGAAACGTATCTGAGTAAGCAATTGTTTCTGACCCAGCGACGAAGGCACAATGTTAAACTGTACACAGTCCCGTTACTTTATTATGAAATGGAAAAAAAATAAAAATGAAAAAACAACTTTTGTACGTACTCATTGGTTACTAGGAACTGTCAAAATGGAATGATGAATATCCATTGGCCAAATCGATATATTTTCAAAATGGCGAGCTGTCAAACATACCGCGCGCGCGCTAATTATTGTGACATTACAAAAAGAAAACGAGTAGTTGGTCACGCGTCCTATTTATTATAATTATTGTCCACTTTTGATATTTGTTTTGCGCATGACGTACGCGTGGCGCGGGTTGCCCTTTCGTGATTTTAAATTGTTTTGAGTAGCGTTACCTGATTTGTGCGTGTCCTGAAGGAAGGTGCGGCGTGCGTGCAGTGCAGTGTATGTAGACTGTAGAATATGTGTGCCGATGTGTTGCAAAAACCGACGACGAGGAGGAAGGAGGACACCGACGCTGCAGTGCATTCCTTCAGGCAGGCAGGCAGGCAGGCAGGCAGGCAGGCAGGCAGGCAGGCAGGCAGGCATGCAGACAGACAGACAAGCATGCAAGCAGGCGCATTGTTTACCTGTGTGTGTATAATATTATATAAGAATAACCATTCACCAATAATAATATTTAATTGTTAATTTTAAACGACATCAGATCATAATGTTACTAGCGACACGCCCCGGCTACGCTCGGGCAAGCAAATATTTTGACAACAGACTGGCTGTTTTCACAAAACCGTTATGTATAAAAGCTAGGTATATATAATATGCCCCACATTTTTCTTCATGCATGCAAAACGAAATGCCATCGTTTACTAATAAAGCATCAGCCAGTTGTATCAGTAGTTTAGGCGATCACCACCGCCAGCCAGCCAGCCAGCCAGCCAGCCAGCCAGCCAGCCAGCCAGCCAGCCAGCCAGCCAGCCAGCCAGCCAGCCAGCCAGCCAGCCAACCACCACCAAGCAAACAAACCTCATTATGAGCTATGTATTTTAGGCATATATTTTGACTGTTTTCCCAAAACCGTTGTTATGTATAAGAGCCATTGATAAAAGCTAGGTGTATTTTAAAGGAGAGAGGGCGCCATCATCGAGCTCGTAATTAAATTGACTTTATACACAGTGAAAATAGTGTTATCATATCGATAGGTTGGGGTCTCCATAGGAAATCGTTCAGTTGTCAGTGAAAAGTCCAAAAAAAAAACATCAATATATTTACAGTGCAAACAAACTGGTCGAAAAATATGTATGTATATTGAACCACAAATGTTTGTCGTAATTAACAATATCCTGCCCTTTTCTGTTTTTATTTATTTCTAACTAGCTACAGTTTATCCATAGGATTGACATTTTAGTTTCGTAATATATTTTGAATGGAATGTCCGATTTCAACAATTCACAAAGTAATCTACAGGTATTGGAACAATCTTGAACACGAAATGATTTATTTGGATAAGGATTAATATGAAAGTATGGATAACACGGCCTGATTTTAGTCGGCATTTTTAACAACTTTTAAAATGTAAAAAAGTGGTTATAGTATGTTACTCTTAAGAGATAGACATATGCCATCGCGGACTTTTTTGTACACCTATATAAGGTACACAATTCCACGATACATCATTTTGTTATATCTCAAAGGGTTTAGGCAGCGTTTTCGTTGAAAGCTCCCAGACGGCTTATTTCTTTCCGACACCTCCAACAAATATCGTTATATTTTAGCCAATGTATACAAACACATGACAAATTATATCCTAAAACCTTCCTCGAGAACCACTCTATCTATTGGTGAAAACGGCATGAAAATCGGTTCAGTAGTTTTTGAGTTTATCGCGAACAGACAGACAGACAGACAGACAGACGCGGCGCGGAGGACTTTGTTTTATAATAAGTGTAGTGAATACATTTTATTTTATAACCTCATATTGTCCATTGAATGATTTAAATTCAAAGTGAGAAAAAAAAAATCTAAGCGCCATCTGTTGTTGAGTGGCATCACTAATAATCAGTTTCCCGACAGAACCGATAGAGGTCGCCTAAACATAAAAACCAGTAGATTTTTGTAATGTACTGTATAATGTATAGACCTTTTATTACCTACTACAGCAATATTTAGGGCTGCTGCTGCTGCTGCTGCAGCTGCTGCTCTGCCGCCGCCGCCGCCGCCGATGGCGCCATCGATCCAGCCGGCGAGCACCGCGCCCGCCGCTTTGTACACGCAGTTGCACCCGTACAGCTGAAACGGAGAAGGGCACATGTGTAAGTTTAAACTGTTGAATCAATTTTTTGCTTGAATGTATTTTTATTTTACATTCAAATCTAGTTAACCTTAAATTTTAAAAGGTTCTTCAACAAAATTCCAAGTTAAATTCAAGACAAATGTGTTGATAAATAAATTTCTAGTCCATACAAGTGAGAAATCTTATTAGTAAACCTTTATTAGAAATTTTTAGATGACAAACAACTAGTACAATAATAATAACTTTAAGCCTTAGCTTAGTTAAGAAACTGTTGAATCAATTTTTTGCTTGAATGTATTTTTATTGTACATTCAAATCTAGTTAACCTTAAATGTTAAAAGGTTTTTCAACAAAAATGCCAAGTTAAATTCAAGACAAATATGTTGATAAATAAATTTCTAGTCCATACAAGTGAGAAATCTTATTAGTAAACCTTATTAGAGATCTTTAGATGACAAACAACTCGTATAATAATAATAATAACCTTATTGTTTGGCAGCCGGATGATGTCTTCAGTGGTAGCGGTGACAGCGACCGGGTGGCAAAAATTTGTTGTAAAATTCAAAGTTGATTTGTAGCGATGGGTAAACATTATCTATAGTTAGATTACTGCATTACTACGGATGGGTAGTGCAAATATAAATAACACATGGGTTATGTGAAGAAATTTATGTAGAAAAATCAGTTCGGTCAAGAGAGAGATTCACGAGTGAATAGGTAACTTCTTGGCAAGCATGCTCCATCATGGACCTCACACCATCACTTTCATCATCATTATCATCATCATCATCATCATCTTCTTTATGGTAACATCAAGTGGTCAAACGCTAGCTAGCTCTCCGGAGATTACCAAAAAAAAATAAATCCATATCTAAAATATTATTAGGATTTGGTTTTATTTAACCACATACATACATACATACATACATACATGGCCTTAGACGTCTATGACAGACGATTCAAACCGTATCAGTGGGGTTTGTAGAACACTTTTGTTGGTGGCTATACAGACCAATACGAGAACGGCAGGCTCGTCCACATTTAGTGCAGATGTGATTAGCATTTGTTGGAACGGAGTCACTGACGAGCCGCCTCGCCCTCTCTTCAGCAAGCTTGTCAAACCAGACTCTATCATGGAGCTTCCGACCTTTCCTAATGTGACTCCTCCACTGAATCCCATCATCAGCAAGCTTCTCCCATACACTATGGTCTATGTTGAAGGAGACCAAATCACGCCTAACACAGTCCTTAAACCTGAGTAAAGGCCGACCAACATTCCTCTTCGCGCCCGCTACTTCACCAAGCATGACTTGCCTCGGGAGACGAGAAGCATCCATGCGACCACATACATACACTTTAATTTACATACAATATACAACAGTTACATGGTACAAGTGAAATATTGACTCTTTACTGTTGCATTTCAGTTTGTTGCGGGACGGTGATATAAAACATCTCAACGAGCACCGAGCGTTCGCAGTGATGACATTTTTGTGCTGATACACACACACACACACACTTAAAGGTAAACACTACTACTGTGTAGGTACTGCATAATTATGTGTAGTAAACAGTTGTTAGTTTGATTTTATGCGAGTGAATTTTCAATAGTAGTCATTCGGGGAAGAGGCAATTTGTGAATTGCTTTTATCTCTCTGTCCGCTTGCACACATTACAAACATCTCTTGAATATACACAAAATGGTACAATGCAATGCTGGTGCAACTGTTACTTCCATATATGTAATAATATATACATAGTTAGTTTTAATCCTGTAAATGCAAAAGTTTCCTCGCAGTTGTTTGTTACTCAAAAACGGCTCCGGATGAAATGAAATTTGGTACAGATATTGATTATTGCACATGGAATTAACACAATTGTGGGTGTGCTGCGGCATTTACTAGAATATAAAACTTACTAGCGCTTCATTCTATTGTAAGTTTCTTATGGGTGGTGTGCGTGTGGGCCTCTGATTCTGATTAGAAGTAGTCAGTCATATTGTGCGGGGTGTGGTGTTATATTGTGCGGGGTGTGGTGTTATTGTTATACAGGTTATAAAACTTTTATAAAACTTTTTTACACCAAACTTTTGACTGTCAGGTTACAGAAAATGTTGTGTTCAGTAGCAAATTGATGTTTATAACAGAAATAACACATTGTTTGAGTGATTAAACGTAGTATTTACTCACGTTTTCATTAATTTTCAGCGGCGATTGTTCACGTGGGCTGTTCGTTACCTCGACGCTCTTTGCTGTCTGTTGCTTTTGCTGGACCGGTAAAGAGCCCGAGAGAACATATACTCCTAAACTCGGCGCAGAAGCGTTGGTATCATCGAAACCCCAAGAGAAACAATGAAGAGATCGGAAATGGAGGCGGGCGTCTGGAAAAAACGATAATTGCCGTATAACACACTTGAGTCGAACGAAACACATATCAGACGACACACATATACACTTTTTATCCACCCACTTCATTGTAATTAAGCCAAAAACACAAAATTTTCAATGTTTTTCGTAAAGTTTTAATAACGAAAACTCTTGAATTCTTGATTGGTCTCCGATTGGTCGGTTGGTAGTGTTGCCATACAAAATTCACATCGTAACCGGAGATTGAGTGAACGAAACACCATTGCATCTTTGGCTGACCACAGACCACACACCGAAGCGGGAGTTTAATAGAGACACATTAACATTAAAGTCTAGCTATATATATTCAACACTTTATTCTTTATTATAATAATTAATTTTAATCTGCTAAAATTGCACGTTCATAGAAAAGACGTACTTGACAGAGTGTTGTCACAATTATTGTAGAACACTAGTTTTTGAACTTTGCGACTCTAAACAGATTCCATATCACCACAAACTGATAGTGAATGAAAAAAAAAAAAGAAGTAGATTCGTAATCGTAATTTTATATGTCACCTGTCTGTCTGATTTGCTGTTGTCAATGCAAAATGTCAATTATCATTCAATCTGAAAATCTTTTGATTTTTTTACTCATTCTATGGTTGACTTTAAAACATTCAACAACAGATGGCGCGCTGTGCCTGCGCTTAGTTTTTTTCTCTCTCTCTTTGAATTTAATTATTTTGACTTTAAAACATTGAATGAAAAATAAAAGAAACTATGGCAACCCCGCAGTAGCCATTTACAAAAAGGTAATGTATCTAAAAAAAAAAAAAGTAATTGAAATGTCACTGTCAGCGTCAGCTTTGATTGTTTAGTGAAATATGAGGGATGTGATCCTAGGCCGAATCTTATCGAATATAATCGATTAAAGGAAACGAACGATATTATGTATGTAATATTAATATATTTAATTTACTGTATTCCATATAATAATAAATATA
>OV928063.1:5207277-5219777 GCA_931315375.2 Opisthograptis luteolata | reverse complement strand
CTGTTCGAGTCGACGCCAGCTATCCTGAGGGAAACTTCGGACGGAACCAGCTACTAGATGGTTCGATTAGTCTTTCGCCCCTATACCCAGTTCCGACGATCGATTTGCACGTCAGAATCGCTACGGTCCTCCATCAGGGTTTCCCCTGACTTCGACCTGACCAGGCATAGTTCACCATCTTTCGGGTCCCAGCATCTGTGCTCAGAGCGCGCCTGCATTCGCAGATTGGAAACGAGACGCCTCGGGAGTGCGAGCGACGGACCGAGATCCGTGCGCCATCCTCCCTGAGCGGTCGACGAGCGACCACCTTCACTTTCGTTGCGCCTTTCAGTTTAATTATCTCAATGACTCGCATACATGCTAGACTCCTTGGTCCGTGTTTCAAGACGGGTCCTGCGAGTGCCCGAAACTGAATCATCGCAGACAGATACGCACACAGTCCGAGACAGCACGGCAGCGACGACAGATGCGCCGAACCCACGTCCGCACTCGGGCAGGACGCGGGCTGCGACGTTACCTTGCGTCGGGCCGGACGCGCGCGAGCGCGTGAGCGTTTCGTCAGATCTACCGTCCGACAGCCGGTCGGTGCACTTCGCGGTATCCGCACAGCGAGTGTGCAGAGGCTCCCGAAAGGCACTTAGACCGACATCGAACGGGTCGCGATGTATTACTAAGAGAGAAGTGCACGCCGTCCCCGGACGCGACGAACGCGAGCAGTGCCCACGGCCGAGGCCGAGAGCATCGAACCAGCGCAAGTGCGCCGAGGAATGACGATGAATCTCCCCGTTCGTTCATTCGAGTTTCGCAGGTTTACCCCTGGACGGTTTCACGTACTGTTGAACTCTCTCTTCAAAGTTCTTTTCAACTTTCCCTCACGGTACTTGTTCGCTATCGGTCTCGCGGTAATATTTAGCCTTAGATGGAGTTTACCACCCACTTAGGGCTGCACTCTCAAGCAACCCGACTCTGAGGAGAGTCCCTCTCGCCGCCGTCCTCCGTCGCTACGGGCCTGGCACCCTCTACGGGAAAACGGCCCCGTTCAAGACGAACTTGGACAGGAGAAGACAACGACGAGAAAGCGGAACCTCCCGAACACCACATCTCCCGCCGCCGTGACAACGACGGGATTCAGTGCTGGGCTATTTCCTGTTCGCTCGCCGCTACTAAGGAAATCCTAGTTAGTTTCTTTTCCTCCGCTTACTAATATGCTTAAATTCGGCGGGTAATCCTCCCTGATCTGAGGCCAACGTTATAAATGGAGGCAGACACGATATCCGTCAGCGCGACAGCGTCGAGTAAGCGCGGACACACACTCACTCACTCACTCACTGTTGTGTGCGTGTGTGTGGTGTGTGCCCCCGTTTTACACGACGTGGTTGCGCCCTTCGGACGTCGAGTCCGCCTACTCGCTCGCACAACACATGGTAGTCGCGCGTAACGACGTAGAAAACAAACTCCTTATTATCAAAGTGTTACTACGCCGCAGCAGCAGCAAAAACCAATGGGTGTGTTGCGTGCGTGTGTTTTGTTTGCAATTTTTAAACGGACTGCCTGCCGATCGATCAACCGAGCTTCAGAACCGCCAGATGCGCGCGCACGTAGCGGCGCAGTGTGGTTTTTGTTATTATGCAGCCGGCCCTCAGACAGGAGTGGTCCTGGATGTGTCTCCATGGACCGCGATGTGCGTTCGAAATGTCGATGTTCAAATGTGTCCTGCAGTTCACACTATGACGCGCAGTTAACTGCGTTCTTCATCGACCCGCGAGCCAAGTGATCCACCGTCCAGGGTAATAGTTTTTTTACCCTGTACAATTCTATTAATATATGTATGTATAAAACATATTGTATAACTTAGAACGAAAGAGAAATAATAAAATAATCACTCTCTCTCTCTCACTCTAAACCGTGTGTGTTTTTTTTTATTTTGTTTAACGAACGCGCGCACAGATTATACGATTCGGATTACGGATTTCTAATCTGTCAAAATCGTGGCATGCGTGTACGCGACGCGAAATAGAGACGCACTACGAGCGAAACGAGCGCATTCCCTAAATCTGTGTATAGTAGTAGTAATAGTATAATAACTATGGATGGATATATATATAATTTTTTTGTGCTTAGAAACACAAAAAAAAGAATACGTTAATGATCCTTCCGCAGGTTCCCCTACGGAAACCTTGTTACGACTTTTACTTCCTCTAAATGATCAAGTTTGGTCAACTTCCCAGCGACGCCGACGGCCGTGAAGCCACCGCGTGTCAGTCCGAAGACCTCACTAAATCATTCAATCGGTAGTAGCGACGGGCGGTGTGTACAAAGGGCAGGGACGTAATCAACGCGAGCTTATGACTCGCGCTTACTAGGAATTCCTCGTTTATGGGGGATAATTGCAAACCCCAATCCCCAGCACGAAGGAGTTTCAACGGGTTGCCCGGGCCTCTAGGCCAGGGAGAACATGTTGATTCCTTCAGTGTAGCGCGCGTGCGGCCCAGGACATCTAAGGGCATCACAGACCTGTTATTGCTCAATCTCGTGCGGCTCGAAGCCGCCGGTCCCTCTAAGAAGAATTTTAATACGTCGCCAGTGAGTTGCGCGACGAATCGCGCACACCGAAATGACGACGCCTATTTAGCAGGCTAGAGTCTCGTTCGTTACCGGAATTAACCAGACAAATCGCTCCACCAACTAAGAACGGCCATGCACCACCACCCACCGAATCAAGAAAGAGCTGTTAATCTGTCAATCCTTCCGGTGTCCGGGCCTGGTGAGATTTCCCGTGTTGAGTCAAATTAAGCCGCAGGCTCCACTCCTGGTGGTGCCCTTCCGTCAATTCCTTTAAGTTTCAGCTTTGCAACCATACTCCCCCCGGAGTCCAAAATCTTTGGTTTCCCGGAAGCCGCCCGCCGAGCCATTGTAGTAACGTCGGCGGATTGCTAGACGACATATTTACGGTTAGAACTAGGGCGGTATCTAATCGCCTTCGAACCTCTAACTTTCGTTCTTGATTGATGAAAACACCTTTGGCAAATGCTTTCGCTGATGTTCGTCTTGCGACGATCCAAGAATTTCACCTCTAACGTCGCAATACGAATGCCCCCAGTTATCCCTATTAATCATTACCTCGGAGTTCTGAAAACCAACAAAATAGAACCGAGATCATATTCTATTATTCCATGCACGAAATATTCAAGCAGCATTTTGAGCCCGCTTTGAGCACTCTAATTTGTTCAAAGTAAAATTGTCGGCCCACCTCGACACTCACTGAAGAGCACCGCGATAGGATTTTGATATTGAACCGGCGTGTTACCGCCGGCTCACCGACGATATGCTCCGCAAACGTGTCAGTATCACCGCGGATGCGGTGCACCGACAGCGCGGCGCACAAATGCAACTACGAGCTTTTCAACCGCAACAATTTTAGTATACGCTATTGGAGCTGGAATTACCGCGGCTGCTGGCACCAGACTTGCCCTCCAATTGTTCCTCGTTAAAATATTTAAAGTGTACTCATTCCGATTACGAGGCCTCGTAAGAGTCCCGTATCGTTATTTTTCGTCACTACCTCCCCGTGCCGGGAGTGGGTAATTTGCGCGCCTGCTGCCTTCCTTGGATGTGGTAGCCGTTTCTCAGGCTCCCTCTCCGGAATCGAACCCTGATTCCCCGTTACCCGTGACAACCATGGTAGTCGCAGAAACTACCATCGAAAGTTGATAAGGCAGACATTTGAAAGATGCGTCGCCGGTACGAGACCGTGCGATCGGCAAAAGTTATCCAGATTCATCAAAATTAACGACTTTGGACGCGAGGCCCTCCGTCGATTGGTTTTGATCTAATAAAAGCACTCGTCCCATCACTGGTCAGAGTTCTAATTGCATGTATTAGCTCTAGAATTACCACAGTTATCCAAGTAACTGGTGTGATATCTAAGGAACCAAAACTGATATATTGAGCCATTCGCGGTATCGCCTTAATACGGCTTGCACTGAGACATGCATGGCTTAATCTTTGAGACAAGCATATAACTACTGGCAGGATCAACCAGGGAGCTCTGCTTTATGTTTTGCGCATAGAGCTGCTCTCGTTAACGCACTCCCTCGGTCGGATCGTGTTAAAGATCAACTTGAAACCGAGGTGTGACTGTTTTTTTTGTTTTATTCTAACTACAGTTTTACCTTGGCTCTGCTCTCTGCTCTGCCCTCTGTCATGTCCTCGTCTGCCGGAGCAGATGTAGAGAGAGAGAGAGAGAGAGAGAGAGAGAGACAGATATATGTAGGAAGAACGAGAGGGAGATATGTTTCAATCCCATTTGTGAACGTTCTTAACCGAGAAGCGAGATAATTCATTAAACTAAATTTCCGAAATCGAAAACGAATACCGATTTCGCCCGGAGTTTCGAGAGTCGAAACGTATTTTTTTTTTTTCGCCTGTCTGTACGCGGTGTCCGTACCGTTTCCCAAATTCGCACGGGTCGGTGGCAGGGGAGGGGTGGCGCGGCGCGGCGGCCGCGGGGGGGGGGGGGGGTTCGGTCCTCCCCCGGCGACGCGCGCTCCCTCCCACACCGCGCTTATCTTTGGGCACGATATACGAGGAAAACTAACTACAAAACTAAAAACTACCGATTATATAACTACTATAAATTACTTCCACACAGCATTGCCATCATTATTATTATTTGTAGATATTATATTATGAAACACGCACGCGTAGTTTGCACCACCGAAGGGGTGGGGGTGTTGTCGCTACACACGAACGGGACGTGGAACGTTAGCAACACTGGACGGTTTAGAGCGGAAACTCTGCGCGTGCGTGATGATATTATACATATATACATATATGATATAAATACAAGTAGTTAAAGGACATGTGTATTGTAAATATTCAGTTGTGGATATATAATAACAGTTTTCGATTGGGCACCCCTTTTACACCGTATCCCGTAAGAGTGTACGATAGTAGTGAGCCGAATCGTTTGTAATACGATCGCTTGAACACAGGTTCATCCTCGGCCAATCACAGTGTGGCGTTTTGCATGCGCGTATATATATGTATAGTTTTTTTTTTATTTATACACATATATACACGTACAGCTAAACGTAAACCGGTGGCTAGGATCGATCGACACAGCGCAGTAAAATTCAAAGTTCTACAGCCCTCGCCGCTTTGGCGCGCGCGTCTCTGTAGCAAAATGAAAAATTATAAAAGTGCTTCGTGAGTGAATTCACATTTCTCAGCGGTATTTTGTTCATACTTTTTTTTTTCTCTCTAATGCGCGCACCGCACTTGAAACATCATTATAAACGTTGGCTGCTGGATTCCGTATGGAGTGGCGGCTTGTGTTTAACGCCCTCTCTTCGTACTGGCAGCAGCGCCGGTTAAGGTTGTGTTAAGTGTGTGCACACTGTGCTTCGCTGGAGGAACTGTGACTGCATCAGTTTGCGTGTTTTATAAAGTTTCATTTTGCGTGGACGCTCGCACCGGCCGGGGCCGATTTCTCTGCGAGCCTTTTTAACGTTTTCGAATGTTTCTAAATTGAAACTACACTTGAACGAGTTGTTGGAATGAAACCAACTCTATTTCTGTTGCTTTTTTCTATGTGAAAACGTTAACAAAACTCGTGAGAGCGAACTTATGTCTGCCCTGAGAACGGCCGAGAGGCCGGCGAAACACGCATAAAACGCGCGGCCGCCAGGCCCCTTTTGGTACCGTTCTCGTTCTCTTGGCAGACGGGGCATCGTTAGTTTTCGTGCCTGCAAACGTTCAATGTTTTCGCTGCGCTGTGTAGCGATCGCGTTACAAAACGAATTCGTCGAAAAAATGAAGAAAATCGACAAAAAAATCACATTTTTGTTCAATTTTCCCCATTCTCCCCATTAAATATCCTATATGCGTCCTTAGCTGGACCTAATTAGTGATATAGACAAACAAATATCAGTAAATAAACAAACAAAAGAACAAGATAATACATAAAAAGTGGCCTAGGTCATGTGAAAGTTGCAACCCGGGCCCCGTGGACGCGCGAATTTTTGTTTCCTGTTGCATAATCAATGAGTCATCGCTCGTTACGTAATCAGCGCGCGCCACCCACGTTGCGAGCGATATTTATACTATTTTATCATTTCTTGTTGCATAGTCATCACTCGCACGGCACACGTCCCGACCCCGACTGCAAAAATAGTTAATTTTTCATTAAATAACAAACGATAAAACAGTTAAAAAAAAATAGACTATTTCATTTAAACGGGAGAACGGCCATCAAGACATATCAACAGAAAAAAAATAATAATAACCTAACCTAACTTTTTTTTAATAAATTAAATTATTAAAAAAAATTCTAACCTAACCCTCAACCCGCACACCCGATAATAAACAATAAAACTGACTGAGAAACCGACCCCGCCCACAACGCCCCACCCCCTTCCCTCAAGCTTTGCAATAAATATTAAATCGGTAATTCATTTTCAATTTTCTTAGAAACGTATCTGAGTAAGCAATTGTTTCTGACCCAGCGACGAAGGCACAATGTTAAACTGTACACAGTCCCGTTACTTTATTATGAAATGGAAAAAAAATAAAAATGAAAAAACAACTTTTGTACGTACTCATTGGTTACTAGGAACTGTCAAAATGGAATGATGAATATCCATTGGCCAAATCGATATATTTTCAAAATGGCGAGCTGTCAAACATACCGCGCGCGCGCTAATTATTGTGACATTACAAAAAGAAAACGAGTAGTTGGTCACGCGTCCTATTTATTATAATTATTGTCCACTTTTGATATTTGTTTTGCGCATGACGTACGCGTGGCGCGGGTTGCCCTTTCGTGATTTTAAATTGTTTTGAGTAGCGTTACCTGATTTGTGCGTGTCCTGAAGGAAGGTGCGGCGTGCGTGCAGTGCAGTGTATGTAGACTGTAGAATATGTGTGCCGATGTGTTGCAAAAACCGACGACGAGGAGGAAGGAGGACACCGACGCTGCAGTGCATTCCTTCAGGCAGGCAGGCAGGCAGGCAGGCAGGCAGGCAGGCAGGCAGGCAGGCAGGCAGGCAGGCATGCAGACAGACAGACAAGCATGCAAGCAGGCGCATTGTTTACCTGTGTGTGTATAATATTATATAAGAATAACCATTCACCAATAATAATATTTAATTGTTAATTTTAAACGACATCAGATCATAATGTTACTAGCGACACGCCCCGGCTACGCTCGGGCAAGCAAATATTTTGACAACAGACTGGCTGTTTTCACAAAACCGTTATGTATAAAAGCTAGGTATATATAATATGCCCCACATTTTTCTTCATGCATGCAAAACGAAATGCCATCGTTTACTGATAAAGCATCAGCCAGTTGTATCAGTAGTTTAGGCGATCACCACCGCCAGCCAGCCAGCCAGCCAGCCAGCCAGCCAGCCAGCCAGCCAGCCAGCCAGCCAGCCAGCCAGCCAGCCAGCCAGCCAGCCAGCCAGCCACCACCAAGCAAACAAACCTCATTATGAGCTATGTATTTTAGGCATATATTTTGACTGTTTTCCCAAAACCGTTGTTATGTATAAGAGCCATTGATAAAAGCTAGGTGTATTTTAAAGGAGAGAGGGCGCCATCATCGAGCTCGTAATTAAATTGACTTTATACACAGTGAAAATAGTGTTATCATATCGATAGGTTGGGGTCTCCATAGGAAATCGTTCAGTTGTCAGTGAAAAGTCCAAAAAAAAAACATCAATATATTTACAGTGCAAACAAACTGGTCGAAAAATATGTATGTATATTGAACCACAAATGTTTGTCGTAATTAACAATATCCTGCCCTTTTCTGTTTTTATTTATTTCTAACTAGCTACAGTTTATCCATAGGATTGACATTTTAGTTTCGTAATATATTTTGAATGGAATGTCCGATTTCAACAATTCACAAAGTAATCTACAGGTATTGGAACAATCTTGAACACGAAATGATTTATTTGGATAAGGATTAATATGAAAGTATGGATAACACGGCCTGATTTTAGTCGGCATTTTTAACAACTTTTAAAATGTAAAAAAGTGGTTATAGTATGTTACTCTTAAGAGATAGACATATGCCATCGCGGACTTTTTTGTACACCTATATAAGGTACACAATTCCACGATACATCATTTTGTTATATCTCAAAGGGGTTTAGGCAGCGTTTTCGTTGAAAGCTCCCAGACGGCTTATTTCTTTCCGACACCTCCAACAAATATCGTTATATTTTAGCCAATGTATACAAACACATGACAAATTATATCCTAAACCTTCCTCGAGAACCACTCTATCTATTGGTGAAAACGGCATGAAAATCGGTTCAGTAGTTTTTGAGTTTATCGCGAACAGACAGACAGACAGACAGACAGACGCGGCGCGGAGGACTTTGTTTTATAATAAGTGTAGTGAATACATTTATTTTATAACCTCATATTGTCCATTGAATGATTTAAATTCAAAGTGAGAAAAAAAAAATCTAAGCGCCATCTGTTGTTGAGTGGCATCACTAATAATCAGTTTCCCGACAGAACCGATAGAGGTCGCCTAAACCATAAAAACCAGTAGATTTTTGTAATGTACTGTATAATGTATAGACCTTTTATTACCTACTACAGCAATATTTAGGGCTGCTGCTGCTGCTGCTGCAGCTGCTGCTCTGCCGCCGCCGCCGCCGCCGATGGCGCCATCGATCCAGCCGGCGAGCACCGCGCCCGCCGCTTTGTACACGCAGTTGCACCCGTACAGCTGAAACGGAGAAGGGCACATGTGTAAGTTTAAACTGTTGAATCAATTTTTTGCTTGAATGTATTTTTATTTTACATTCAAATCTAGTTAACCTTAAATTTTAAAAGGTTCTTCAACAAAATTCCAAGTTAAATTCAAGACAAATGTGTTGATAAATAAATTTCTAGTCCATACAAGTGAGAAATCTTATTAGTAAACCTTTATTAGAAATTTTTAGATGACAAACAACTAGTACAATAATAATAACTTTAAGCCTTAGCTTAGTTAAGAAACTGTTGAATCAATTTTTTGCTTGAATGTATTTTTATTGTACATTCAATCTAGTTAACCTTAAATGTTAAAAGGTTTTTCAACAAAAATGCCAAGTTAAATTCAAGACAAATATGTTGATAAATAAATTTCTAGTCCATACAAGTGAGAAATCTTATTAGTAAACCTTATTAGAGATCTTTAGATGACAAACAACTCGTATAATAATAATAATAACCTTATTGTTTGGCAGCCGGATGATGTCTTCAGTGGTAGCGGTGACAGCGACCGGGTGGCAAAAATTTGTTGTAAAATTCAAAGTTGATTTGTAGCGATGGGTAAACATTATCTATAGTTAGATTACTGCATTACTACGGATGGGTAGTGCAAATATAAATAACACATGGGTTATGTGAAGAAATTTATGTAGAAAAATCAGTTCGGTCAAGAGAGAGATTCACGAGTGAATAGGTAACTTCTTGGCAAGCATGCTCCATCATGGACCTCACACCATCACTTTCATCATCATTATCATCATCATCATCATCATCTTCTTTATGGTAACATCAAGTGGTCAAACGCTAGCTAGCTCTCCGGAGATTACCAAAAAAAAAATAAATCCATATCTAAAATATTATTAGGATTTGGTTTTATTTAACCACATACATACATACATACATACATACATGGCCTTAGACGTCTATGACAGACGATTCAAACCGTATCAGTGGGGTTTGTAGAACACTTTTGTTGGTGGCTATACAGACCAATACGAGAACGGCAGGCTCGTCCACATTTAGTGCAGATGTGATTAGCATTTGTTGGAACGGAGTCACTGACGAGCCGCCTCGCCTCTCTTCAGCAAGCTTGTCAAACCAGACTCTATCATGGAGCTTCCGGACCTTTCCTAATGTGACTCCTCCACTGAATCCCATCATCAGCAAGCTTCTCCCATACACTATGGTCTATGTTGAAGGAGACCAAATCACGCCTAACACAGTCCTTAAACCTGAGTAAAGGCCGACCAACATTCCTCTTCGCGCCCGCTACTTCACCAAGCATGACTTGCCTCGGGAGACGAGAAGCATCCATGCGACCACATACATACACTTTAATTTACATACAATATACAACAGTTACATGGTACAAGTGAAATATTGACTCTTTACTGTTGCATTTCAGTTTGTTGCGGGACGGTGATATAAAACATCTCAACGAAGCACCGAGCGTTCGCAGTGATGACATTTTTGTGCTGATACACACACACACACACACTTAAAGGTAAACACTACTACTGTGTAGGTACTGCATAATTATGTGTAGTAAACAGTTGTTAGTTTGATTTTATGCGAGTGAATTTTCAATAGTAGTCATTCGGGGAAGAGGCAATTTGTGAATTGCTTTTATCTCTCTGTCCGCTTGCACACATTACAAACATCTCTTGAATATACACAAAATGGTACAATGCAATGCTGGTGCAACTGTTACTTCCATATATGTAATAATATATACATAGTTAGTTTTAATCCTGTAAATGCAAAAGTTTCCTCGCAGTTGTTTGTTACTCAAAAACGGCTCCGGATGAAATGAAATTTGGTACAGATATTGATTATTGCACATGGAATTAACACAATTGTGGGTGTGCTGCGGCATTTACTAGATATAAAACTTACTAGCGCTTCATTCTATTGTAAGTTTCTTATGGGTGGTGTGCGTGTGGGCCTCTGATTCTGATTAGAAGTAGTCAGTCATATTGTGCGGGGTGTGGTGTTATATTGTGCGGGGTGTGGTGTTATTGTTATACAGGTTATAAAACTTTTATAAACTTTTTTACACCAAACTTTTGACTGTCAGGTTACAGAAATGTTGTGTTCAGTAGCAAATTGATGTTTATAACAGAAATAACACATTGTTTGAGTGATTAAACGTAGTATTTACTCACGTTTTCATTAATTTTCAGCGGCGATTGTTCACGTGGGCTGTTCGTTACCTCGACGCTCTTTGCTGTCTGTTGCTTTTGCTGGACCGGTAAAGAGCCCGAGAGAACATATACTCCTAAACTCGGCGCAGAAGCGTTGGTATCATCGAAACCCCAAGAGAAAACAATGAAGAGATCGGAAATGGAGGCGGGCGTCTGGAAAAAACGATAATTGCCGTATAACACACTTGAGTCGAACGAAACACATATCAGACGACACACATATACACTTTTTATCCACCCACTTCATTGTAATTAAGCCAAAAACACAAAATTTTCAATGTTTTTCGTAAAGTTTTAATAACGAAAACTCTTGAATTCTTGATTGGTCTCCGATTGGTCGGTTGGTAGTGTTGCCATACAAAATTCACATCGTAACCGGAGATTGAGTGAACGAAACACCATTGCATCTTTGGCTGACCACAGACCACACACCGAAGCGGGAGTTTAATAGAGACACATTAACATTAAAGTCTAGCTATATATATTCAACACTTTATTCTTTATTATAATAATTAATTTTAATCTGCTAAAATTGCACGTTCATAGAAAAGACGTACTTGACAGAGTGTTGTCACAATTATTGTAGAACACTAGTTTTTGAACTTTGCGACTCTAAACAGATTCCATATCACCACAAACTGATAGTGAATGAAAAAAAAAAAAGAAGTAGATTCGTAATCGTAATTTTATATGTCACCTGTCTGTCTGATTTGCTGTTGTCAATGCAAAATGTCAATTATCATTCAATCTGAAAATCTTTTGATTTTTTTACTCATTCTATGGTTGACTTTAAAACATTCAACAACAGATGGCGCGCTGTGCCTGCGCTTAGTTTTTTTCTCTCTCTCTTTGAATTTAATTATTTTGACTTTAAAACATTGAATGAAAAATAAAAGAAACTATGGCAACCCCGCAGTAGCCATTTACAAAAAGGTAATGTATCTAAAAAAAAAAAAAGTAATTGAAATGTCACTGTCAGCGTCAGCTTTGATTGTTTAGTGAAATATGAGGGATGTGATCCTAGGCCGAATCTTATCGAATATAATCGATTAAAGGAAACGAACGATATTATGTATGTAATATTAATATATTTAATTTACTGTATTCCATATAATAATAAATATATATTTAATAATATATATATATATTTATGTACTTACATTTATACTACCTACTAATATTTTAAACGTGAAAGTTTTTTTATGTATGGATGTTTGTTACTCTTTCACGCAAAATCTATATGAGGAGAGTTGTGGAAGGAGAAGATAAACCGAGATTTTAGTTAGAGAAAAATGCACAATATGCCTACCTACTATCAAATAAAACAAAATTTCGTTTTATTCGTTTTTAAAACACTTTTATTAGCTTGACTTGTAACTAACTAACTAACTAACTAACTAACAATGTAATCAAATCTTAGAATTCAATTTTCACCTACTTCTAATTGTCGTATCGACTTGAAACTTTGTATGTGTATGTAATCTCGGTGACAATGCAATAATTTGGTATCATCGACCT
>OV928063.1:5189777-5202277 GCA_931315375.2 Opisthograptis luteolata | reverse complement strand
TGCGAGTGCCCGAAACTGAATCATCGCAGACAGATACGCACACAGTCCGAGACAGCACGGCAGCGACGACAGATGCGCCGAACCCACGTCCGCACTCGGGCAGGACGCGGGCTGCGACGTTACCTTGCGTCGGGCCGGACGCGCGCGAGCGCGTGAGCGTTTCGTCAGATCTACCGTCCGACAGCCGGTCGGTGCACTTCGCGGTATCCGCACAGCGAGTGTGCAGAGGCTCCCGAAAGGCACTTAGACCGACATCGAACGGGTCGCGATGTATTACTAAGAGAGAAGTGCACGCCGTCCCCGGACGCGACGAACGCGAGCAGTGCCCACGGCCGAGGCCGAGAGCATCGAACCAGCGCAAGTGCGCCGAGGAATGACGATGAATCTCCCCGTTCGTTCATTCGAGTTTCGCAGGTTTACCCCTGGACGGTTTCACGTACTGTTGAACTCTCTCTTCAAAGTTCTTTTCAACTTTCCCTCACGGTACTTGTTCGCTATCGGTCTCGCGGTAATATTTAGCCTTAGATGGAGTTTACCACCCACTTAGGGCTGCACTCTCAAGCAACCCGACTCTGAGGAGAGTCCCTCTCGCCGCCGTCCTCCGTCGCTACGGGCCTGGCACCCTCTACGGGAAAACGGCCCCGTTCAAGACGAACTTGGACAGGAGAAGACAACGACGAGAAAGCGGAACCTCCCGAACACCACATCTCCCGCCGCCGTGACAACGACGGGATTCAGTGCTGGGCTATTTCCTGTTCGCTCGCCGCTACTAAGGAAATCCTAGTTAGTTTCTTTTCCTCCGCTTACTAATATGCTTAAATTCGGCGGGTAATCCTCCCTGATCTGAGGCCAACGTTATAAATGGAGGCAGACACGATATCCGTCAGCGCGACAGCGTCGAGTAAGCGCGGACACACACTCACTCACTCACTCACTGTTGTGTGCGTGTGTGTGGTGTGTGCCCCCGTTTTACACGACGTGGTTGCGCCCTTCGGACGTCGAGTCCGCCTACTCGCTCGCACAACACATGGTAGTCGCGCGTAACGACGTAGAAAACAAACTCCTTATTATCAAAGTGTTACTACGCCGCAGCAGCAGCAAAAACCAATGGGTGTGTTGCGTGCGTGTGTTTTGTTTGCAATTTTTAAACGGACTGCCTGCCGATCGATCAACCGAGCTTCAGAACCGCCAGATGCGCGCGCACGTAGCGGCGCAGTGTGGTTTTTGTTATTATGCAGCCGGCCCTCAGACAGGAGTGGTCCTGGATGTGTCTCCATGGACCGCGATGTGCGTTCGAAATGTCGATGTTCAAATGTGTCCTGCAGTTCACACTATGACGCGCAGTTAACTGCGTTCTTCATCGACCCGCGAGCCAAGTGATCCACCGTCCAGGGTAATAGTTTTTTTACCCTGTACAATTCTATTAATATATGTATGTATAAAACATATTGTATAACTTAGAACGAAAGAGAAATAATAAAATAATCACTCTCTCTCTCTCACTCTAAACCGTGTGTGTTTTTTTTTATTTTGTTTAACGAACGCGCGCACAGATTATACGATTCGGATTACGGATTTCTAATCTGTCAAAATCGTGGCATGCGTGTACGCGACGCGAAATAGAGACGCACTACGAGCGAAACGAGCGCATTCCCTAAATCTGTGTATAGTAGTAGTAATAGTATAATAACTATGGATGGATATATATATAATTTTTTTGTGCTTAGAAACACAAAAAAAAGAATACGTTAATGATCCTTCCGCAGGTTCCCCTACGGAAACCTTGTTACGACTTTTACTTCCTCTAAATGATCAAGTTTGGTCAACTTCCCAGCGACGCCGACGGCCGTGAAGCCACCGCGTGTCAGTCCGAAGACCTCACTAAATCATTCAATCGGTAGTAGCGACGGGCGGTGTGTACAAAGGGCAGGGACGTAATCAACGCGAGCTTATGACTCGCGCTTACTAGGAATTCCTCGTTTATGGGGGATAATTGCAAACCCCAATCCCCAGCACGAAGGAGTTTCAACGGGTTGCCCGGGCCTCTAGGCCAGGGAGAACATGTTGATTCCTTCAGTGTAGCGCGCGTGCGGCCCAGGACATCTAAGGGCATCACAGACCTGTTATTGCTCAATCTCGTGCGGCTCGAAGCCGCCGGTCCCTCTAAGAAGAATTTTAATACGTCGCCAGTGAGTTGCGCGACGAATCGCGCACACCGAAATGACGACGCCTATTTAGCAGGCTAGAGTCTCGTTCGTTACCGGAATTAACCAGACAAATCGCTCCACCAACTAAGAACGGCCATGCACCACCACCCACCGAATCAAGAAAGAGCTGTTAATCTGTCAATCCTTCCGGTGTCCGGGCCTGGTGAGATTTCCCGTGTTGAGTCAAATTAAGCCGCAGGCTCCACTCCTGGTGGTGCCCTTCCGTCAATTCCTTTAAGTTTCAGCTTTGCAACCATACTCCCCCCGGAGTCCAAAATCTTTGGTTTCCCGGAAGCCGCCCGCCGAGCCATTGTAGTAACGTCGGCGGATTGCTAGACGACATATTTACGGTTAGAACTAGGGCGGTATCTAATCGCCTTCGAACCTCTAACTTTCGTTCTTGATTGATGAAAACACCTTTGGCAAATGCTTTCGCTGATGTTCGTCTTGCGACGATCCAAGAATTTCACCTCTAACGTCGCAATACGAATGCCCCCAGTTATCCCTATTAATCATTACCTCGGAGTTCTGAAAACCAACAAAATAGAACCGAGATCATATTCTATTATTCCATGCACGAAATATTCAAGCAGCATTTTGAGCCCGCTTTGAGCACTCTAATTTGTTCAAAGTAAAATTGTCGGCCCACCTCGACACTCACTGAAGAGCACCGCGATAGGATTTTGATATTGAACCGGCGTGTTACCGCCGGCTCACCGACGATATGCTCCGCAAACGTGTCAGTATCACCGCGGATGCGGTGCACCGACAGCGCGGCGCACAAATGCAACTACGAGCTTTTCAACCGCAACAATTTTAGTATACGCTATTGGAGCTGGAATTACCGCGGCTGCTGGCACCAGACTTGCCCTCCAATTGTTCCTCGTTAAAATATTTAAAGTGTACTCATTCCGATTACGAGGCCTCGTAAGAGTCCCGTATCGTTATTTTTCGTCACTACCTCCCCGTGCCGGGAGTGGGTAATTTGCGCGCCTGCTGCCTTCCTTGGATGTGGTAGCCGTTTCTCAGGCTCCCTCTCCGGAATCGAACCCTGATTCCCCGTTACCCGTGACAACCATGGTAGTCGCAGAAACTACCATCGAAAGTTGATAAGGCAGACATTTGAAAGATGCGTCGCCGGTACGAGACCGTGCGATCGGCAAAAGTTATCCAGATTCATCAAAATTAACGACTTTGGACGCGAGGCCCTCCGTCGATTGGTTTTGATCTAATAAAAGCACTCGTCCCATCACTGGTCAGAGTTCTAATTGCATGTATTAGCTCTAGAATTACCACAGTTATCCAAGTAACTGGTGTGATATCTAAGGAACCAAAACTGATATATTGAGCCATTCGCGGTATCGCCTTAATACGGCTTGCACTGAGACATGCATGGCTTAATCTTTGAGACAAGCATATAACTACTGGCAGGATCAACCAGGGAGCTCTGCTTTATGTTTTGCGCATAGAGCTGCTCTCGTTAACGCACTCCCTCGGTCGGATCGTGTTAAAGATCAACTTGAAACCGAGGTGTGACTGTTTTTTTTGTTTTATTCTAACTACAGTTTTACCTTGGCTCTGCTCTCTGCTCTGCCCTCTGTCATGTCCTCGTCTGCCGGAGCAGATGTAGAGAGAGAGAGAGAGAGAGAGAGAGAGAGAGAGACAGATATATGTAGGAAGAACGAGAGGGAGATATGTTTCAATCCCATTTGTGAACGTTCTTAACCGAGAAGCGAGATAATTCATTAAACTAAATTTCCGAAATCGAAAACGAATACCGATTTCGCCCGGAGTTTCGAGAGTCGAAACGTTTTTTTTTTTTTTCGCCTGTCTGTACGCGGTGTCCGTACCGTTTCCCAAATTCGCACGGGTCGGTGGCAGGGGAGGGGTGGCGCGGCGCGGCGCCCGGGGGGGGGGGGGGTTCGGTCCTCCCCCGGCGACGCGCGCTCCCTCCCACACCGCGCTTATCTTTGGGCACGATATACGAGGAAAACTAACTACAAAACTAAAAACTACCGATTATATAACTACTATAAATTACTTCCACACAGCATTGCCATCATTATTATTATTTGTAGATATTATATTATGAAACACGCACGCGTAGTTTGCACCACCGAAGGGGTGGGGGTGTTGTCGCTACACACGAACGGGACGTGGAACGTTAGCAACACTGGACGGTTTAGAGCGGAAACTCTGCGCGTGCGTGATGATATTATACATATATACATATATATCATATAAATACAAGTAGTTAAAGGACATGTGTATTGTAAATATTCAGTTGTGGATATATAATAACAGTTTTCGATTGGGCACCCCTTTTACACCGTATCCCGTAAGAGTGTACGATAGTAGTGAGCCGAATCGTTTGTAATACGATCGCTTGAACACAGGTTCATCCTCGGCCAATCACAGTGTGGCGTTTTGCATGCGCGTATATATATGTATAGTTTTTTTTTTATTTATACACATATATACACGTACAGCTAAACGTAAACCGGTGGCTAGGATCGATCGACACAGCGCAGTAAAATTCAAAGTTCTACAGCCCTCGCCGCTTTGGCGCGCGCGTCTCTGTAGCAAAATGAAAAATTATAAAAGTGCTTCGTGAGTGAATTCACATTTCTCAGCGGTATTTTGTTCATACTTTTTTTTTTCTCTCTAATGCGCGCACCGCACTTGAAACATCATTATAAACGTTGGCTGCTGGATTCCGTATGGAGTGGCGGCTTGTGTTTAACGCCCTCTCTTCGTACTGGCAGCAGCGCCGGTTAAGGTTGTGTTAAGTGTGTGCACACTGTGCTTCGCTGGAGGAACTGTGACTGCATCAGTTTGCGTGTTTTATAAAGTTTCATTTTGCGTGGACGCTCGCACCGGCCGGGGCCGATTTCTCTGCGAGCCTTTTTAACGTTTTCGAATGTTTCTAAATTGAAACTACACTTGAACGAGTTGTTGGAATGAAACCAACTCTATTCTGTTGCTTTTTTCTATGTGAAAACGTTAACAAAACTCGTGAGAGCGAACTTATGTCTGCCCTGAGAACGGCCGAGAGGCCGGCGAAACACGCATAAAACGCGCGGCCGCCAGGCCCCTTTTGGTACCGTTCTCGTTCTCTTGGCAGACGGGGCATCGTTAGTTTTCGTGCCTGCAAACGTTCAATGTTTTCGCTGCGCTGTGTAGCGATCGCGTTACAAAACGAATTCGTCGAAAAAATGAAGAAAATCGACAAAAAAATCACATTTTTGTTCAATTTTCCCCATTCTCCCCATTAAATATCCTATATGCGTCCTTAGCTGGACCTAATTAGTGATATAGACAAACAAATATCAGTAAATAAACAAACAAAAGAACAAGATAATACATAAAAAGTGGCCTAGGTCATGTGAAAGTTGCAACCCGGGCCCCGTGGACGCGCGAATTTTTGTTTCCTGTTGCATAATCAATGAGTCATCGCTCGTTACGTAATCAGCGCGCGCCACCCACGTTGCGAGCGATATTTATACTATTTTATCATTTCTTGTTGCATAGTCATCACTCGCACGGCACACGTCCCGACCCCGACTGCAAAAATAGTTAATTTTTCATTAAATAACAAACGATAAAACAGTTAAAAAAAAATAGACTATTTCATTTAAACGGGAGAACGGCCATCAAGACATATCAACAGAAAAAAAATAATAATAACCTAACCTAACTTTTTTTTAATAAATTAAATTATTAAAAAAAATTCTAACCTAACCCTCAACCCGCACACCCGATAATAAACAATAAAACTGACTGAGAAACCGACCCCGCCCACAACGCCCCACCCCCTTCCCTCAAGCTTTGCAATAAATATTAAATCGGTAATTCATTTTCAATTTTCTTAGAAACGTATCTGAGTAAGCAATTGTTTCTGACCCAGCGACGAAGGCACAATGTTAAACTGTACACAGTCCCGTTACTTTATTATGAAATGGAAAAAAAATAAAAATGAAAAAACAACTTTTGTACGTACTCATTGGTTACTAGGAACTGTCAAAATGGAATGATGAATATCCATTGGCCAAATCGATATATTTTCAAAATGGCGAGCTGTCAAACATACCGCGCGCGCGCTAATTATTGTGACATTACAAAAAGAAAACGAGTAGTTGGTCACGCGTCCTATTTATTATAATTATTGTCCACTTTTGATATTTGTTTTGCGCATGACGTACGCGTGGCGCGGGTTGCCCTTTCGTGATTTTAAATTGTTTTGAGTAGCGTTACCTGATTTGTGCGTGTCCTGAAGGAAGGTGCGGCGTGCGTGCAGTGCAGTGTATGTAGACTGTAGAATATGTGTGCCGATGTGTTGCAAAAACCGACGACGAGGAGGAAGGAGGACACCGACGCTGCAGTGCATTCCTTCAGGCAGGCAGGCAGGCAGGCAGGCAGGCAGGCAGGCAGGCAGGCATGCAGACAGACAGACAAGCATGCAAGCAGGCGCATTGTTTACCTGTGTGTGTATAATATTATATAAGAATAACCATTCACCAATAATAATATTTAATTGTTAATTTTAAACGACATCAGATCATAATGTTACTAGCGACACGCCCCGGCTACGCTCGGGCAAGCAAATATTTTGACAACAGACTGGCTGTTTTCACAAAACCGTTATGTATAAAAGCTAGGTATATATAATATGCCCCACATTTTTCTTCATGCATGCAAAACGAAATGCCATCGTTTACTGATAAAGCATCAGCCAGTTGTATCAGTAGTTTAGGCGATCACCACCGCCAGCCAGCCAGCCAGCCAGCCAGCCAGCCAGCCAGCCAGCCAGCCAGCCAGCCAGCCAGCCAGCCAGCCAGCCAGCCAGCCAGCCAGCCACCACCAAGCAAACAAACCTCATTATGAGCTATGTATTTTAGGCATATATTTTGACTGTTTTCCCAAAACCGTTGTTATGTATAAGAGCCATTGATAAAAGCTAGGTGTATTTTAAAGGAGAGAGGGCGCCATCATCGAGCTCGTAATTAAATTGACTTTATACACAGTGAAAATAGTGTTATCATATCGATAGGTTGGGGTCTCCATAGGAAATCGTTCAGTTGTCAGTGAAAAGTCCAAAAAAAAAACATCAATATATTTACAGTGCAAACAAACTGGTCGAAAAATATGTATGTATATTGAACCACAAATGTTTGTCGTAATTAACAATATCCTGCCCTTTTCTGTTTTTATTTATTTCTAACTAGCTACAGTTTATCCATAGGATTGACATTTTAGTTTCGTAATATATTTTGAATGGAATGTCCGATTTCAACAATTCACAAAGTAATCTACAGGTATTGGAACAATCTTGAACACGAAATGATTTATTTGGATAAGGATTAATATGAAAGTATGGATAACACGGCCTGATTTTAGTCGGCATTTTTAACAACTTTTAAAATGTAAAAAAGTGGTTATAGTATGTTACTCTTAAGAGATAGACATATGCCATCGCGGACTTTTTTGTACACCTATATAAGGTACACAATTCCACGATACATCATTTTGTTATATCTCAAAGGGTTTAGGCAGCGTTTTCGTTGAAAGCTCCCAGACGGCTTATTTCTTTCCGACACCTCCAACAAATATCGTTATATTTTAGCCAATGTATACAAACACATGACAAATTATATCCTAAAACCTTCCTCGAGAACCACTCTATCTATTGGTGAAAACGGCATGAAAATCGGTTCAGTAGTTTTTGAGTTTATCGCGAACAGACAGACAGACAGACAGACAGACGCGGCGCGGAGGACTTTGTTTTATAATAAGTGTAGTGAATACATTTTATTTTATAACCTCATATTGTCCATTGAATGATTTAAATTCAAAGTGAGAAAAAAAAAATCTAAGCGCCATCTGTTGTTGAGTGGCATCACTAATAATCAGTTTCCCGACAGAACCGATAGAGGTCGCCTAAACATAAAAACCAGTAGATTTTTGTAATGTACTGTATAATGTATAGACCTTTTATTACCTACTACAGCAATATTTAGGGCTGCTGCTGCTGCTGCTGCAGCTGCTGCTCTGCCGCCGCCGCCGCCGCCGATGGCGCCATCGATCCAGCCGGCGAGCACCGCGCCCGCCGCTTTGTACACGCAGTTGCACCCGTACAGCTGAAACGGAGAAGGGCACATGTGTAAGTTTAAACTGTTGAATCAATTTTTTGCTTGAATGTATTTTTATTTTACATTCAAATCTAGTTAACCTTAAATTTTAAAAGGTTCTTCAACAAAATTCCAAGTTAAATTCAAGACAAATGTGTTGATAAATAAATTTCTAGTCCATACAAGTGAGAAATCTTATTAGTAAACCTTTATTAGAAATTTTTAGATGACAAACAACTAGTACAATAATAATAACTTTAAGCCTTAGCTTAGTTAAGAAACTGTTGAATCAATTTTTTGCTTGAATGTATTTTTATTGTACATTCAAATCTAGTTAACCTTAAATGTTAAAAGGTTTTTCAACAAAAATGCCAAGTTAAATTCAAGACAAATATGTTGATAAATAAATTTCTAGTCCATACAAGTGAGAAATCTTATTAGTAAACCTTATTAGAGATCTTTAGATGACAAACAACTCGTATAATAATAATAATAACCTTATTGTTTGGCAGCCGGATGATGTCTTCAGTGGTAGCGGTGACAGCGACCGGGTGGCAAAAATTTGTTGTAAAATTCAAAGTTGATTTGTAGCGATGGGTAAACATTATCTATAGTTAGATTACTGCATTACTACGGATGGGTAGTGCAAATATAAATAACACATGGGTTATGTGAAGAAATTTATGTAGAAAAATCAGTTCGGTCAAGAGAGAGATTCACGAGTGAATAGGTAACTTCTTGGCAAGCATGCTCCATCATGGACCTCACACCATCACTTTCATCATCATTATCATCATCATCATCATCATCTTCTTTATGGTAACATCAAGTGGTCAAACGCTAGCTAGCTCTCCGGAGATTACCAAAAAAAAATAAATCCATATCTAAAATATTATTAGGATTTGGTTTTATTTAACCACATACATACATACATACATACATACATGGCCTTAGACGTCTATGACAGACGATTCAAACCGTATCAGTGGGGTTTGTAGAACACTTTTGTTGGTGGCTATACAGACCAATACGAGAACGGCAGGCTCGTCCACATTTAGTGCAGATGTGATTAGCATTTGTTGGAACGGAGTCACTGACGAGCCGCCTCGCCCTCTCTTCAGCAAGCTTGTCAAACCAGACTCTATCATGGAGCTTCCGACCTTTCCTAATGTGACTCCTCCACTGAATCCCATCATCAGCAAGCTTCTCCCATACACTATGGTCTATGTTGAAGGAGACCAAATCACGCCTAACACAGTCCTTAAACCTGAGTAAAGGCCGACCAACATTCCTCTTCGCGCCCGCTACTTCACCAAGCATGACTTGCCTCGGGAGACGAGAAGCATCCATGCGACCACATACATACACTTTAATTTACATACAATATACAACAGTTACATGGTACAAGTGAAATATTGACTCTTTACTGTTGCATTTCAGTTTGTTGCGGGACGGTGATATAAAACATCTCAACGAGCACCGAGCGTTCGCAGTGATGACATTTTTGTGCTGATACACACACACACACACACTTAAAGGTAAACACTACTACTGTGTAGGTACTGCATAATTATGTGTAGTAAACAGTTGTTAGTTTGATTTTATGCGAGTGAATTTTCAATAGTAGTCATTCGGGGAAGAGGCAATTTGTGAATTGCTTTTATCTCTCTGTCCGCTTGCACACATTACAAACATCTCTTGAATATACACAAAATGGTACAATGCAATGCTGGTGCAACTGTTACTTCCATATATGTAATAATATATACATAGTTAGTTTTAATCCTGTAAATGCAAAAGTTTCCTCGCAGTTGTTTGTTACTCAAAAACGGCTCCGGATGAAATGAAATTTGGTACAGATATTGATTATTGCACATGGAATTAACACAATTGTGGGTGTGCTGCGGCATTTACTAGAATATAAAACTTACTAGCGCTTCATTCTATTGTAAGTTTCTTATGGGTGGTGTGCGTGTGGGCCTCTGATTCTGATTAGAAGTAGTCAGTCATATTGTGCGGGGTGTGGTGTTATATTGTGCGGGGTGTGGTGTTATTGTTATACAGGTTATAAAACTTTTATAAAACTTTTTTACACCAAACTTTTGACTGTCAGGTTACAGAAAATGTTGTGTTCAGTAGCAAATTGATGTTTATAACAGAAATAACACATTGTTTGAGTGATTAAACGTAGTATTTACTCACGTTTTCATTAATTTTCAGCGGCGATTGTTCACGTGGGCTGTTCGTTACCTCGACGCTCTTTGCTGTCTGTTGCTTTTGCTGGACCGGTGAAGAGCCCGAGAGAACATATACTCCTAAACTCGGCGCAGAAGCGTTGGTATCATCGAAACCCCAAGAGAAACAATGAAGAGATCGGAAATGGAGGCGGGCGTCTGGAAAAAACGATAATTGCCGTATAACACACTTGAGTCGAACGAAACACATATC
Organism: Opisthograptis luteolata; assembly: GCA_931315375.2. Lineage (NCBI taxonomy): Eukaryota > Metazoa > Arthropoda > Insecta > Lepidoptera > Geometridae > Opisthograptis > Opisthograptis luteolata. The sequence continues at coordinate 5,191,494 of OV928063.1, read as the reverse complement.
AGACGACACACATATACACTTTTTATCCACCCACTTCATTGTAATTAAGCCAAAAACACAAAATTTTCAATGTTTTTCGTAAAGTTTTAATAACGAAAACTCTTGAATTCTTGATTGGTCTCCGATTGGTCGGTTGGTAGTGTTGCCATACAAAATTCACATCGTAACCGGAGATTGAGTGAACGAAACACCATTGCATCTTTGGCTGACCACAGACCACACACCGAAGCGGGAGTTTAATAGAGACACATTAACATTAAAGTCTAGCTATATATATTCAACACTTTATTCTTTATTATAATAATTAATTTTAATCTGCTAAAATTGCACGTTCATAGAAAAGACGTACTTGACAGAGTGTTGTCACAATTATTGTAGAACACTAGTTTTTGAACTTTGCGACTCTAAACAGATTCCATATCACCACAAACTGATAGTGAATGAAAAAAAAAAAAGAAGTAGATTCGTAATCGTAATTTTATATGTCACCTGTCTGTCTGATTTGCTGTTGTCAATGCAAAATGTCAATTATCATTCAATCTGAAAATCTTTTGATTTTTTTACTCATTCTATGGTTGACTTTAAAACATTCAACAACAGATGGCGCGCTGTGCCTGCGCTTAGTTTTTTTCTCTCTCTCTTTGAATTTAATTATTTTGACTTTAAAACATTGAATGAAAAATAAAAGAAACTATGGCAACCCCGCAGTAGCCATTTACAAAAAGGTAATGTATCTAAAAAAAAAAAAAGTAATTGAAATGTCACTGTCAGCGTCAGCTTTGATTGTTTAGTGAAATATGAGGGATGTGATCCTAGGCCGAATCTTATCGAATATAATCGATTAAAGGAAACGAACGATATTATGTATGTAATATTAATATATTTAATTTACTGTATTCCATATAATAATAAATATATATTTAATAATATATATATATATTTATGTACTTACATTTATACTACCTACTAATATTTTAAACGTGAAAGTTTTTTTATGTATGGATGTTTGTTACTCTTTCACGCAAAATCTATATGAGGAGAGTTGTGGAAGGAGAAGATAAACCGAGATTTTAGTTAGAGAAAAATGCACAATATGCCTACCTACTATCAAATAAAACAAAATTTCGTTTTATTCGTTTTTAAAACACTTTTATTAGCTTGACTTGTAACTAACTAACTAACTAACTAACAATGTAATCAAATCTTAGAATTCAATTTTCACCTACTTCTAATTGTCGTATCGACTTGAAACTTTGTATGTGTATGTAATCTCGGTGACAATGCAATAATTTGGTATCATCGACCTGATCTGATGATGCATCCGGAAGGTGGGTAGGGCATCTCTGCGCTGGCTACTAGTAAACCCCTCGTGTTTGGGCTCATATGAATCGTCTTGATGAGTACAATAGATTGGACTTGGTAACAAATGACTAAAAAGTAAAAAAATAAATATATATAGTTTAAAAAACTAAAAAAAACACTTTAAAAACGCACTCAAAAATATAAAATAATTAAATTGACTTGTATTAGTTACGATATAATGGTTAATTTACTGGGTAAATAAAAGTACACACAACCAAAAAGCGCTCCACACTTTTTGAATTAACCATTATATCGTAACTAATACAAGTCAATTTAATTATTTTATATTTTTGAGTGCGTTTTTAAAGTGTTTTTTTTTTAGTTTTTTATTTGAGGCAATGAACAGTTACCTACT
>OV928063.1:5172277-5184777 GCA_931315375.2 Opisthograptis luteolata | reverse complement strand
AGGTTTACCCCTGGACGGTTTCACGTACTGTTGAACTCTCTCTTCAAAGTTCTTTTCAACTTTCCCTCACGGTACTTGTTCGCTATCGGTCTCGCGGTAATATTTAGCCTTAGATGGAGTTTACCACCCACTTAGGGCTGCACTCTCAAGCAACCCGACTCTGAGGAGAGTCCCTCTCGCCGCCGTCCTCCGTCGCTACGGGCCTGGCACCCTCTACGGGAAAACGGCCCCGTTCAAGACGAACTTGGACAGGAGAAGACAACGACGAGAAAGCGGAACCTCCCGAACACCACATCTCCCGCCGCCGTGACAACGACGGGATTCAGTGCTGGGCTATTTCCTGTTCGCTCGCCGCTACTAAGGAAATCCTAGTTAGTTTCTTTTCCTCCGCTTACTAATATGCTTAAATTCGGCGGGTAATCCTCCCTGATCTGAGGCCAACGTTATAAATGGAGGCAGACACGATATCCGTCAGCGCGACAGCGTCGAGTAAGCGCGGACACACACTCACTCACTCACTCACTGTTGTGTGCGTGTGTGTGGTGTGTGCCCCCGTTTTACACGACGTGGTTGCGCCCTTCGGACGTCGAGTCCGCCTACTCGCTCGCACAACACATGGTAGTCGCGCGTAACGACGTAGAAAACAAACTCCTTATTATCAAAGTGTTACTACGCCGCAGCAGCAGCAAAAACCAATGGGTGTGTTGCGTGCGTGTGTTTTGTTTGCAATTTTTAAACGGACTGCCTGCCGATCGATCAACCGAGCTTCAGAACCGCCAGATGCGCGCGCACGTAGCGGCGCAGTGTGGTTTTTGTTATTATGCAGCCGGCCCTCAGACAGGAGTGGTCCTGGATGTGTCTCCATGGACCGCGATGTGCGTTCGAAATGTCGATGTTCAAATGTGTCCTGCAGTTCACACTATGACGCGCAGTTAACTGCGTTCTTCATCGACCCGCGAGCCAAGTGATCCACCGTCCAGGGTAATAGTTTTTTTACCCTGTACAATTCTATTAATATATGTATGTATAAAACATATTGTATAACTTAGAACGAAAGAGAAATAATAAAATAATCACTCTCTCTCTCTCACTCTAAACCGTGTGTGTTTTTTTTTATTTTGTTTAACGAACGCGCGCACAGATTATACGATTCGGATTACGGATTTCTAATCTGTCAAAATCGTGGCATGCGTGTACGCGACGCGAAATAGAGACGCACTACGAGCGAAACGAGCGCATTCCCTAAATCTGTGTATAGTAGTAGTAATAGTATAATAACTATGGATGGATATATATATAATTTTTTTGTGCTTAGAAACACAAAAAAAAGAATACGTTAATGATCCTTCCGCAGGTTCCCCTACGGAAACCTTGTTACGACTTTTACTTCCTCTAAATGATCAAGTTTGGTCAACTTCCCAGCGACGCCGACGGCCGTGAAGCCACCGCGTGTCAGTCCGAAGACCTCACTAAATCATTCAATCGGTAGTAGCGACGGGCGGTGTGTACAAAGGGCAGGGACGTAATCAACGCGAGCTTATGACTCGCGCTTACTAGGAATTCCTCGTTTATGGGGGATAATTGCAAACCCCAATCCCCAGCACGAAGGAGTTTCAACGGGTTGCCCGGGCCTCTAGGCCAGGGAGAACATGTTGATTCCTTCAGTGTAGCGCGCGTGCGGCCCAGGACATCTAAGGGCATCACAGACCTGTTATTGCTCAATCTCGTGCGGCTCGAAGCCGCCGGTCCCTCTAAGAAGAATTTTAATACGTCGCCAGTGAGTTGCGCGACGAATCGCGCACACCGAAATGACGACGCCTATTTAGCAGGCTAGAGTCTCGTTCGTTACCGGAATTAACCAGACAAATCGCTCCACCAACTAAGAACGGCCATGCACCACCACCCACCGAATCAAGAAAGAGCTGTTAATCTGTCAATCCTTCCGGTGTCCGGGCCTGGTGAGATTTCCCGTGTTGAGTCAAATTAAGCCGCAGGCTCCACTCCTGGTGGTGCCCTTCCGTCAATTCCTTTAAGTTTCAGCTTTGCAACCATACTCCCCCCGGAGTCCAAAATCTTTGGTTTCCCGGAAGCCGCCCGCCGAGCCATTGTAGTAACGTCGGCGGATTGCTAGACGACATATTTACGGTTAGAACTAGGGCGGTATCTAATCGCCTTCGAACCTCTAACTTTCGTTCTTGATTGATGAAAACACCTTTGGCAAATGCTTTCGCTGATGTTCGTCTTGCGACGATCCAAGAATTTCACCTCTAACGTCGCAATACGAATGCCCCCAGTTATCCCTATTAATCATTACCTCGGAGTTCTGAAAACCAACAAAATAGAACCGAGATCATATTCTATTATTCCATGCACGAAATATTCAAGCAGCATTTTGAGCCCGCTTTGAGCACTCTAATTTGTTCAAAGTAAAATTGTCGGCCCACCTCGACACTCACTGAAGAGCACCGCGATAGGATTTTGATATTGAACCGGCGTGTTACCGCCGGCTCACCGACGATATGCTCCGCAAACGTGTCAGTATCACCGCGGATGCGGTGCACCGACAGCGCGGCGCACAAATGCAACTACGAGCTTTTCAACCGCAACAATTTTAGTATACGCTATTGGAGCTGGAATTACCGCGGCTGCTGGCACCAGACTTGCCCTCCAATTGTTCCTCGTTAAAATATTTAAAGTGTACTCATTCCGATTACGAGGCCTCGTAAGAGTCCCGTATCGTTATTTTTCGTCACTACCTCCCCGTGCCGGGAGTGGGTAATTTGCGCGCCTGCTGCCTTCCTTGGATGTGGTAGCCGTTTCTCAGGCTCCCTCTCCGGAATCGAACCCTGATTCCCCGTTACCCGTGACAACCATGGTAGTCGCAGAAACTACCATCGAAAGTTGATAAGGCAGACATTTGAAAGATGCGTCGCCGGTACGAGACCGTGCGATCGGCAAAAGTTATCCAGATTCATCAAAATTAACGACTTTGGACGCGAGGCCCTCCGTCGATTGGTTTTGATCTAATAAAAGCACTCGTCCCATCACTGGTCAGAGTTCTAATTGCATGTATTAGCTCTAGAATTACCACAGTTATCCAAGTAACTGGTGTGATATCTAAGGAACCAAAACTGATATATTGAGCCATTCGCGGTATCGCCTTAATACGGCTTGCACTGAGACATGCATGGCTTAATCTTTGAGACAAGCATATAACTACTGGCAGGATCAACCAGGGAGCTCTGCTTTATGTTTTGCGCATAGAGCTGCTCTCGTTAACGCACTCCCTCGGTCGGATCGTGTTAAAGATCAACTTGAAACCGAGGTGTGACTGTTTTTTTTGTTTTATTCTAACTACAGTTTTACCTTGGCTCTGCTCTCTGCTCTGCCCTCTGTCATGTCCTCGTCTGCCGGAGCAGATGTAGAGAGAGAGAGAGAGAGAGAGAGAGAGAGAGAGAGACAGATATATGTAGGAAGAACGAGAGGGAGATATGTTTCAATCCCATTTGTGAACGTTCTTAACCGAGAAGCGAGATAATTCATTAAACTAAATTTCCGAAATCGAAAACGAATACCGATTTCGCCCGGAGTTTCGAGAGTCGAAACGTATTTTTTTTTTTTCGCCTGTCTGTACGCGGTGTCCGTACCGTTTCCCAAATTCGCACGGGTCGGTGGCAGGGGAGGGGTGGCGCGGCGCGGCGGCCGCGGGGGGGGGGGGTTCGGTCCTCCCCCGGCGACGCGCGCTCCCTCCCACACCGCGCTTATCTTTGGGCACGATATACGAGGAAAACTAACTACAAACCTAAAAACTACCGATTATATAACTACTATAAATTACTTCCACACAGCATTGCCATCATTATTATTATTTGTAGATATTATATTATGAAACACGCACGCGTAGTTTGCACCACCGAAGGGGTGGGGGTGTTGTCGCTACACACGAACGGGACGTGGAACGTTAGCAACACTGGACGGTTTAGAGCGGAAACTCTGCGCGTGCGTGATGATATTATACATATATACATATATATCATATAAATACAAGTAGTTAAAGGACATGTGTATTGTAAATATTCAGTTGTGGATATATAATAACAGTTTTCGATTGGGCACCCCTTTTACACCGTATCCCGTAAGAGTGTACGATAGTAGTGAGCCGAATCGTTTGTAATACGATCGCTTGAACACAGGTTCATCCTCGGCCAATCACAGTGTGGCGTTTTGCATGCGCGTATATATATGTATAGTTTTTTTTTTATTTATACACATATATACACGTACAGCTAAACGTAAACCGGTGGCTAGGATCGATCGACACAGCGCAGTAAAATTCAAAGTTCTACAGCCCTCGCCGCTTTGGCGCGCGCGTCTCTGTAGCAAAATGAAAAATTATAAAAGTGCTTCGTGAGTGAATTCACATTTCTCAGCGGTATTTTGTTCATACTTTTTTTTTTCTCTCTAATGCGCGCACCGCACTTGAAACATCATTATAAACGTTGGCTGCTGGATTCCGTATGGAGTGGCGGCTTGTGTTTAACGCCCTCTCTTCGTACTGGCAGCAGCGCCGGTTAAGGTTGTGTTAAGTGTGTGCACACTGTGCTTCGCTGGAGGAACTGTGACTGCATCAGTTTGCGTGTTTTATAAAGTTTCATTTTGCGTGGACGCTCGCACCGGCCGGGGCCGATTTCTCTGCGAGCCTTTTTAACGTTTTCGAATGTTTCTAAATTGAAACTACACTTGAACGAGTTGTTGGAATGAAACCAACTCTATTCTGTTGCTTTTTTCTATGTGAAAACGTTAACAAAACTCGTGAGAGCGAACTTATGTCTGCCCTGAGAACGGCCGAGAGGCCGGCGAAACACGCATAAAACGCGCGGCCGCCAGGCCCCTTTTGGTACCGTTCTCGTTCTCTTGGCAGACGGGGCATCGTTAGTTTTCGTGCCTGCAAACGTTCAATGTTTTCGCTGCGCTGTGTAGCGATCGCGTTACAAAACGAATTCGTCGAAAAAATGAAGAAAATCGACAAAAAAATCACATTTTTGTTCAATTTTCCCCATTCTCCCCATTAAATATCCTATATGCGTCCTTAGCTGGACCTAATTAGTGATATAGACAAACAAATATCAGTAAATAAACAAACAAAAGAACAAGATAATACATAAAAAGTGGCCTAGGTCATGTGAAAGTTGCAACCCGGGCCCCGTGGACGCGCGAATTTTTGTTTCCTGTTGCATAATCAATGAGTCATCGCTCGTTACGTAATCAGCGCGCGCCACCCACGTTGCGAGCGATATTTATACTATTTTATCATTTCTTGTTGCATAGTCATCACTCGCACGGCACACGTCCCGACCCCGACTGCAAAAATAGTTAATTTTTCATTAAATAACAAACGATAAAACAGTTAAAAAAAAATAGACTATTTCATTTAAACGGGAGAACGGCCATCAAGACATATCAACAGAAAAAAAATAATAATAACCTAACCTAACTTTTTTTTAATAAATTAAATTATTAAAAAAAATTCTAACCTAACCCTCAACCCGCACACCCGATAATAAACAATAAAACTGACTGAGAAACCGACCCCGCCCACAACGCCCCACCCCCTTCCCTCAAGCTTTGCAATAAATATTAAATCGGTAATTCATTTTCAATTTTCTTAGAAACGTATCTGAGTAAGCAATTGTTTCTGACCCAGCGACGAAGGCACAATGTTAAACTGTACACAGTCCCGTTACTTTATTATGAAATGGAAAAAAAATAAAAATGAAAAAACAACTTTTGTACGTACTCATTGGTTACTAGGAACTGTCAAAATGGAATGATGAATATCCATTGGCCAAATCGATATATTTTCAAAATGGCGAGCTGTCAAACATACCGCGCGCGCGCTAATTATTGTGACATTACAAAAAGAAAACGAGTAGTTGGTCACGCGTCCTATTTATTATAATTATTGTCCACTTTTGATATTTGTTTTGCGCATGACGTACGCGTGGCGCGGGTTGCCCTTTCGTGATTTTAAATTGTTTTGAGTAGCGTTACCTGATTTGTGCGTGTCCTGAAGGAAGGTGCGGCGTGCGTGCAGTGCAGTGTATGTAGACTGTAGAATATGTGTGCCGATGTGTTGCAAAAACCGACGACGAGGAGGAAGGAGGACACCGACGCTGCAGTGCATTCCTTCAGGCAGGCAGGCAGGCAGGCAGGCAGGCAGGCAGGCAGGCAGGCAGGCAGGCATGCAGACAGACAGACAAGCATGCAAGCAGGCGCATTGTTTACCTGTGTGTGTATAATATTATATAAGAATAACCATTCACCAATAATAATATTTAATTGTTAATTTTAAACGACATCAGATCATAATGTTACTAGCGACACGCCCCGGCTACGCTCGGGCAAGCAAATATTTTGACAACAGACTGGCTGTTTTCACAAAACCGTTATGTATAAAAGCTAGGTATATATAATATGCCCCACATTTTTCTTCATGCATGCAAAACGAAATGCCATCGTTTACTGATAAAGCATCAGCCAGTTGTATCAGTAGTTTAGGCGATCACCACCGCCAGCCAGCCAGCCAGCCAGCCAGCCAGCCAGCCAGCCAGCCAGCCAGCCAGCCAGCCAGCCAGCCAGCCAGCCAGCCAGCCAGCCAGCCACCACCAAGCAAACAAACCTCATTATGAGCTATGTATTTTAGGCATATATTTTGACTGTTTTCCCAAAACCGTTGTTATGTATAAGAGCCATTGATAAAAGCTAGGTGTATTTTAAAGGAGAGAGGGCGCCATCATCGAGCTCGTAATTAAATTGACTTTATACACAGTGAAAATAGTGTTATCATATCGATAGGTTGGGGTCTCCATAGGAAATCGTTCAGTTGTCAGTGAAAAGTCCAAAAAAAAAACATCAATATATTTACAGTGCAAACAAACTGGTCGAAAAATATGTATGTATATTGAACCACAAATGTTTGTCGTAATTAACAATATCCTGCCCTTTTCTGTTTTTATTTATTTCTAACTAGCTACAGTTTATCCATAGGATTGACATTTTAGTTTCGTAATATATTTTGAATGGAATGTCCGATTTCAACAATTCACAAAGTAATCTACAGGTATTGGAACAATCTTGAACACGAAATGATTTATTTGGATAAGGATTAATATGAAAGTATGGATAACACGGCCTGATTTTAGTCGGCATTTTTAACAACTTTTAAAATGTAAAAAAGTGGTTATAGTATGTTACTCTTAAGAGATAGACATATGCCATCGCGGACTTTTTTGTACACCTATATAAGGTACACAATTCCACGATACATCATTTTGTTATATCTCAAAGGGTTTAGGCAGCGTTTTCGTTGAAAGCTCCCAGACGGCTTATTTCTTTCCGACACCTCCAACAAATATCGTTATATTTTAGCCAATGTATACAAACACATGACAAATTATATCCTAAAACCTTCCTCGAGAACCACTCTATCTATTGGTGAAAACGGCATGAAAATCGGTTCAGTAGTTTTTGAGTTTATCGCGAACAGACAGACAGACAGACAGACAGACGCGGCGCGGAGGACTTTGTTTTATAATAAGTGTAGTGAATACATTTTATTTTATAACCTCATATTGTCCATTGAATGATTTAAATTCAAAGTGAGAAAAAAAAAATCTAAGCGCCATCTGTTGTTGAGTGGCATCACTAATAATCAGTTTCCCGACAGAACCGATAGAGGTCGCCTAAACATAAAAACCAGTAGATTTTTGTAATGTACTGTATAATGTATAGACCTTTTATTACCTACTACAGCAATATTTAGGGCTGCTGCTGCTGCTGCTGCAGCTGCTGCTCTGCCGCCGCCGCCGCCGCCGATGGCGCCATCGATCCAGCCGGCGAGCACCGCGCCCGCCGCTTTGTACACGCAGTTGCACCCGTACAGCTGAAACGGAGAAGGGCACATGTGTAAGTTTAAACTGTTGAATCAATTTTTTGCTTGAATGTATTTTTATTTTACATTCAAATCTAGTTAACCTTAAATTTTAAAAGGTTCTTCAACAAAATTCCAAGTTAAATTCAAGACAAATGTGTTGATAAATAAATTTCTAGTCCATACAAGTGAGAAATCTTATTAGTAAACCTTTATTAGAAATTTTTAGATGACAAACAACTAGTACAATAATAATAACTTTAAGCCTTAGCTTAGTTAAGAAACTGTTGAATCAATTTTTTGCTTGAATGTATTTTTATTGTACATTCAAATCTAGTTAACCTTAAATGTTAAAAGGTTTTTCAACAAAAATGCCAAGTTAAATTCAAGACAAATATGTTGATAAATAAATTTCTAGTCCATACAAGTGAGAAATCTTATTAGTAAACCTTATTAGAGATCTTTAGATGACAAACAACTCGTATAATAATAATAATAACCTTATTGTTTGGCAGCCGGATGATGTCTTCAGTGGTAGCGGTGACAGCGACCGGGTGGCAAAAATTTGTTGTAAAATTCAAAGTTGATTTGTAGCGATGGGTAAACATTATCTATAGTTAGATTACTGCATTACTACGGATGGGTAGTGCAAATATAAATAACACATGGGTTATGTGAAGAAATTTATGTAGAAAAATCAGTTCGGTCAAGAGAGAGATTCACGAGTGAATAGGTAACTTCTTGGCAAGCATGCTCCATCATGGACCTCACACCATCACTTTCATCATCATTATCATCATCATCATCATCATCTTCTTTATGGTAACATCAAGTGGTCAAACGCTAGCTAGCTCTCCGGAGATTACCAAAAAAAAATAAATCCATATCTAAAATATTATTAGGATTTGGTTTTATTTAACCACATACATACATACATACATACATACATGGCCTTAGACGTCTATGACAGACGATTCAAACCGTATCAGTGGGGTTTGTAGAACACTTTTGTTGGTGGCTATACAGACCAATACGAGAACGGCAGGCTCGTCCACATTTAGTGCAGATGTGATTAGCATTTGTTGGAACGGAGTCACTGACGAGCCGCCTCGCCCTCTCTTCAGCAAGCTTGTCAAACCAGACTCTATCATGGAGCTTCCGACCTTTCCTAATGTGACTCCTCCACTGAATCCCATCATCAGCAAGCTTCTCCCATACACTATGGTCTATGTTGAAGGAGACCAAATCACGCCTAACACAGTCCTTAAACCTGAGTAAAGGCCGACCAACATTCCTCTTCGCGCCCGCTACTTCACCAAGCATGACTTGCCTCGGGAGACGAGAAGCATCCATGCGACCACATACATACACTTTAATTTACATACAATATACAACAGTTACATGGTACAAGTGAAATATTGACTCTTTACTGTTGCATTTCAGTTTGTTGCGGGACGGTGATATAAAACATCTCAACGAGCACCGAGCGTTCGCAGTGATGACATTTTTGTGCTGATACACACACACACACACACTTAAAGGTAAACACTACTACTGTGTAGGTACTGCATAATTATGTGTAGTAAACAGTTGTTAGTTTGATTTTATGCGAGTGAATTTTCAATAGTAGTCATTCGGGGAAGAGGCAATTTGTGAATTGCTTTTATCTCTCTGTCCGCTTGCACACATTACAAACATCTCTTGAATATACACAAAATGGTACAATGCAATGCTGGTGCAACTGTTACTTCCATATATGTAATAATATATACATAGTTAGTTTTAATCCTGTAAATGCAAAAGTTTCCTCGCAGTTGTTTGTTACTCAAAAACGGCTCCGGATGAAATGAAATTTGGTACAGATATTGATTATTGCACATGGAATTAACACAATTGTGGGTGTGCTGCGGCATTTACTAGAATATAAAACTTACTAGCGCTTCATTCTATTGTAAGTTTCTTATGGGTGGTGTGCGTGTGGGCCTCTGATTCTGATTAGAAGTAGTCAGTCATATTGTGCGGGGTGTGGTGTTATATTGTGCGGGGTGTGGTGTTATTGTTATACAGGTTATAAAACTTTTATAAAACTTTTTTACACCAAACTTTTGACTGTCAGGTTACAGAAAATGTTGTGTTCAGTAGCAAATTGATGTTTATAACAGAAATAACACATTGTTTGAGTGATTAAACGTAGTATTTACTCACGTTTTCATTAATTTTCAGCGGCGATTGTTCACGTGGGCTGTTCGTTACCTCGACGCTCTTTGCTGTCTGTTGCTTTTGCTGGACCGGTAAAGAGCCCGAGAGAACATATACTCCTAAACTCGGCGCAGAAGCGTTGGTATCATCGAAACCCCAAGAGAAACAATGAAGAGATCGGAAATGGAGGCGGGCGTCTGGAAAAAACGATAATTGCCGTATAACACACTTGAGTCGAACGAAACACATATCAGACGACACACATATACACTTTTTATCCACCCACTTCATTGTAATTAAGCCAAAAACACAAAATTTTCAATGTTTTTCGTAAAGTTTTAATAACGAAAACTCTTGAATTCTTGATTGGTCTCCGATTGGTCGGTTGGTAGTGTTGCCATACAAAATTCACATCGTAACCGGAGATTGAGTGAACGAAACACCATTGCATCTTTGGCTGACCACAGACCACACACCGAAGCGGGAGTTTAATAGAGACACATTAACATTAAAGTCTAGCTATATATATTCAACACTTTATTCTTTATTATAATAATTAATTTTAATCTGCTAAAATTGCACGTTCATAGAAAAGACGTACTTGACAGAGTGTTGTCACAATTATTGTAGAACACTAGTTTTTGAACTTTGCGACTCTAAACAGATTCCATATCACCACAAACTGATAGTGAATGAAAAAAAAAAAAGAAGTAGATTCGTAATCGTAATTTTATATGTCACCTGTCTGTCTGATTTGCTGTTGTCAATGCAAAATGTCAATTATCATTCAATCTGAAAATCTTTTGATTTTTTTACTCATTCTATGGTTGACTTTAAAACATTCAACAACAGATGGCGCGCTGTGCCTGCGCTTAGTTTTTTTCTCTCTCTCTTTGAATTTAATTATTTTGACTTTAAAACATTGAATGAAAAATAAAAGAAACTATGGCAACCCCGCAGTAGCCATTTACAAAAAGGTAATGTATCTAAAAAAAAAAAAAGTAATTGAAATGTCACTGTCAGCGTCAGCTTTGATTGTTTAGTGAAATATGAGGGATGTGATCCTAGGCCGAATCTTATCGAATATAATCGATTAAAGGAAACGAACGATATTATGTATGTAATATTAATATATTTAATTTACTGTATTCCATATAATAATAAATATATATTTAATAATATATATATATATTATGTACTTACATTTATACTACCTACTAATATTTTAAACGTGAAAGTTTTTTTATGTATGGATGTTTGTTACTCTTTCACGCAAAATCTATATGAGGAGAGTTGTGGAAGGAGAAGATAAACCGAGATTTTAGTTAGAGAAAAATGCACAATATGCCTACCTACTATCAAATAAAACAAAATTTCGTTTTATTCGTTTTTAAAACACTTTTATTAGCTTGACTTGTAACTAACTAACTAACTAACTAACAATGTAATCAAATCTTAGAATTCAATTTTCACCTACTTCTAATTGTCGTATCGACTTGAAACTTTGTATGTGTATGTAATCTCGGTGACAATGCAATAATTTGGTATCATCGACCTGATCTGATGATGCATCCGGAAGGTGGGTAGGGCATCTCTGCGCTGGCTACTAGTAAACCCCTCGTGTTTGGGCTCATATGAATCGTCTTGATGAGTACAATAGATTGGACTTGGTAACAAATGACTAAAAAGTAAAAAAATAAATATATATAGTTTAAAAAACTAAAAAAAACACTTTAAAAACGCACTCAAAAATATAAAATAATTAAATTGACTTGTATTAGTTACGATATAATGGTTAATTTACTGGGTAAATAAAAGTACACACAACCAAAAAGCGCTCCACACTTTTTGAATTAACCATTATATCGTAACTAATACAAGTCAATTTAATTATTTTATATTTTTGAGTGCGTTTTTAAAGTGTTTTTTTTTTAGTTTTTTATTTGAGGCAATGAACAGTTACCTACTACAATATCTCGTTACAATTTTAAAGTAAATTTCGCCACTACCAACAAGGTCACAATAGCTCAGGTGCGATATTGGGCGGTTCCGAAGGTAGACGATCCCCCGGTTCGAATCCCAGATGTTTTTTTCGTTATTATTATTTTATACTTTTTTCGTATCCTATGTAAATGTTATTTCCATTACAAAAAAAAGAAAGAAAAAACGAAGTGCTTTAACATACCTAGGTATCATCATATACAGAGAGATGTTTGCATGAACTGAAACACACACATTGTCGAGCTAATATTTTTATTATGGTGTGTTACATATTTTTGAATGGTAAGAAATAAATGCAAACATTTTTCATATAGGTAGTATAGTCTTGATGCTTGACGTCAAGTATGTTTGTTATTTACTTTGAAATTCT
>OV928063.1:5152277-5162277 GCA_931315375.2 Opisthograptis luteolata | reverse complement strand
GCGGTATGTACAAAGGGCAGGGACGTAATCAACGCGAGCTTATGACTCGCGCTTACTAGGAATTCCTCGTTTATGGGGGATAATTGCAAACCCCAATCCCCAGCACGAAGGAGTTTCAACGGGTTGCCCGGGCCTCTAGGCCAGGGAGAACATGTTGATTCCTTCAGTGTAGCGCGCGTGCGGCCCAGGACATCTAAGGGCATCACAGACCTGTTATTGCTCAATCTCGTGCGGCTCGAAGCCGCCGGTCCCTCTAAGAAGAATTTTAATACGTCGCCAGTGAGTTGCGCGACGAATCGCGCACACCGAAATGACGACGCCTATTTAGCAGGCTAGAGTCTCGTTCGTTACCGGAATTAACCAGACAAATCGCTCCACCAACTAAGAACGGCCATGCACCACCACCCACCGAATCAAGAAGAGCTGTTAATCTGTCAATCCTTCCGGTGTCCGGGCCTGGTGAGATTTCCCGTGTTGAGTCAAATTAAGCCGCAGGCTCCACTCCTGGTGGTGCCCTTCCGTCAATTCCTTTAAGTTTCAGCTTTGCAACCATACTCCCCCCGGAGTCCAAAATCTTTGGTTTCCCGGAAGCCGCCCGCCGAGCCATTGTAGTAACGTCGGCGGATTGCTAGACGACATATTTACGGTTAGAACTAGGGCGGTATCTAATCGCCTTCGAACCTCTAACTTTCGTTCTTGATTGATGAAAACACCTTTGGCAAATGCTTTCGCTGATGTTCGTCTTGCGACGATCCAAGAATTTCACCTCTAACGTCGCAATACGAATGCCCCCAGTTATCCCTATTAATCATTACCTCGGAGTTCTGAAAACCAACAAAATAGAACCGAGATCATATTCTATTATTCCATGCACGAAATATTCAAGCAGCATTTTGAGCCCGCTTTGAGCACTCTAATTTGTTCAAAGTAAAATTGTCGGCCCACCTCGACACTCACTGAAGAGCACCGCGATAGGATTTTGATATTGAACCGGCGTGTTACCGCCGGCTCACCGACGATATGCTCCGCAAACGTGTCAGTATCACCGCGGATGCGGTGCACCGACAGCGCGGCGCACAAATGCAACTACGAGCTTTTCAACCGCAACAATTTTAGTATACGCTATTGGAGCTGGAATTACCGCGGCTGCTGGCACCAGACTTGCCCTCCAATTGTTCCTCGTTAAAATATTTAAAGTGTACTCATTCCGATTACGAGGCCTCGTAAGAGTCCCGTATCGTTATTTTTCGTCACTACCTCCCCGTGCCGGGAGTGGGTAATTTGCGCGCCTGCTGCCTTCCTTGGATGTGGTAGCCGTTTCTCAGGCTCCCTCTCCGGAATCGAACCCTGATTCCCCGTTACCCGTGACAACCATGGTAGTCGCAGAAACTACCATCGAAAGTTGATAAGGCAGACATTTGAAAGATGCGTCGCCGGTACGAGACCGTGCGATCGGCAAAAGTTATCCAGATTCATCAAAATTAACGACTTTGGACGCGAGGCCCTCCGTCGATTGGTTTTGATCTAATAAAAGCACTCGTCCCATCACTGGTCAGAGTTCTAATTGCATGTATTAGCTCTAGAATTACCACAGTTATCCAAGTAACTGGTGTGATATCTAAGGAACCAAAACTGATATATTGAGCCATTCGCGGTATCGCCTTAATACGGCTTGCACTGAGACATGCATGGCTTAATCTTTGAGACAAGCATATAACTACTGGCAGGATCAACCAGGGAGCTCTGCTTTATGTTTTGCGCATAGAGCTGCTCTCGTTAACGCACTCCCTCGGTCGGATCGTGTTAAAGATCAACTTGAAACCGAGGTGTGACTGTTTTTTTTGTTTTATTCTAACTACAGTTTTACCTTGGCTCTGCTCTCTGCTCTGCCCTCTGTCATGTCCTCGTCTGCCGGAGCAGATGTAGAGAGAGAGAGAGAGAGAGAGAGAGAGAGAGAGACAGATATATGTAGGAAGAACGAGAGGGAGATATGTTTCAATCCCATTTGTGAACGTTCTTAACCGAGAAGCGAGATAATTCATTAAACTAAATTTCCGAAATCGAAAACGAATACCGATTTCGCCCGGAGTTTCGAGAGTCGAAACGTATTTTTTTTTTTTCGCCTGTCTGTACGCGGTGTCCGTACCGTTTCCCAAATTCGCACGGGTCGGGGGCAGGGGAGGGGGGGCGCGGCGCGGCGGCCGCGGGGGGGGGGGGGGGGTTCGGTCCTCCCCCGGCGACGCGCGCTCCCTCCCACACCGCGCTTATCTTTGGGCACGATATACGAGGAAAACTAACTACAAAACTAAAAACTACCGATTATATAACTACTATAAATTACTTCCACACAGCATTGCCATCATTATTATTATTTGTAGATATTATATTATGAAACACGCACGCGTAGTTTGCACCACCGAAGGGGTGGGGGTGTTGTCGCTACACACGAACGGGACGTGGAACGTTAGCAACACTGGACGGTTTAGAGCGGAAACTCTGCGCGTGCGTGATGATATTATACATATATACATATATATCATATAAATACAAGTAGTTAAAGGACATGTGTATTGTAAATATTCAGTTGTGGATATATAATAACAGTTTTCGATTGGGCACCCCTTTTACACCGTATCCCGTAAGAGTGTACGATAGTAGTGAGCCGAATCGTTTGTAATACGATCGCTTGAACACAGGTTCATCCTCGGCCAATCACAGTGTGGCGTTTTGCATGCGCGTATATATATGTATAGTTTTTTTTTTATTTATACACATATATACACGTACAGCTAAACGTAAACCGGTGGCTAGGATCGATCGACACAGCGCAGTAAAATTCAAAGTTCTACAGCCCTCGCCGCTTTGGCGCGCGCGTCTCTGTAGCAAAATGAAAAATTATAAAAGTGCTTCGTGAGTGAATTCACATTTCTCAGCGGTATTTTGTTCATACTTTTTTTTTTCTCTCTAATGCGCGCACCGCACTTGAAACATCATTATAAACGTTGGCTGCTGGATTCCGTATGGAGTGGCGGCTTGTGTTTAACGCCCTCTCTTCGTACTGGCAGCAGCGCCGGTTAAGGTTGTGTTAAGTGTGTGCACACTGTGCTTCGCTGGAGGAACTGTGACTGCATCAGTTTGCGTGTTTTATAAAGTTTCATTTTGCGTGGACGCTCGCACCGGCCGGGGCCGATTTCTCTGCGAGCCTTTTTAACGTTTTCGAATGTTTCTAAATTGAAACTACACTTGAACGAGTTGTTGGAATGAAACCAACTCTATTCTGTTGCTTTTTTCTATGTGAAAACGTTAACAAAACTCGTGAGAGCGAACTTATGTCTGCCCTGAGAACGGCCGAGAGGCCGGCGAAACACGCATAAAACGCGCGGCCGCCAGGCCCCTTTTGGTACCGTTCTCGTTCTCTTGGCAGACGGGGCATCGTTAGTTTTCGTGCCTGCAAACGTTCAATGTTTTCGCTGCGCTGTGTAGCGATCGCGTTACAAAACGAATTCGTCGAAAAAATGAAGAAAATCGACAAAAAAATCACATTTTTGTTCAATTTTCCCCATTCTCCCCATTAAATATCCTATATGCGTCCTTAGCTGGACCTAATTAGTGATATAGACAAACAAATATCAGTAAATAAACAAACAAAAGAACAAGATAATACATAAAAAGTGGCCTAGGTCATGTGAAAGTTGCAACCCGGGCCCCGTGGACGCGCGAATTTTTGTTTCCTGTTGCATAATCAATGAGTCATCGCTCGTTACGTAATCAGCGCGCGCCACCCACGTTGCGAGCGATATTTATACTATTTTATCATTTCTTGTTGCATAGTCATCACTCGCACGGCACACGTCCCGACCCCGACTGCAAAAATAGTTAATTTTTCATTAAATAACAAACGATAAAACAGTTAAAAAAAAATAGACTATTTCATTTAAACGGGAGAACGGCCATCAAGACATATCAACAGAAAAAAAATAATAATAACCTAACCTAACTTTTTTTTAATAAATTAAATTATTAAAAAAAATTCTAACCTAACCCTCAACCCGCACACCCGATAATAAACAATAAAACTGACTGAGAAACCGACCCCGCCCACAACGCCCCACCCCCTTCCCTCAAGCTTTGCAATAAATATTAAATCGGTAATTCATTTTCAATTTTCTTAGAAACGTATCTGAGTAAGCAATTGTTTCTGACCCAGCGACGAAGGCACAATGTTAAACTGTACACAGTCCCGTTACTTTATTATGAAATGGAAAAAAAATAAAAATGAAAAAACAACTTTTGTACGTACTCATTGGTTACTAGGAACTGTCAAAATGGAATGATGAATATCCATTGGCCAAATCGATATATTTTCAAAATGGCGAGCTGTCAAACATACCGCGCGCGCGCTAATTATTGTGACATTACAAAAAGAAAACGAGTAGTTGGTCACGCGTCCTATTTATTATAATTATTGTCCACTTTTGATATTTGTTTTGCGCATGACGTACGCGTGGCGCGGGTTGCCCTTTCGTGATTTTAAATTGTTTTGAGTAGCGTTACCTGATTTGTGCGTGTCCTGAAGGAAGGTGCGGCGTGCGTGCAGTGCAGTGTATGTAGACTGTAGAATATGTGTGCCGATGTGTTGCAAAAACCGACGACGAGGAGGAAGGAGGACACCGACGCTGCAGTGCATTCCTTCAGGCAGGCAGGCAGGCAGGCAGGCAGGCAGGCAGGCAGGCAGGCAGGCAGGCATGCAGACAGACAGACAAGCATGCAAGCAGGCGCATTGTTTACCTGTGTGTGTATAATATTATATAAGAATAACCATTCACCAATAATAATATTTAATTGTTAATTTTAAACGACATCAGATCATAATGTTACTAGCGACACGCCCCGGCTACGCTCGGGCAAGCAAATATTTTGACAACAGACTGGCTGTTTTCACAAAACCGTTATGTATAAAAGCTAGGTATATATAATATGCCCCACATTTTTCTTCATGCATGCAAAACGAAATGCCATCGTTTACTGATAAAGCATCAGCCAGTTGTATCAGTAGTTTAGGCGATCACCACCGCCAGCCAGCCAGCCAGCCAGCCAGCCAGCCAGCCAGCCAGCCAGCCAGCCAGCCAGCCAGCCAGCCAGCCAGCCAGCCAGCCAGCCAGCCACCACCAAGCAAACAAACCTCATTATGAGCTATGTA
The DNA here is from genome assembly GCA_931315375.2 of Opisthograptis luteolata. Taxonomy (NCBI): domain Eukaryota; kingdom Metazoa; phylum Arthropoda; class Insecta; order Lepidoptera; family Geometridae; genus Opisthograptis; species Opisthograptis luteolata. Next base: position 5,157,077 of record OV928063.1, on the reverse strand, counting down.
TTTTAGGCATATATTTTGACTGTTTTCCCAAAACCGTTGTTATGTATAAGAGCCATTGATAAAAGCTAGGTGTATTTTAAAGGAGAGAGGGCGCCATCATCGAGCTCGTAATTAAATTGACTTTATACACAGTGAAAATAGTGTTATCATATCGATAGGTTGGGGTCTCCATAGGAAATCGTTCAGTTGTCAGTGAAAAGTCCAAAAAAAAAACATCAATATATTTACAGTGCAAACAAACTGGTCGAAAAATATGTATGTATATTGAACCACAAATGTTTGTCGTAATTAACAATATCCTGCCCTTTTCTGTTTTTATTTATTTCTAACTAGCTACAGTTTATCCATAGGATTGACATTTTAGTTTCGTAATATATTTTGAATGGAATGTCCGATTTCAACAATTCACAAAGTAATCTACAGGTATTGGAACAATCTTGAACACGAAATGATTTATTTGGATAAGGATTAATATGAAAGTATGGATAACACGGCCTGATTTTAGTCGGCATTTTTAACAACTTTTAAAATGTAAAAAAGTGGTTATAGTATGTTACTCTTAAGAGATAGACATATGCCATCGCGGACTTTTTTGTACACCTATATAAGGTACACAATTCCACGATACATCATTTTGTTATATCTCAAAGGGTTTAGGCAGCGTTTTCGTTGAAAGCTCCCAGACGGCTTATTTCTTTCCGACACCTCCAACAAATATCGTTATATTTTAGCCAATGTATACAAACACATGACAAATTATATCCTAAAACCTTCCTCGAGAACCACTCTATCTATTGGTGAAAACGGCATGAAAATCGGTTCAGTAGTTTTTGAGTTTATCGCGAACAGACAGACAGACAGACAGACAGACGCGGCGCGGAGGACTTTGTTTTATAATAAGTGTAGTGAATACATTTTATTTTATAACCTCATATTGTCCATTGAATGATTTAAATTCAAAGTGAGAAAAAAAAAATCTAAGCGCCATCTGTTGTTGAGTGGCATCACTAATAATCAGTTTCCCGACAGAACCGATAGAGGTCGCCTAAACATAAAAACCAGTAGATTTTTGTAATGTACTGTATAATGTATAGACCTTTTATTACCTACTACAGCAATATTTAGGGCTGCTGCTGCTGCTGCTGCAGCTGCTGCTCTGCCGCCGCCGCCGCCGCCGATGGCGCCATCGATCCAGCCGGCGAGCACCGCGCCCGCCGCTTTGTACACGCAGTTGCACCCGTACAGCTGAAACGGAGAAGGGCACATGTGTAAGTTTAAACTGTTGAATCAATTTTTTGCTTGAATGTATTTTTATTTTACATTCAAATCTAGTTAACCTTAAATTTTAAAAGGTTCTTCAACAAAATTCCAAGTTAAATTCAAGACAAATGTGTTGATAAATAAATTTCTAGTCCATACAAGTGAGAAATCTTATTAGTAAACCTTTATTAGAAATTTTTAGATGACAAACAACTAGTACAATAATAATAACTTTAAGCCTTAGCTTAGTTAAGAAACTGTTGAATCAATTTTTTGCTTGAATGTATTTTTATTGTACATTCAAATCTAGTTAACCTTAAATGTTAAAAGGTTTTTCAACAAAAATGCCAAGTTAAATTCAAGACAAATATGTTGATAAATAAATTTCTAGTCCATACAAGTGAGAAATCTTATTAGTAAACCTTATTAGAGATCTTTAGATGACAAACAACTCGTATAATAATAATAATAACCTTATTGTTTGGCAGCCGGATGATGTCTTCAGTGGTAGCGGTGACAGCGACCGGGTGGCAAAAATTTGTTGTAAAATTCAAAGTTGATTTGTAGCGATGGGTAAACATTATCTATAGTTAGATTACTGCATTACTACGGATGGGTAGTGCAAATATAAATAACACATGGGTTATGTGAAGAAATTTATGTAGAAAAATCAGTTCGGTCAAGAGAGAGATTCACGAGTGAATAGGTAACTTCTTGGCAAGCATGCTCCATCATGGACCTCACACCATCACTTTCATCATCATTATCATCATCATCATCATCATCTTCTTTATGGTAACATCAAGTGGTCAAACGCTAGCTAGCTCTCCGGAGATTACCAAAAAAAAATAAATCCATATCTAAAATATTATTAGGATTTGGTTTTATTTAACCACATACATACATACATACATACATACATGGCCTTAGACGTCTATGACAGACGATTCAAACCGTATCAGTGGGGTTTGTAGAACACTTTTGTTGGTGGCTATACAGACCAATACGAGAACGGCAGGCTCGTCCACATTTAGTGCAGATGTGATTAGCATTTGTTGGAACGGAGTCACTGACGAGCCGCCTCGCCCTCTCTTCAGCAAGCTTGTCAAACCAGACTCTATCATGGAGCTTCCGACCTTTCCTAATGTGACTCCTCCACTGAATCCCATCATCAGCAAGCTTCTCCCATACACTATGGTCTATGTTGAAGGAGACCAAATCACGCCTAACACAGTCCTTAAACCTGAGTAAAGGCCGACCAACATTCCTCTTCGCGCCCGCTACTTCACCAAGCATGACTTGCCTCGGGAGACGAGAAGCATCCATGCGACCACATACATACACTTTAATTTACATACAATATACAACAGTTACATGGTACAAGTGAAATATTGACTCTTTACTGTTGCATTTCAGTTTGTTGCGGGACGGTGATATAAAACATCTCAACGAGCACCGAGCGTTCGCAGTGATGACATTTTTGTGCTGATACACACACACACACACACTTAAAGGTAAACACTACTACTGTGTAGGTACTGCATAATTATGTGTAGTAAACAGTTGTTAGTTTGATTTTATGCGAGTGAATTTTCAATAGTAGTCATTCGGGGAAGAGGCAATTTGTGAATTGCTTTTATCTCTCTGTCCGCTTGCACACATTACAAACATCTCTTGAATATACACAAAATGGTACAATGCAATGCTGGTGCAACTGTTACTTCCATATATGTAATAATATATACATAGTTAGTTTTAATCCTGTAAATGCAAAAGTTTCCTCGCAGTTGTTTGTTACTCAAAAACGGCTCCGGATGAAATGAAATTTGGTACAGATATTGATTATTGCACATGGAATTAACACAATTGTGGGTGTGCTGCGGCATTTACTAGAATATAAAACTTACTAGCGCTTCATTCTATTGTAAGTTTCTTATGGGTGGTGTGCGTGTGGGCCTCTGATTCTGATTAGAAGTAGTCAGTCATATTGTGCGGGGTGTGGTGTTATATTGTGCGGGGTGTGGTGTTATTGTTATACAGGTTATAAAACTTTTATAAAACTTTTTTACACCAAACTTTTGACTGTCAGGTTACAGAAAATGTTGTGTTCAGTAGCAAATTGATGTTTATAACAGAAATAACACATTGTTTGAGTGATTAAACGTAGTATTTACTCACGTTTTCATTAATTTTCAGCGGCGATTGTTCACGTGGGCTGTTCGTTACCTCGACGCTCTTTGCTGTCTGTTGCTTTTGCTGGACCGGTAAAGAGCCCGAGAGAACATATACTCCTAAACTCGGCGCAGAAGCGTTGGTATCATCGAAACCCCAAGAGAAACAATGAAGAGATCGGAAATGGAGGCGGGCGTCTGGAAAAAACGATAATTGCCGTATAACACACTTGAGTCGAACGAAACACATATCAGACGACACACATATACACTTTTTATCCACCCACTTCATTGTAATTAAGCCAAAAACACAAAATTTTCAATGTTTTTCGTAAAGTTTTAATAACGAAAACTCTTGAATTCTTGATTGGTCTCCGATTGGTCGGTTGGTAGTGTTGCCATACAAAATTCACATCGTAACCGGAGATTGAGTGAACGAAACACCATTGCATCTTTGGCTGACCACAGACCACACACCGAAGCGGGAGTTTAATAGAGACACATTAACATTAAAGTCTAGCTATATATATTCAACACTTTATTCTTTATTATAATAATTAATTTTAATCTGCTAAAATTGCACGTTCATAGAAAAGACGTACTTGACAGAGTGTTGTCACAATTATTGTAGAACACTAGTTTTTGAACTTTGCGACTCTAAACAGATTCCATATCACCACAAACTGATAGTGAATGAAAAAAAAAAAAGAAGTAGATTCGTAATCGTAATTTTATATGTCACCTGTCTGTCTGATTTGCTGTTGTCAATGCAAAATGTCAATTATCATTCAATCTGAAAATCTTTTGATTTTTTTACTCATTCTATGGTTGACTTTAAAACATTCAACAACAGATGGCGCGCTGTGCCTGCGCTTAGTTTTTTTCTCTCTCTCTTTGAATTTAATTATTTTGACTTTAAAACATTGAATGAAAAATAAAAGAAACTATGGCAACCCCGCAGTAGCCATTTACAAAAAGGTAATGTATCTAAAAAAAAAAAAAGTAATTGAAATGTCACTGTCAGCGTCAGCTTTGATTGTTTAGTGAAATATGAGGGATGTGATCCTAGGCCGAATCTTATCGAATATAATCGATTAAAGGAAACGAACGATATTATGTATGTAATATTAATATATTTAATTTACTGTATTCCATATAATAATAAATATATATTTAATAATATATATATATTTATGTACTTACATTTATACTACCTACTAATATTTTAAACGTGAAAGTTTTTTTATGTATGGATGTTTGTTACTCTTTCACGCAAAATCTATATGAGGAGAGTTGTGGAAGGAGAAGATAAACCGAGATTTTAGTTAGAGAAAAATGCACAATATGCCTACCTACTATCAAATAAAAC
>OV928063.1:5134777-5147277 GCA_931315375.2 Opisthograptis luteolata | reverse complement strand
AGATTGGAAACGAGACGCCTCGGGAGTGCGAGCGACGGACCGAGATCCGTGCGCCATCCTCCCTGAGCGGTCGACGAGCGACCACCTTCACTTTCGTTAAGCCTTTCAGTTTACGATCTCAATGACTCGCACACATGCTAGACTCCTTGGTCCGTGTTTCAAGACGGGTCCTGCGAGTGCCCGAAACTGAATCATCGCAGACAGATACGCACACAGTCCGAGACAGCACGGCAGCGACGACAGATGCGCCGAACCCACGTCCGCACTCGGGCAGGACGCGGGCTGCGACGTTACCTTGCGTCGGGCCGGACGCGCGCGAGCGCGTGAGCGTTTCGTCAGATCTACCGTCCGACAGCCGGTCGGTGCACTTCGCGGTATCCGCACAGCGAGTGTGCAGAGGCTCCCGAAAGGCACTTAGACCGACATCGAACGGGTCGCGATGTATTACTAAGAGAGAAGTGCACGCCGTCCCCGGACGCGACGAACGCGAGCAGTGCCCACGGCCGAGGCCGAGAGCATCGAACCAGCGCAAGTGCGCCGAGGAATGACGATGAATCTCCCCGTTCGTTCATTCGAGTTTCGCAGGTTTACCCCTGGACGGTTTCACGTACTGTTGAACTCTCTCTTCAAAGTTCTTTTCAACTTTCCCTCACGGTACTTGTTCGCTATCGGTCTCGCGGTAATATTTAGCCTTAGATGGAGTTTACCACCCACTTAGGGCTGCACTCTCAAGCAACCCGACTCTGAGGAGAGTCCCTCTCGCCGCCGTCCTCCGTCGCTACGGGCCTGGCACCCTCTACGGGAAAACGGCCCCGTTCAAGACGAACTTGGACAGGAGAAGACAACGACGAGAAAGCGGAACCTCCCGAACACCACATCTCCCGCCGCCGTGACAACGACGGGATTCAGTGCTGGGCTATTTCCTGTTCGCTCGCCGCTACTAAGGAAATCCTAGTTAGTTTCTTTTCCTCCGCTTACTAATATGCTTAAATTCGGCGGGTAATCCTCCCTGATCTGAGGCCAACGTTATAAATGGAGGCAGACACGATATCCGTCAGCGCGACAGCGTCGAGTAAGCGCGGACACACACTCACTCACTCACTCACTGTTGTGTGCGTGTGTGTGGTGTGTGCCCCCGTTTTACACGACGTGGTTGCGCCCTTCGGACGTCGAGTCCGCCTACTCGCTCGCACAACACATGGTAGTCGCGCGTAACGACGTAGAAAACAAACTCCTTATTATCAAAGTGTTACTACGCCGCAGCAGCAGCAAAAACCAATGGGTGTGTTGCGTGCGTGTGTTTTGTTTGCAATTTTTAAACGGACTGCCTGCCGATCGATCAACCGAGCTTCAGAACCGCCAGATGCGCGCGCACGTAGCGGCGCAGTGTGGTTTTTGTTATTATGCAGCCGGCCCTCAGACAGGAGTGGTCCTGGATGTGTCTCCATGGACCGCGATGTGCGTTCGAAATGTCGATGTTCAAATGTGTCCTGCAGTTCACACTATGACGCGCAGTTAACTGCGTTCTTCATCGACCCGCGAGCCAAGTGATCCACCGTCCAGGGTAATAGTTTTTTTACCCTGTACAATTCTATTAATATATGTATGTATAAAACATATTGTATAACTTAGAACGAAAGAGAAATAATAAAATAATCACTCTCTCTCTCTCACTCTAAACCGTGTGTGTTTTTTTTTATTTTGTTTAACGAACGCGCGCACAGATTATACGATTCGGATTACGGATTTCTAATCTGTCAAAATCGTGGCATGCGTGTACGCGACGCGAAATAGAGACGCACTACGAGCGAAACGAGCGCATTCCCTAAATCTGTGTATAGTAGTAGTAATAGTATAATAACTATGGATGGATATATATATAATTTTTTTGTGCTTAGAAACACAAAAAAAAGAATACGTTAATGATCCTTCCGCAGGTTCCCCTACGGAAACCTTGTTACGACTTTTACTTCCTCTAAATGATCAAGTTTGGTCAACTTCCCAGCGACGCCGACGGCCGTGAAGCCACCGCGTGTCAGTCCGAAGACCTCACTAAATCATTCAATCGGTAGTAGCGACGGGCGGTGTGTACAAAGGGCAGGGACGTAATCAACGCGAGCTTATGACTCGCGCTTACTAGGAATTCCTCGTTTATGGGGGATAATTGCAAACCCCAATCCCCAGCACGAAGGAGTTTCAACGGGTTGCCCGGGCCTCTAGGCCAGGGAGAACATGTTGATTCCTTCAGTGTAGCGCGCGTGCGGCCCAGGACATCTAAGGGCATCACAGACCTGTTATTGCTCAATCTCGTGCGGCTCGAAGCCGCCGGTCCCTCTAAGAAGAATTTTAATACGTCGCCAGTGAGTTGCGCGACGAATCGCGCACACCGAAATGACGACGCCTATTTAGCAGGCTAGAGTCTCGTTCGTTACCGGAATTAACCAGACAAATCGCTCCACCAACTAAGAACGGCCATGCACCACCACCCACCGAATCAAGAAAGAGCTGTTAATCTGTCAATCCTTCCGGTGTCCGGGCCTGGTGAGATTTCCCGTGTTGAGTCAAATTAAGCCGCAGGCTCCACTCCTGGTGGTGCCCTTCCGTCAATTCCTTTAAGTTTCAGCTTTGCAACCATACTCCCCCCGGAGTCCAAAATCTTTGGTTTCCCGGAAGCCGCCCGCCGAGCCATTGTAGTAACGTCGGCGGATTGCTAGACGACATATTTACGGTTAGAACTAGGGCGGTATCTAATCGCCTTCGAACCTCTAACTTTCGTTCTTGATTGATGAAAACACCTTTGGCAAATGCTTTCGCTGATGTTCGTCTTGCGACGATCCAAGAATTTCACCTCTAACGTCGCAATACGAATGCCCCCAGTTATCCCTATTAATCATTACCTCGGAGTTCTGAAAACCAACAAAATAGAACCGAGATCATATTCTATTATTCCATGCACGAAATATTCAAGCAGCATTTTGAGCCCGCTTTGAGCACTCTAATTTGTTCAAAGTAAAATTGTCGGCCCACCTCGACACTCACTGAAGAGCACCGCGATAGGATTTTGATATTGAACCGGCGTGTTACCGCCGGCTCACCGACGATATGCTCCGCAAACGTGTCAGTATCACCGCGGATGCGGTGCACCGACAGCGCGGCGCACAAATGCAACTACGAGCTTTTCAACCGCAACAATTTTAGTATACGCTATTGGAGCTGGAATTATCGCGGCTGCTGGCACCAGACTTGCCCTCCAATTGTTCCTCGTTAAAATATTTAAAGTGTACTCATTCCGATTACGAGGCCTCGTAAGAGTCCCGTATCGTTATTTTTCGTCACTACCTCCCCGTGCCGGGAGTGGGTAATTTGCGCGCCTGCTGCCTTCCTTGGATGTGGTAGCCGTTTCTCAGGCTCCCTCTCCGGAATCGAACCCTGATTCCCCGTTACCCGTGACAACCATGGTAGTCGCAGAAACTACCATCGAAAGTTGATAAGGCAGACATTTGAAAGATGCGTCGCCGGTACGAGACCGTGCGATCGGCAAAAGTTATCCAGATTCATCAAAATTAACGACTTTGGACGCGAGGCCCTCCGTCGATTGGTTTTGATCTAATAAAAGCACTCGTCCCATCACTGGTCAGAGTTCTAATTGCATGTATTAGCTCTAGAATTACCACAGTTATCCAAGTAACTGGTGTGATATCTAAGGAACCAAACCTGATATATTGAGCCATTCGCGGTATCGCCTTAATACGGCTTGCACTGAGACATGCATGGCTTAATCTTTGAGACAAGCATATAACTACTGGCAGGATCAACCAGGGAGCTCTGCTTTATGTTTTGCGCATAGAGCTGCTCTCGTTAACGCACTCCCTCGGTCGGATCGTGTTAAAGATCAACTTGAAACCGAGGTGTGACTGTTTTTTTTGTTTTATTCTAACTACAGTTTTACCTTGGCTCTGCTCTCTGCTCTGCCCTCTGTCATGTCCTCGTCTGCCGGAGCAGATGTAGAGAGAGAGAGAGAGAGAGAGAGAGAGAGAGAGACAGATATATGTAGGAAGAACGAGAGGGAGATATGTTTCAATCCCATTTGTGAACGTTCTTAACCGAGAAGCGAGATAATTCATTAAACTAAATTTCCGAAATCGAAAACGAATACCGATTTCGCCCGGAGTTTCGAGAGTCGAAACGTATTTTTTTTTTTTCGCCTGTCTGTACGCGGTGTCCGTACCGTTTCCCAAATTCGCACGGGTCGGTGGCAGGGGAGGGGTGGCGCGGCGCGGCGGCCGCGGGGGGGGGGGGGTTCGGTCCTCCCCCGGCGACGCGCGCTCCCTCCCACACCGCGCTTATCTTTGGGCACGATATACGAGGAAAACTAACTACAAAACTAAAAACTACCGATTATATAACTACTATAAATTACTTCCACACAGCATTGCCATCATTATTATTATTTGTAGATATTATATTATGAAACACGCACGCGTAGTTTGCACCACCGAAGGGGTGGGGGTGTTGTCGCTACACACGAACGGGACGTGGAACGTTAGCAACACTGGACGGTTTAGAGCGGAAACTCTGCGCGTGCGTGATGATATTATACATATATACATATATATCATATAAATACAAGTAGTTAAAGGACATGTGTATTGTAAATATTCAGTTGTGGATATATAATAACAGTTTTCGATTGGGCACCCCTTTTACACCGTATCCCGTAAGAGTGTACGATAGTAGTGAGCCGAATCGTTTGTAATACGATCGCTTGAACACAGGTTCATCCTCGGCCAATCACAGTGTGGCGTTTTGCATGCGCGTATATATATGTATAGTTTTTTTTTTATTTATACACATATATACACGTACAGCTAAACGTAAACCGGTGGCTAGGATCGATCGACACAGCGCAGTAAAATTCAAAGTTCTACAGCCCTCGCCGCTTTGGCGCGCGCGTCTCTGTAGCAAAATGAAAAATTATAAAAGTGCTTCGTGAGTGAATTCACATTTCTCAGCGGTATTTTGTTCATACTTTTTTTTTTCTCTCTAATGCGCGCACCGCACTTGAAACATCATTATAAACGTTGGCTGCTGGATTCCGTATGGAGTGGCGGCTTGTGTTTAACGCCCTCTCTTCGTACTGGCAGCAGCGCCGGTTAAGGTTGTGTTAAGTGTGTGCACACTGTGCTTCGCTGGAGGAACTGTGACTGCATCAGTTTGCGTGTTTTATAAAGTTTCATTTTGCGTGGACGCTCGCACCGGCCGGGGCCGATTTCTCTGCGAGCCTTTTTAACGTTTTCGAATGTTTCTAAATTGAAACTACACTTGAACGAGTTGTTGGAATGAAACCAACTCTATTCTGTTGCTTTTTTCTATGTGAAAACGTTAACAAAACTCGTGAGAGCGAACTTATGTCTGCCCTGAGAACGGCCGAGAGGCCGGCGAAACACGCATAAAACGCGCGGCCGCCAGGCCCCTTTTGGTACCGTTCTCGTTCTCTTGGCAGACGGGGCATCGTTAGTTTTCGTGCCTGCAAACGTTCAATGTTTTCGCTGCGCTGTGTAGCGATCGCGTTACAAAACGAATTCGTCGAAAAAATGAAGAAAATCGACAAAAAAATCACATTTTTGTTCAATTTTCCCCATTCTCCCCATTAAATATCCTATATGCGTCCTTAGCTGGACCTAATTAGTGATATAGACAAACAAATATCAGTAAATAAACAAACAAAAGAACAAGATAATACATAAAAAGTGGCCTAGGTCATGTGAAAGTTGCAACCCGGGCCCCGTGGACGCGCGAATTTTTGTTTCCTGTTGCATAATCAATGAGTCATCGCTCGTTACGTAATCAGCGCGCGCCACCCACGTTGCGAGCGATATTTATACTATTTTATCATTTCTTGTTGCATAGTCATCACTCGCACGGCACACGTCCCGACCCCGACTGCAAAAATAGTTAATTTTTCATTAAATAACAAACGATAAAACAGTTAAAAAAAAATAGACTATTTCATTTAAACGGGAGAACGGCCATCAAGACATATCAACAGAAAAAAAATAATAATAACCTAACCTAACTTTTTTTTAATAAATTAAATTATTAAAAAAAATTCTAACCTAACCCTCAACCCGCACACCCGATAATAAACAATAAAACTGACTGAGAAACCGACCCCGCCCACAACGCCCCACCCCCTTCCCTCAAGCTTTGCAATAAATATTAAATCGGTAATTCATTTTCAATTTTCTTAGAAACGTATCTGAGTAAGCAATTGTTTCTGACCCAGCGACGAAGGCACAATGTTAAACTGTACACAGTCCCGTTACTTTATTATGAAATGGAAAAAAAATAAAAATGAAAAAACAACTTTTGTACGTACTCATTGGTTACTAGGAACTGTCAAAATGGAATGATGAATATCCATTGGCCAAATCGATATATTTTCAAAATGGCGAGCTGTCAAACATACCGCGCGCGCGCTAATTATTGTGACATTACAAAAAGAAAACGAGTAGTTGGTCACGCGTCCTATTTATTATAATTATTGTCCACTTTTGATATTTGTTTTGCGCATGACGTACGCGTGGCGCGGGTTGCCCTTTCGTGATTTTAAATTGTTTTGAGTAGCGTTACCTGATTTGTGCGTGTCCTGAAGGAAGGTGCGGCGTGCGTGCAGTGCAGTGTATGTAGACTGTAGAATATGTGTGCCGATGTGTTGCAAAAACCGACGACGAGGAGGAAGGAGGACACCGACGCTGCAGTGCATTCCTTCAGGCAGGCAGGCAGGCAGGCAGGCAGGCAGGCAGGCAGGCAGGCAGGCATGCAGACAGACAGACAAGCATGCAAGCAGGCGCATTGTTTACCTGTGTGTGTATAATATTATATAAGAATAACCATTCACCAATAATAATATTTAATTGTTAATTTTAAACGACATCAGATCATAATGTTACTAGCGACACGCCCCGGCTACGCTCGGGCAAGCAAATATTTTGACAACAGACTGGCTGTTTTCACAAAACCGTTATGTATAAAAGCTAGGTATATATAATATGCCCCACATTTTTCTTCATGCATGCAAAACGAAATGCCATCGTTTACTGATAAAGCATCAGCCAGTTGTATCAGTAGTTTAGGCGATCACCACCGCCAGCCAGCCAGCCAGCCAGCCAGCCAGCCAGCCAGCCAGCCAGCCAGCCAGCCAGCCAGCCAGCCAGCCAGCCAGCCAGCCAGCCAGCCACCACCAAGCAAACAAACCTCATTATGAGCTATGTATTTTAGGCATATATTTTGACTGTTTTCCCAAAACCGTTGTTATGTATAAGAGCCATTGATAAAAGCTAGGTGTATTTTAAAGGAGAGAGGGCGCCATCATCGAGCTCGTAATTAAATTGACTTTATACACAGTGAAAATAGTGTTATCATATCGATAGGTTGGGGTCTCCATAGGAAATCGTTCAGTTGTCAGTGAAAAGTCCAAAAAAAAAACATCAATATATTTACAGTGCAAACAAACTGGTCGAAAAATATGTATGTATATTGAACCACAAATGTTTGTCGTAATTAACAATATCCTGCCCTTTTCTGTTTTTATTTATTTCTAACTAGCTACAGTTTATCCATAGGATTGACATTTTAGTTTCGTAATATATTTTGAATGGAATGTCCGATTTCAACAATTCACAAAGTAATCTACAGGTATTGGAACAATCTTGAACACGAAATGATTTATTTGGATAAGGATTAATATGAAAGTATGGATAACACGGCCTGATTTTAGTCGGCATTTTTAACAACTTTTAAAATGTAAAAAAGTGGTTATAGTATGTTACTCTTAAGAGATAGACATATGCCATCGCGGACTTTTTTGTACACCTATATAAGGTACACAATTCCACGATACATCATTTTGTTATATCTCAAAGGGTTTAGGCAGCGTTTTCGTTGAAAGCTCCCAGACGGCTTATTTCTTTCCGACACCTCCAACAAATATCGTTATATTTTAGCCAATGTATACAAACACATGACAAATTATATCCTAAAACCTTCCTCGAGAACCACTCTATCTATTGGTGAAAACGGCATGAAAATCGGTTCAGTAGTTTTTGAGTTTATCGCGAACAGACAGACAGACAGACAGACAGACGCGGCGCGGAGGACTTTGTTTTATAATAAGTGTAGTGAATACATTTTATTTTATAACCTCATATTGTCCATTGAATGATTTAAATTCAAAGTGAGAAAAAAAAAATCTAAGCGCCATCTGTTGTTGAGTGGCATCACTAATAATCAGTTTCCCGACAGAACCGATAGAGGTCGCCTAAACATAAAAACCAGTAGATTTTTGTAATGTACTGTATAATGTATAGACCTTTTATTACCTACTACAGCAATATTTAGGGCTGCTGCTGCTGCTGCTGCAGCTGCTGCTCTGCCGCCGCCGCCGCCGCCGATGGCGCCATCGATCCAGCCGGCGAGCACCGCGCCCGCCGCTTTGTACACGCAGTTGCACCCGTACAGCTGAAACGGAGAAGGGCACATGTGTAAGTTTAAACTGTTGAATCAATTTTTTGCTTGAATGTATTTTTATTTTACATTCAAATCTAGTTAACCTTAAATTTTAAAAGGTTCTTCAACAAAATTCCAAGTTAAATTCAAGACAAATGTGTTGATAAATAAATTTCTAGTCCATACAAGTGAGAAATCTTATTAGTAAACCTTTATTAGAAATTTTTAGATGACAAACAACTAGTACAATAATAATAACTTTAAGCCTTAGCTTAGTTAAGAAACTGTTGAATCAATTTTTTGCTTGAATGTATTTTTATTGTACATTCAAATCTAGTTAACCTTAAATGTTAAAAGGTTTTTCAACAAAAATGCCAAGTTAAATTCAAGACAAATATGTTGATAAATAAATTTCTAGTCCATACAAGTGAGAAATCTTATTAGTAAACCTTATTAGAGATCTTTAGATGACAAACAACTCGTATAATAATAATAATAACCTTATTGTTTGGCAGCCGGATGATGTCTTCAGTGGTAGCGGTGACAGCGACCGGGTGGCAAAAATTTGTTGTAAAATTCAAAGTTGATTTGTAGCGATGGGTAAACATTATCTATAGTTAGATTACTGCATTACTACGGATGGGTAGTGCAAATATAAATAACACATGGGTTATGTGAAGAAATTTATGTAGAAAAATCAGTTCGGTCAAGAGAGAGATTCACGAGTGAATAGGTAACTTCTTGGCAAGCATGCTCCATCATGGACCTCACACCATCACTTTCATCATCATTATCATCATCATCATCATCATCTTCTTTATGGTAACATCAAGTGGTCAAACGCTAGCTAGCTCTCCGGAGATTACCAAAAAAAAATAAATCCATATCTAAAATATTATTAGGATTTGGTTTTATTTAACCACATACATACATACATACATACATACATGGCCTTAGACGTCTATGACAGACGATTCAAACCGTATCAGTGGGGTTTGTAGAACACTTTTGTTGGTGGCTATACAGACCAATACGAGAACGGCAGGCTCGTCCACATTTAGTGCAGATGTGATTAGCATTTGTTGGAACGGAGTCACTGACGAGCCGCCTCGCCCTCTCTTCAGCAAGCTTGTCAAACCAGACTCTATCATGGAGCTTCCGACCTTTCCTAATGTGACTCCTCCACTGAATCCCATCATCAGCAAGCTTCTCCCATACACTATGGTCTATGTTGAAGGAGACCAAATCACGCCTAACACAGTCCTTAAACCTGAGTAAAGGCCGACCAACATTCCTCTTCGCGCCCGCTACTTCACCAAGCATGACTTGCCTCGGGAGACGAGAAGCATCCATGCGACCACATACATACACTTTAATTTACATACAATATACAACAGTTACATGGTACAAGTGAAATATTGACTCTTTACTGTTGCATTTCAGTTTGTTGCGGGACGGTGATATAAAACATCTCAACGAGCACCGAGCGTTCGCAGTGATGACATTTTTGTGCTGATACACACACACACACACACTTAAAGGTAAACACTACTACTGTGTAGGTACTGCATAATTATGTGTAGTAAACAGTTGTTAGTTTGATTTTATGCGAGTGAATTTTCAATAGTAGTCATTCGGGGAAGAGGCAATTTGTGAATTGCTTTTATCTCTCTGTCCGCTTGCACACATTACAAACATCTCTTGAATATACACAAAATGGTACAATGCAATGCTGGTGCAACTGTTACTTCCATATATGTAATAATATATACATAGTTAGTTTTAATCCTGTAAATGCAAAAGTTTCCTCGCAGTTGTTTGTTACTCAAAAACGGCTCCGGATGAAATGAAATTTGGTACAGATATTGATTATTGCACATGGAATTAACACAATTGTGGGTGTGCTGCGGCATTTACTAGAATATAAAACTTACTAGCGCTTCATTCTATTGTAAGTTTCTTATGGGTGGTGTGCGTGTGGGCCTCTGATTCTGATTAGAAGTAGTCAGTCATATTGTGCGGGGTGTGGTGTTATATTGTGCGGGGTGTGGTGTTATTGTTATACAGGTTATAAAACTTTTATAAAACTTTTTTACACCAAACTTTTGACTGTCAGGTTACAGAAAATGTTGTGTTCAGTAGCAAATTGATGTTTATAACAGAAATAACACATTGTTTGAGTGATTAAACGTAGTATTTACTCACGTTTTCATTAATTTTCAGCGGCGATTGTTCACGTGGGCTGTTCGTTACCTCGACGCTCTTTGCTGTCTGTTGCTTTTGCTGGACCGGTAAAGAGCCCGAGAGAACATATACTCCTAAACTCGGCGCAGAAGCGTTGGTATCATCGAAACCCCAAGAGAAACAATGAAGAGATCGGAAATGGAGGCGGGCGTCTGGAAAAAACGATAATTGCCGTATAACACACTTGAGTCGAACGAAACACATATCAGACGACACACATATACACTTTTTATCCACCCACTTCATTGTAATTAAGCCAAAAACACAAAATTTTCAATGTTTTTCGTAAAGTTTTAATAACGAAAACTCTTGAATTCTTGATTGGTCTCCGATTGGTCGGTTGGTAGTGTTGCCATACAAAATTCACATCGTAACCGGAGATTGAGTGAACGAAACACCATTGCATCTTTGGCTGACCACAGACCACACACCGAAGCGGGAGTTTAATAGAGACACATTAACATTAAAGTCTAGCTATATATATTCAACACTTTATTCTTTATTATAATAATTAATTTTAATCTGCTAAAATTGCACGTTCATAGAAAAGACGTACTTGACAGAGTGTTGTCACAATTATTGTAGAACACTAGTTTTTGAACTTTGCGACTCTAAACAGATTCCATATCACCACAAACTGATAGTGAATGAAAAAAAAAAAAGAAGTAGATTCGTAATCGTAATTTTATATGTCACCTGTCTGTCTGATTTGCTGTTGTCAATGCAAAATGTCAATTATCATTCAATCTGAAAATCTTTTGATTTTTTTACTCATTCTATGGTTGACTTTAAAACATTCAACAACAGATGGCGCGCTGTGCCTGCGCTTAGTTTTTTTCTCTCTCTCTTTGAATTTAATTATTTTGACTTTAAAACATTGAATGAAAAATAAAAGAAACTATGGCAACCCCGCAGTAGCCATTTACAAAAAGGTAATGTATCTAAAAAAAAAAAAAGTAATTGAAATGTCACTGTCAGCGTCAGCTTTGATTGTTTAGTGAAATATGAGGGATGTGATCCTAGGCCGAATCTTATCGAATATAATCGATTAAAGGAAACGAACGATATTATGTATGTAATATTAATATATTTAATTTACTGTATTCCATATAATAATAAATATATATTTAATAATATATATATATATTTATGTACTTACATTTATACTACCTACTAATATTTTAAACGTGAAAGTTTTTTTATGTATGGATGTTTGTTACTCTTTCACGCAAAATCTATATGAGGAGAGTTGTGGAAGGAGAAGATAAACCGAGATTTTAGTTAGAGAAAAATGCACAATATGCCTACCTACTATCAAATAAAACAAAATTTCGTTTTATTCGTTTTTAAAACACTTTTATTAGCTTGACTT
Source organism: Opisthograptis luteolata (assembly GCA_931315375.2). Taxonomy (NCBI): domain Eukaryota; kingdom Metazoa; phylum Arthropoda; class Insecta; order Lepidoptera; family Geometridae; genus Opisthograptis; species Opisthograptis luteolata. Next base: position 5,135,153 of record OV928063.1, on the reverse strand, counting down.
GTAACTAACTAACTAACTAACTAACAATGTAATCAAATCTTAGAATTCAATTTTCACCTACTTCTAATTGTCGTATCGACTTGAAACTTTGTATGTGTATGTAATCTCGGTGACAATGCAATAATTTGGTATCATCGACCTGATCTGATGATGCATCCGGAAGGTGGGTAGGGCATCTCTGCGCTGGCTACTAGTAAACCCCTCGTGTTTGGGCTCATATGAATCGTCTTGATGAGTACAATAGATTGGACTTGGTAACAAATGACTAAAAAGTAAAAAAATAAATATATATAGTTTAAAAAACTAAAAAAAACACTTTAAAAACGCACTCAAAAATATAAAATAATTAAATTGACTTGTATTAGTTACGATATAA
>CAKNUS020000001.1:0-56737 GCA_931315375.2 Opisthograptis luteolata | reverse complement strand
TCCGAGAAATGTTTCTAAGAGTACAAATTAGACCGGAAGATCGCGTAGCTCAGCATTTCTTGTGGCGTGGCGATGATCGCTCTAGCCCGCCGCGGAAATACGTCATGTCATCAATGATATTTGGAGCTCGGAGCTCTCCGTTCTTGGCACACAGCGTACGGAATAGGAACGCGTCAGATTACGAGGACACACATCCGCTCGCGTACCGCGCCATAACGGAAAACCATTATATGGACGACTGGGTCGACAGCTTCGACTCAGTAGAAACGGCAGCCCGCACGATAGCCGAGGTACAGGAAGTACATTCAAAAGCTGGATTCGAGCTAGCGGGATGGAGCTCCAATCAACCGCAGTTGTTAAGTCACATTCCCGACGAAGATAAAGCAAGCGCACCGAAAGAGCTAGGCGCGAACGTAAATGCCTGTGGTAAAACGTTAGGCGTATTATGGACACCGACTACGGACGAGTTATCGTTTAACACTGCAATGCATCGCGTACCCGAGGAGGTAAAGTCAGGGCTACGAACGCCTACGAAGCGCGAAGCGTTGAGCGCCGTTATGTCTCTGTTCGATCCGCTAGGCTTACTCAGTCCGTACACTATAACAGCTAAAATCATGCTGCAAGGACTGTGGAAGCAGAAAATAGGCTGGGACGACCCGCTCCCTATCGAAGAAGCGACCATATTCAACGAATGGCAGGCCGACTTAGAGTACGTACGTGACTTACGTTTACCGCGTTGCTACGACACGAGTAGGGACATCACGCATACGCAATTACACATCTTTTGCGATGCTAGCGAGCAAGCGTACGCGACGGTCGCTTACTGGCGTTTCACTCACACGGACGGTAGCGTAAGAGTAGCTCTGGTCGCCGGAAAGGCCAAAGTCGCGCCCATGAGGTCACAGAGCATACCGCGAATGGAATTACAGGCCGGACTGATAGGCGCGCGGCTCGCGGCTGAAATTATCGCCGAACATAACAAAGCGAAACCGGAAGTTATACTGTGGAGCGACTCCAAGACGGTCCTCCACTGGATAAGGAATGACGCCGTTAAATATACGCCTTATGTAGCACACCGATTGAGCGAAATAGCCGAGCTTACAGAGACAAGTCAATGGCGATGGGTGCCTACCGCGCACAATGTTGCGGACGATGCGACACGCGCCGGTAACACGCAATTAACCAGCCACGATCGTTGGTTCAAGGGCCCGGCGTTCCTGTACGATTCAGAGGAACACTGGCCGGTCGAAGACGTGCTACAACCAGATCAGGAAGAGGTGGTGGCGCTGACGACAGTAGAACACGGTTTAATAGACATATCGCGTTTCTCGAACTATACCAGATTAGTGCGTACCACGGCACACGTATTGGCATTCGTAGATAAGTGCCGCCGACGGGCAACGCGAATCGAAGCGCGACACTTGCAAGAAGCCGAGTTAGTCCTACTAAGGGAAGCGCAGAAAGACAGCTTCAAGGACGACCTGGCGCGATTGAAAAACGGTAAAAGCGTCGACAAAACCAGCAAGTTAGGAAAGTTAGATCCGATATACGGCGCGGACAGGATAATACGGTTGAATGGGAGAATAAACGCGGCCGCAGTCCCAGTTTCAATGAAAGAACCGCCTATTCTCCACGGAAACCATCCACTCACTCGACTCATAATACGCAACGAGCACGAGAAGACTCACCACATAGGACGTGAGCAAGTAGTAAACAACCTGAGACAACGATACTGGATATTACGCCTGCGACCCGCGGTTAGGACGATACTGCGTGACTGTACCACATGCAAGATGCGCAGGGCCGCCCCTGCGATTCCCGTAAAGGGTAACTTACCCGAAGCGCGACTTAGTGCATACGTCAGGCCGTTTACGAATTGCGGAATTGACTGTTTCGGACCGGTATGGGTAACTATAGGTAGACGACGGGAGAAGCGTTGGGGAATGCTATTTACTTGCTTGGTGACAAGGGCGATCCACATCGAACTAATAGCGAGCTTGAGCACGGACTCTGCCATTATGGCCTTACGAAGAATGGCAGCTAGGCGTGGTTGGCCCAGTTTATACTGGACTGACAACGGAACTAACTTCCACGGTTCTGATGAGGAACTCAAGAAAGCGTACGCGGAATGGGACCCCACTTTAAGAGAGTACGTTATAAATAAACGCGCGGAATGGCGGTACATCGACCCAGGCGCGCCGAACCAGGGTGGAGCATGGGAACGTATGATACGTACCGTTAAATCGGCCCTCTCCGTCACCCTCCACCAGCGCGCACCGAAGGAGGAGGTACTCACCACCGTCATAGCAGAGGTAGAAAACACAGTAAACTCCCGCCCACTCACTCATGTATCAGTGAGTCCAGACGACGCCGAAGCGTTAACACCTAACCACTTTCTAATAGGTTCGGCGACCGGTCTCCCATACGTAGGGGAATGCGACCAGGCTGACAGAAAAACTTGGAGAGTGGCACAGGCTCTAGCTAACTCGTTCTGGACTAGATGGGTACGCGAATACTTGCCTACACTAACGCCGCGCGGAGAGGCACGCAAGCCAAACGACAACGTTAAAATAGGCGATATCGTCGTAATAGCGGATGGCCTTCTGCCGCGAAACATATGGCCTCGCGGGCAAGTCGAACGTGTTTTTACGGGTCCGGACGGCGTGGTGCGGAGCGTTGAGGTGCGGACAAGAGGAGGTATTTTTAGGAGACCTGTAAAAAGACTCATCATCCTACCTAGAAAATCATAGGCTACGAAGTTCTTCGCCGAGGGGAGGATTGTTACGGATAGATAAGTCGATTTTGTCAATTGTTATTAGATAAGTCGATTTTTGTTAATTATTATAAGTAGCAGATTATACTACATAGCCTTTATGTATACCTGTATAAATGTATAGCATTATTAGTAAATTCTAAGTTAGAAAATGTCACGATGTGCTGACCTGTGATTAGAAAGAGACGCACCTCCCGCAAGAGCGGGACAGCGATATAGATCGCGCGCGCGCCATGCGACGCTCTGATTGGCCGAGAGGCGCGTCATACCCACTGGTGCCTGGCACTAGTTGCCGACACAAAAATTGTACTTAAGCTAAGAGAAATCCTGTTTTAATTGTATTGCCTCAAAGTATTGCCTCAAGGTATTGCTTCAAAGTGTTGTATCTGAACCTAAAATATACAGTCCACAAGTTTATGGAAAGGAGTCACTCAAGAGTTTCATTTCGTCGAGCACCCTGACCCCAATAAAATGAATACATTTCGTTTGTTTGTGTCGATAAATAAAAGGCGGCGATATCGTTTTCACAATATAGCTGAGGTCGCAATGTAAATTTCAACTTTTTAACCGTACAAAACGAGCTTGAACTTGAAGCTCGTAAAACAACACACACAACATTTTGTTACCGGCGCGCTAGAGTTAAAGAACTGCCCCCCGGGTACGTTGTTAATAATGCTGCTGCTGCAATAATTAATTTTTATTTTATTTTTCACATGTCACTACACAGTACACACGAATATGCGTTAATTCCGTTTATAGATAGATAGTATTAATTGAATAATAAAAAAAATAAAAAAAAATACTATTGCAAAGACGTTTATGTTACATCTATCAATATAGTTGTTATATTATGTACGTTATGTAGGTATTATATAATATATAAATATGAAAGAAGAAGGTAAGAGAAGAGAAAAAAAAAAAAGCAGTTTCAATTGAACGCGTTACAGAGGTTTGTGCCCGTTCACGTATTAAGAAAAAAGTTAAAGCGCGCTACGGAAAAAAAAAACTAGACTTACATAAATTATGTAAATGGAAAAAAGAAGAAAAAAAAAAAAAAAAAACACTTTCAATTGAACTGAACGCGTTACAGATGTTTGTGCCTGTTCACGTATTAAAAAAAAAGTTAAAGCGGCGCGCTACTACGGTCTTTTTTGATTTAAATTTTTAAAACGTGAGTGAAAACTGTTCCGTGCCAGTTCTCGTTTTAGTTAGTAAATTATTATAACGTGAACAGGCACGTTTGCGTTGAATCATAAAAAACCGACATGCAATGGAAAAAAAAAGAAAGAAAAAGCATTTTCAGAGGTTTGTGCCTGTTCACGTATTTAGTTGTACGCGCATCATAAAGTTTGCCTACTCGTGTGTTTGATTTAAATTTTTAAAACGTGAGTGAGAACCGAGTTTTGTCTTACCTGTTCCGTGCCAGTTCTCGTTTTAGTAGTAAATTATTATAACGTGAATAGGCACGTTTGCGTTGAATCATAACAACAAACCGACATGCAATGGAAAAAAGAAAAAGCAGTTTCTATTGAACGCGTTACAGAGGTTTGTGCCTGTTCACTTATTTAGTTGTACGCGCATCACAGTGCCAGTTTATAATATCTTTTTTGTATTTTCGGTTCCACAGCTCAACGATTTCTGGTCTCGAGTCGTACCCCCTTTTTTTTTTTCTCTTTTCTTGCCATAGCCAAGATAAAATCTATACCATAGACTGCCCGCCAGCCCATCGACTGCCTTCTAAAAACCACAGACTAACCAAAAAGAGGAAGTACGACCGGACCATTGACACAATAACATTATCAATTTACAAACAGATGTCAACGTCAAAATCTTATATTATACTATCTACCGTACATTCTGTCTATTTTTACTTGAATTTTAATGACAATCTAACACGTGAATAGGCACGTTTGCGTTGAATCATAACAAACTGACATGCAATAAGAAAAAAAAAAACAAAAACAGTTTCTATTGAACGCGTTACAGAGGTTTGTGCCCGTTCACGTATTTAGTTGTACGCGCATCATAAAGTTTGCCTACTCGTGTGTTTGATTTAAATTTTTAAAACGTGAGTGAAAACTGTTCCGTGCCAGTTCTCGTTTTAGTTAGTAAATTATTATAACGTGAATAGGCACGTTTGCGTTGAATCATAACAACAAACCGACATGCAATGGAAAAAAGAAAAAGCAGTTTCTATTGAACGCGTTACAGAGGTTTGTGCCTGTTCACTTATTTAGTTGTACGCGCATCACAGTGCCAGTTCTCGTTTTAGTTTGTAAATTATTATAACGTGAATAGGCACGTTTGCGTTGAATCATAACAAACTGACATGCAATGGGAAAAAAAAAGAAAGAAAAAGCAGTTTCAGAGGTTTGTGCCTGTTCACGTATTTAGTTGTACGCGCATCATAGTGCCAGTTCTCGTTTTAGTTAGTAAATTATTATAACGTGAACAGGCACGTTTGCGTTGAACGGCCAAAGTTTGAACATATGTTTTTTTTTTCTTTTTTTTCCCCATCTCTTTCGTTTTTTTGTAGTTTTTCTGTTGTGAATGAAACAATATTACTAAAAAATAACATCGAAACGTATGGGTGGTCCTGAAAAGGACCTTTTTAATTCGCGCGCGCGGCGATCTCGAGCAAGGAGGAAGGGGATCTCCTCCTTCGCAAGAAATGAGCGCTGAGCGTTGCGATGCATTTAATTTTTTAACCACCGAAACCGTAGAGGGTGCGCCCTTGACGCTTCAGAGCGTACACCACATCCATGGCGGTGACGGTCTTCCTCTTGGCGTGCTCGGTGTACGTGACCGCGTCGCGGATCACGTTCTCTAGGAACACCTTCAGCACGCCGCGGGTCTCCTCGTAGATCAGACCGGAGATACGCTTCACGCCGCCTCTGCGCGCCAGACGACGGATGGCGGGCTTAGTGATACCCTGGATGTTGTCGCGAAGCACTTTCCTGTGACGTTTCGCGCCACCTTTTCCCAGACCTTTACCTCCCTTGCCGCGACCGGTCATCTTGTTTAGTCTTGTTTGGTAGTAGTGTTAGTTACGTACGCTCAATATGCCCGCGAGCGAGTGACTGCGTTCCACATATGCGTTCATTCCTCTTTTATACCATCGCATCGCGAGAGAGCGAGAACGAGTACGAAACCCCCCCTGAAACTACGCCGCCGCTCTCTCACGTGGAATAACAATAATAATTTTATTATTATTAAAACGCAGCCCGGTGAAGTTGTCAAGGTTACTCTTTACTTGACCAACAGCAATTAGCCCCCCCCATCGAAAAAATAATAATAATAATATCTTATTATTTCTTGTATGTATGTATGTAGGTACAATCTAATCACGCACTAAAACACTACATGTATATGTGTAATTAATACAAATATTATACGTTGTTGTGTAGAGAGGTGTATTAAAAAAAAAAAATTAATAATAATAAAATATCAATGGCGCAGCGTGCGCCTACATCGCGCTTCGTACAGTCATACATAATTATGTATAACACGTTTGGATTTGAATTTTTTTGTTCGCTTGAAACATGATCGATACGTAATCGTTGAAACTTATGTGGCCCTGAAAAGGGCCTTTTGTTGCACGACCAGTGTGATCCGCACGCTCTTATTAAGCGCGCTCACCCCTGATCCTGCGCGCCAACTGTATGTCCTTGGGCATGATGGTGACACGCTTCGCGTGAATCGCGCACAGGTTAGTGTCTTCGAAGAGACCGACAAGGTACGCTTCGCTAGCCTCCTGCAGCGCCATCACCGCGGAGCTCTGGAAACGGAGATCGGTCTTGAAGTCCTGCGCGATCTCGCGCACCAGACGCTGGAACGGCAGCTTGCGGATCAGCAGCTCGGTGCTCTTCTGGTAGCGACGGATCTCGCGCAGCGCCACAGTGCCGGGCCTGTAACGATGCGGCTTCTTAACACCACCTGTGGCCGGTGCGCTCTTGCGCGCAGCCTTCGTAGCGAGCTGCTTGCGCGGCGCTTTGCCACCGGTAGACTTGCGAGCGGTCTGCTTGGTACGTGCCATGGTTTTCTTATTCTGATTTACAAACGCGCGACGTTATACAACAATAATAATAATAATTTATTATAATACGAGAATTTATAGACGACAGTGGTGCTAACTGCTACGACCGCTACGGAAAGACGGCGGAGCGCGAATGGGGTGCTGTCAATTTTTGCCGCCGGTTATATTTATACACACGCGTCTGAAGCGTTCTCATCTCACCCTCCCCTCCCGCTCGCACGTTAGCGAAACCGGATCGACCCGATGCACAAATTTTATTATTATTATTATTCACTTATTTACAACATATTACATACTACTTATTTATTGTTATATATTTTGCATTTACAACGCCTACATTAATTAATAACTACTTCTCACTTTCATAATTGTTATATCATTATGTCTGTCTGTCTGTATCTATGTTAAAGCGACACGAGTACATACATACATAATAATAATAATAGCATAAAAAAAAAATAAAAAAATTAACCTAACCTAACCAGTATATTATTATAATTAATAATATTATGTATTACGTTTGATGAAAATGTTATTGTCAACAATGAAACATAATGTGTACTAACACAGTACAAACGCTATCGAATCGTATTGTGGCCCTGAAAAGGGCCTTTTGTTTTTGTGCGTGCGATGCTACCGCTCGCCGCATGCATGCATGCATGCACGCGTCGTCGCCGCCATCCACTCGCTCTCTCTCTCACTTGGAGCTGGTGTACTTGGTGACGGCCTTGGTGCCCTCGCTGACGGCGTGCTTCGCCAGCTCGCCGGGCAGCAGGAGCCTCACGGACGTCTGCACCTCCCTCGACGTGATCGTGGAGCGCTTGTTGTAGTGCGCGAGACGCGACGCTTCCGCTGCGATCCGCTCGAAGATGTCGTTCACGAACGAGTTCATTATGGACATCGCCTTGCTCGAGATACCGGTGTCGGGGTGCACCTGCTTGAGCACCTTGTAGATGTAGATAGCGTAGCTCTCCTTCCTCTTGTGCTTCTTCTTCTTTTTGTCGGTCTTCGAGATGTTCTTCTGGGCTTTGCCAGATTTCTTGGCGGCCTTCCCGCTAGTCTTGGGCGGCATTATTATTTATTAATGCGTAGAGTTGTGTTTTACAAATTGAAAATGCACAATGGCTGTTATTGCGGACGGACAACCGATGGGGACGGCTGCTCGACACGTAATGTTTAAACCGTATCGGCGAACAACTAATTTTATTATGAACACGTGTGGGCGCTAGCGTACGCCGAGGGCAGCACGCAGCTACGCTATCTACCAATAGCGGTGCGCGCGCGAGAAAGAGACAAACGACGCACGCGCTCTTCTTTCTATTTTCCCCCCGCCGCCTTCAGATACCCCCATTTTTTTTTTTTTTTCAATCTTATATTGATTGTAAATAGATCTAAATGACAGATAGATAATTTTTTACCAAATTATTAGTAACTACGACATCTAAGAGCAGCAACTCCTCGTGTGTGTGTGTGTGTGTGTGTGTGTGTGTGTGCAGTGCATTTTTGTGTCCGCAACGTATATATTTATTGTTTTTCTATTATGTAGGTACATAAATTATTATTATTAATTATTATGTACCTACCTACATAATATTACGTACGTACACACACACAACTTCAAAACCAAGCGCGCGCATTAGTGTTCATAAAAACGCCGTCCGTCAAAGCAATAGAGGAGAAAGAAGAGAAGAGTTCAGTTTATTATATTATAGAGCGGGGGCGTGGAGACGAAGTTTCTGGCTACCGCTAACGCTGACCGACGATATAGCAAAAGTTTGAATGTTGTTGTTGTAGTTCAAATCAAACATAATAATCATTGTTATATTTCGATACGTATTGTGGCCCTGAAAAGGGCCTTTTTGGTAGCGCGACGAACACCACCACCACCCCCCACAGGGTGAGCGAGTGGAATTTACGCCTTCTTCTCGGTCTTCTTCGGCAGTAGCACGGCCTGGATGTTGGGTAGCACACCGCCCTGCGCGATAGTGACGCCCGACAGGAGCTTGTTCAACTCCTCGTCGTTCCTGATCGCCAGTTGCAGATGACGCGGTATGATCCTGGTCTTCTTGTTGTCCCTGGCCGCGTTGCCGGCCAGCTCGAGCACCTCAGCCGCCAGATACTCCATCACAGCGGCGAGGTAAACGGGCGCTCCTGCACCGACGCGCTCCGCATAGTTGCCGTTGCGCAGCAGTCTATGTATACGACCGACGGGAAACTGCAAGCCGGCGCGATTGGAACGCGACTTTGCCTTCCCCTTAACTTTACCGCCTTTGCCACGTCCAGACATGGTCTAGTTTAGATTTAGATTATTATTTATATTATAATATGATAATAAATTAACGCGTGACGCGCGAGCGATCGATCCGTGCGGTTTGACTGTGCGGACCGGTGTGACTTTTAAAAAAAGCACAGCGCTCTTTTAAATATATATTGTGATGCACCGCTACGGCGAGTAGCGTACACAGCAGCGGGGTACGGCGCAGCGATCCGCCGCTAGCGCGCTCGATGCGTGAAAGAGAGATCCGTCGCGATAAGAGCGAGACGGTAAGTAAAAAATTGTAAAAGAAAGAAAAAAAAAAAAAAAAAAATCGGGAACCGATGATGGTGTGTGTGTGTGTGTGTGTGTGTGTGTGTGTGTACGTATGCACGTAACCTACCTATGTAATGTGTACGTTCGTGTGCAATACGTATTACGTCGTATATAAATAATAATTAACCACCACCAGTTTCCGCGGCGGAGACTGCGGAGAGCCTAAAGCCTATAATAAAAAATATGTTTGAATTATTGTTCGTTCGTTCGATGCGTTATCAGAAACAAAATGCACGCGTGCGCGCGCGCTTTCTTTGGAAGCGTTTGTTAGCCCTGAAAAGGGCTTTTGTTCGAGTGTGACGTCTCTCCTCCTGAACGCGAGCAAGCGCGAACGGCACCAGCGGCAGCAGCGAGCGAGCGAGCGAGCGGGGGCGTGCACTTATTACTTTTTCGCGGCCGATGATTTCTTGGTGGCGGCGGCTTTGGACTTGGGCGCGGCGGCTGCCCTCTTCGGCTTGGGCGCTTTCGGCTTCTTGGTGGGCGGTTTGGCGGTCTTTTTGGCTTTCGGTGCGGCGGCGGCGGCGGCGGCGATCTTCGCCTTGGCGGCAGCGGTGGCGGCCTTCTTCGACGCGGCGGCGGTGGGCTTCTTCGTCTTGGCGGCGGCGGCCTTCTTGTCCTTGGTCGCCGGCTTCGACGCGGATTTGGCGGGCGAAGAGGCAGCTGCCGCCTTCCTGCCGCGTCCGCCGACGGCGGGCGACGACGCGGCGGCCTTCTTGCTCCTGGCGGAGGCGGCGGCTGCCGCGGCTGTGCTCTCCTTGGCGGCGGCTGCTGTCGATCGGCCGCCACCGCCGCCGGTGGTCTTGGCGGCGGGCTTCTTCGAAGCGGACGATTTCGACTCGAGCTTGAAACTGCCCGAGGCGCCCTTGCCCTTGGTCTGGATCAGTGCACCGGATTCGACGGCGCTCTTCAGATACTTCCTGATGAACGGTGCCAGTTTCTCCGCATCCACCTTGTACTGGGCCGCGATATATTTCTTGATCGCCTTCAGCGATGATCCGCTGCGCTCCTTCAGCTCTTTGATCGCGTTGTTCACCATTTCCGATGTCTTCGGGTGTGTCGGTTTCGCTTTAGGTTTCTTAGCGGCGGCACCGGCGGCGGCGGCGGACGCTTTCGGTTTCTTCGCGGGGGTCGCCGGAGCGGGAGTCTCTGCTGCTAATGCGGTGTCTGCCATTGTTATGTGTTGGTGGTGGTGGGTATTTAGTTTTAACAATAAAAACGCACTGCACTTTTACGCGTAGCTGCGGTATGTAGTACCAGTGAGTGAATCAATATTCATAAAAATGAAAACCGTAATATTTGGGGGGTGTGCGTTCGGTTCTTTACCGTAAAGAGAGCACCACAGTCGAGAGACGATTTCTCGTAAGAACGCTCGTGACTTTTCACTAACTGCAGTCTGATTAATATGATATATTTTCAAGTTTTTATATAGGCACCTACATATTTTATAATATTTTCTGATACATTTTGAACGTGGCGAGCGGTGGACGCACACCGCTCGAGCGCCTGACGCTCGGTTCGTTTAATATAAGTGTTTATTCGCGCCGCACGTGTGTGCGAGTAGCTTGTGTCATGTTTAAAATTGATATTTCTCTATAAAATGAATACATTTCGTTTGTTTGTGTCGATAAATAAAAGGCGGCGATATCGTTTTCACAATATAGCTGAGGTCGCAATGTAAATTTCAACTTTTTAACCGTACAAAACGAGCTTGAACTTGAAGCTCGTAAAACAACACACACAACATTTTGTTACCGGCGCGCTAGAGTTAAAGAACTGCCCCCCGGGTACGTTGTTAATAATGCTGCTGCTGCAATAATTAATTTTTATTTTATTTTTCACATGTCACTACACAGTACACACGAATATGCGTTAATTCCGTTTATAGATAGATAGTATTAATTGAATAATAAAAAAAATAAAAAAAAATACTATTGCAAAGACGTTTATGTTACATCTATCAATATAGTTGTTATATTATGTACGTTATGTAGGTATTATATAATATATAAATATGAAAGAAGAAGGTAAGAGAAGAGAAAAAAAAAAAAGCAGTTTCAATTGAACGCGTTACAGAGGTTTGTGCCCGTTCACGTATTAAGAAAAAAGTTAAAGCGCGCTACGGAAAAAAAAAACTAGACTTACATAAATTATGTAAATGGAAAAAAGAAGAAAAAAAAAAAAAAAAAACACTTTCAATTGAACTGAACGCGTTACAGATGTTTGTGCCTGTTCACGTATTAAAAAAAAAGTTAAAGCGGCGCGCTACTACGGTCTTTTTTGATTTAAATTTTTAAAACGTGAGTGAAAACTGTTCCGTGCCAGTTCTCGTTTTAGTTAGTAAATTATTATAACGTGAACAGGCACGTTTGCGTTGAATCATAAAAAACCGACATGCAATGGAAAAAAAAAGAAAGAAAAAGCATTTTCAGAGGTTTGTGCCTGTTCACGTATTTAGTTGTACGCGCATCATAAAGTTTGCCTACTCGTGTGTTTGATTTAAATTTTTAAAACGTGAGTGAGAACCGAGTTTTGTCTTACCTGTTCCGTGCCAGTTCTCGTTTTAGTAGTAAATTATTATAACGTGAATAGGCACGTTTGCGTTGAATCATAACAACAAACCGACATGCAATGGAAAAAAGAAAAAGCAGTTTCTATTGAACGCGTTACAGAGGTTTGTGCCTGTTCACTTATTTAGTTGTACGCGCATCACAGTGCCAGTTTATAATATCTTTTTTGTATTTTCGGTTCCACAGCTCAACGATTTCTGGTCTCGAGTCGTACCCCCTTTTTTTTTTTCTCTTTTCTTGCCATAGCCAAGATAAAATCTATACCATAGACTGCCCGCCAGCCCATCGACTGCCTTCTAAAAACCACAGACTAACCAAAAAGAGGAAGTACGACCGGACCATTGACACAATAACATTATCAATTTACAAACAGATGTCAACGTCAAAATCTTATATTATACTATCTACCGTACATTCTGTCTATTTTTACTTGAATTTTAATGACAATCTAACACGTGAATAGGCACGTTTGCGTTGAATCATAACAAACTGACATGCAATAAGAAAAAAAAAAACAAAAACAGTTTCTATTGAACGCGTTACAGAGGTTTGTGCCCGTTCACGTATTTAGTTGTACGCGCATCATAAAGTTTGCCTACTCGTGTGTTTGATTTAAATTTTTAAAACGTGAGTGAAAACTGTTCCGTGCCAGTTCTCGTTTTAGTTAGTAAATTATTATAACGTGAATAGGCACGTTTGCGTTGAATCATAACAACAAACCGACATGCAATGGAAAAAAGAAAAAGCAGTTTCTATTGAACGCGTTACAGAGGTTTGTGCCTGTTCACTTATTTAGTTGTACGCGCATCACAGTGCCAGTTCTCGTTTTAGTTTGTAAATTATTATAACGTGAATAGGCACGTTTGCGTTGAATCATAACAAACTGACATGCAATGGGAAAAAAAAAGAAAGAAAAAGCAGTTTCAGAGGTTTGTGCCTGTTCACGTATTTAGTTGTACGCGCATCATAGTGCCAGTTCTCGTTTTAGTTAGTAAATTATTATAACGTGAACAGGCACGTTTGCGTTGAACGGCCAAAGTTTGAACATATGTTTTTTTTTTCTTTTTTTTCCCCATCTCTTTCGTTTTTTTGTAGTTTTTCTGTTGTGAATGAAACAATATTACTAAAAAATAACATCGAAACGTATGGGTGGTCCTGAAAAGGACCTTTTTAATTCGCGCGCGCGGCGATCTCGAGCAAGGAGGAAGGGGATCTCCTCCTTCGCAAGAAATGAGCGCTGAGCGTTGCGATGCATTTAATTTTTTAACCACCGAAACCGTAGAGGGTGCGCCCTTGACGCTTCAGAGCGTACACCACATCCATGGCGGTGACGGTCTTCCTCTTGGCGTGCTCGGTGTACGTGACCGCGTCGCGGATCACGTTCTCTAGGAACACCTTCAGCACGCCGCGGGTCTCCTCGTAGATCAGACCGGAGATACGCTTCACGCCGCCTCTGCGCGCCAGACGACGGATGGCGGGCTTAGTGATACCCTGGATGTTGTCGCGAAGCACTTTCCTGTGACGTTTCGCGCCACCTTTTCCCAGACCTTTACCTCCCTTGCCGCGACCGGTCATCTTGTTTAGTCTTGTTTGGTAGTAGTGTTAGTTACGTACGCTCAATATGCCCGCGAGCGAGTGACTGCGTTCCACATATGCGTTCATTCCTCTTTTATACCATCGCATCGCGAGAGAGCGAGAACGAGTACGAAACCCCCCCTGAAACTACGCCGCCGCTCTCTCACGTGGAATAACAATAATAATTTTATTATTATTAAAACGCAGCCCGGTGAAGTTGTCAAGGTTACTCTTTACTTGACCAACAGCAATTAGCCCCCCCCATCGAAAAAATAATAATAATAATATCTTATTATTTCTTGTATGTATGTATGTAGGTACAATCTAATCACGCACTAAAACACTACATGTATATGTGTAATTAATACAAATATTATACGTTGTTGTGTAGAGAGGTGTATTAAAAAAAAAAAATTAATAATAATAAAATATCAATGGCGCAGCGTGCGCCTACATCGCGCTTCGTACAGTCATACATAATTATGTATAACACGTTTGGATTTGAATTTTTTTGTTCGCTTGAAACATGATCGATACGTAATCGTTGAAACTTATGTGGCCCTGAAAAGGGCCTTTTGTTGCACGACCAGTGTGATCCGCACGCTCTTATTAAGCGCGCTCACCCCTGATCCTGCGCGCCAACTGTATGTCCTTGGGCATGATGGTGACACGCTTCGCGTGAATCGCGCACAGGTTAGTGTCTTCGAAGAGACCGACAAGGTACGCTTCGCTAGCCTCCTGCAGCGCCATCACCGCGGAGCTCTGGAAACGGAGATCGGTCTTGAAGTCCTGCGCGATCTCGCGCACCAGACGCTGGAACGGCAGCTTGCGGATCAGCAGCTCGGTGCTCTTCTGGTAGCGACGGATCTCGCGCAGCGCCACAGTGCCGGGCCTGTAACGATGCGGCTTCTTAACACCACCTGTGGCCGGTGCGCTCTTGCGCGCAGCCTTCGTAGCGAGCTGCTTGCGCGGCGCTTTGCCACCGGTAGACTTGCGAGCGGTCTGCTTGGTACGTGCCATGGTTTTCTTATTCTGATTTACAAACGCGCGACGTTATACAACAATAATAATAATAATTTATTATAATACGAGAATTTATAGACGACAGTGGTGCTAACTGCTACGACCGCTACGGAAAGACGGCGGAGCGCGAATGGGGTGCTGTCAATTTTTGCCGCCGGTTATATTTATACACACGCGTCTGAAGCGTTCTCATCTCACCCTCCCCTCCCGCTCGCACGTTAGCGAAACCGGATCGACCCGATGCACAAATTTTATTATTATTATTATTCACTTATTTACAACATATTACATACTACTTATTTATTGTTATATATTTTGCATTTACAACGCCTACATTAATTAATAACTACTTCTCACTTTCATAATTGTTATATCATTATGTCTGTCTGTCTGTATCTATGTTAAAGCGACACGAGTACATACATACATAATAATAATAATAGCATAAAAAAAAAATAAAAAAATTAACCTAACCTAACCAGTATATTATTATAATTAATAATATTATGTATTACGTTTGATGAAAATGTTATTGTCAACAATGAAACATAATGTGTACTAACACAGTACAAACGCTATCGAATCGTATTGTGGCCCTGAAAAGGGCCTTTTGTTTTTGTGCGTGCGATGCTACCGCTCGCCGCATGCATGCATGCATGCACGCGTCGTCGCCGCCATCCACTCGCTCTCTCTCTCACTTGGAGCTGGTGTACTTGGTGACGGCCTTGGTGCCCTCGCTGACGGCGTGCTTCGCCAGCTCGCCGGGCAGCAGGAGCCTCACGGACGTCTGCACCTCCCTCGACGTGATCGTGGAGCGCTTGTTGTAGTGCGCGAGACGCGACGCTTCCGCTGCGATCCGCTCGAAGATGTCGTTCACGAACGAGTTCATTATGGACATCGCCTTGCTCGAGATACCGGTGTCGGGGTGCACCTGCTTGAGCACCTTGTAGATGTAGATAGCGTAGCTCTCCTTCCTCTTGTGCTTCTTCTTCTTTTTGTCGGTCTTCGAGATGTTCTTCTGGGCTTTGCCAGATTTCTTGGCGGCCTTCCCGCTAGTCTTGGGCGGCATTATTATTTATTAATGCGTAGAGTTGTGTTTTACAAATTGAAAATGCACAATGGCTGTTATTGCGGACGGACAACCGATGGGGACGGCTGCTCGACACGTAATGTTTAAACCGTATCGGCGAACAACTAATTTTATTATGAACACGTGTGGGCGCTAGCGTACGCCGAGGGCAGCACGCAGCTACGCTATCTACCAATAGCGGTGCGCGCGCGAGAAAGAGACAAACGACGCACGCGCTCTTCTTTCTATTTTCCCCCCGCCGCCTTCAGATACCCCCATTTTTTTTTTTTTTTTCAATCTTATATTGATTGTAAATAGATCTAAATGACAGATAGATAATTTTTTACCAAATTATTAGTAACTACGACATCTAAGAGCAGCAACTCCTCGTGTGTGTGTGTGTGTGTGTGTGTGTGTGTGTGCAGTGCTTTTGTGTCCGCAACGTATATATTTATTGTTTTTCTATTATGTAGGTACATAAATTATTATTATTAATTATTATGTACCTACCTACATAATATTACGTACGTACACACACACAACTTCAAAACCAAGCGCGCGCATTAGTGTTCATAAAAACGCCGTCCGTCAAAGCAATAGAGGAGAAAGAAGAGAAGAGTTCAGTTTATTATATTATAGAGCGGGGGCGTGGAGACGAAGTTTCTGGCTACCGCTAACGCTGACCGACGATATAGCAAAAGTTTGAATGTTGTTGTTGTAGTTCAAATCAAACATAATAATCATTGTTATATTTCGATACGTATTGTGGCCCTGAAAAGGGCCTTTTTGGTAGCGCGACGAACACCACCACCACCCCCCACAGGGTGAGCGAGTGGAATTTACGCCTTCTTCTCGGTCTTCTTCGGCAGTAGCACGGCCTGGATGTTGGGTAGCACACCGCCCTGCGCGATAGTGACGCCCGACAGGAGCTTGTTCAACTCCTCGTCGTTCCTGATCGCCAGTTGCAGATGACGCGGTATGATCCTGGTCTTCTTGTTGTCCCTGGCCGCGTTGCCGGCCAGCTCGAGCACCTCAGCCGCCAGATACTCCATCACAGCGGCGAGGTAAACGGGCGCTCCTGCACCGACGCGCTCCGCATAGTTGCCGTTGCGCAGCAGTCTATGTATACGACCGACGGGAAACTGCAAGCCGGCGCGATTGGAACGCGACTTTGCCTTCCCCTTAACTTTACCGCCTTTGCCACGTCCAGACATGGTCTAGTTTAGATTTAGATTATTATTTATATTATAATATGATAATAAATTAACGCGTGACGCGCGAGCGATCGATCCGTGCGGTTTGACTGTGCGGACCGGTGTGACTTTTAAAAAAAGCACAGCGCTCTTTTAAATATATATTGTGATGCACCGCTACGGCGAGTAGCGTACACAGCAGCGGGGTACGGCGCAGCGATCCGCCGCTAGCGCGCTCGATGCGTGAAAGAGAGATCCGTCGCGATAAGAGCGAGACGGTAAGTAAAAAATTGTAAAAGAAAGAAAAAAAAAAAAAAAAAAATCGGGAACCGATGATGGTGTGTGTGTGTGTGTGTGTGTGTGTGTGTGTGTACGTATGCACGTAACCTACCTATGTAATGTGTACGTTCGTGTGCAATACGTATTACGTCGTATATAAATAATAATTAACCACCACCAGTTTCCGCGGCGGAGACTGCGGAGAGCCTAAAGCCTATAATAAAAAATATGTTTGAATTATTGTTCGTTCGTTCGATGCGTTATCAGAAACAAAATGCACGCGTGCGCGCGCGCTTTCTTTGGAAGCGTTTGTTAGCCCTGAAAAGGGCTTTTGTTCGAGTGTGACGTCTCTCCTCCTGAACGCGAGCAAGCGCGAACGGCACCAGCGGCAGCAGCGAGCGAGCGAGCGAGCGGGGGCGTGCACTTATTACTTTTTCGCGGCCGATGATTTCTTGGTGGCGGCGGCTTTGGACTTGGGCGCGGCGGCTGCCCTCTTCGGCTTGGGCGCTTTCGGCTTCTTGGTGGGCGGTTTGGCGGTCTTTTTGGCTTTCGGTGCGGCGGCGGCGGCGGCGGCGATCTTCGCCTTGGCGGCAGCGGTGGCGGCCTTCTTCGACGCGGCGGCGGTGGGCTTCTTCGTCTTGGCGGCGGCGGCCTTCTTGTCCTTGGTCGCCGGCTTCGACGCGGATTTGGCGGGCGAAGAGGCAGCTGCCGCCTTCCTGCCGCGTCCGCCGACGGCGGGCGACGACGCGGCGGCCTTCTTGCTCCTGGCGGAGGCGGCGGCTGCCGCGGCTGTGCTCTCCTTGGCGGCGGCTGCTGTCGATCGGCCGCCACCGCCGCCGGTGGTCTTGGCGGCGGGCTTCTTCGAAGCGGACGATTTCGACTCGAGCTTGAAACTGCCCGAGGCGCCCTTGCCCTTGGTCTGGATCAGTGCACCGGATTCGACGGCGCTCTTCAGATACTTCCTGATGAACGGTGCCAGTTTCTCCGCATCCACCTTGTACTGGGCCGCGATATATTTCTTGATCGCCTTCAGCGATGATCCGCTGCGCTCCTTCAGCTCTTTGATCGCGTTGTTCACCATTTCCGATGTCTTCGGGTGTGTCGGTTTCGCTTTAGGTTTCTTAGCGGCGGCACCGGCGGCGGCGGCGGACGCTTTCGGTTTCTTCGCGGGGGTCGCCGGAGCGGGAGTCTCTGCTGCTAATGCGGTGTCTGCCATTGTTATGTGTTGGTGGTGGTGGGTATTTAGTTTTAACAATAAAAACGCACTGCACTTTTACGCGTAGCTGCGGTATGTAGTACCAGTGAGTGAATCAATATTCATAAAAATGAAAACCGTAATATTTGGGGGGTGTGCGTTCGGTTCTTTACCGTAAAGAGAGCACCACAGTCGAGAGACGATTTCTCGTAAGAACGCTCGTGACTTTTCACTAACTGCAGTCTGATTAATATGATATATTTTCAAGTTTTTATATAGGCACCTACATATTTTATAATATTTTCTGATACATTTTGAACGTGGCGAGCGGTGGACGCACACCGCTCGAGCGCCTGACGCTCGGTTCGTTTAATATAAGTGTTTATTCGCGCCGCACGTGTGTGCGAGTAGCTTGTGTCATGTTTAAAATTGATATTTCTCTATAAAATGAATACATTTCGTTTGTTTGTGTCGATAAATAAAAGGCGGCGATATCGTTTTCACAATATAGCTGAGGTCGCAATGTAAATTTCAACTTTTTAACCGTACAAAACGAGCTTGAACTTGAAGCTCGTAAAACAACACACACAACATTTTGTTACCGGCGCGCTAGAGTTAAAGAACTGCCCCCCGGGTACGTTGTTAATAATGCTGCTGCTGCAATAATTAATTTTTATTTTATTTTTCACATGTCACTACACAGTACACACGAATATGCGTTAATTCCGTTTATAGATAGATAGTATTAATTGAATAATAAAAAAAATAAAAAAAAATACTATTGCAAAGACGTTTATGTTACATCTATCAATATAGTTGTTATATTATGTACGTTATGTAGGTATTATATAATATATAAATATGAAAGAAGAAGGTAAGAGAAGAGAAAAAAAAAAAAGCAGTTTCAATTGAACGCGTTACAGAGGTTTGTGCCCGTTCACGTATTAAGAAAAAAGTTAAAGCGCGCTACGGAAAAAAAAAACTAGACTTACATAAATTATGTAAATGGAAAAAAGAAGAAAAAAAAAAAAAAAAAACACTTTCAATTGAACTGAACGCGTTACAGATGTTTGTGCCTGTTCACGTATTAAAAAAAAAGTTAAAGCGGCGCGCTACTACGGTCTTTTTTGATTTAAATTTTTAAAACGTGAGTGAAAACTGTTCCGTGCCAGTTCTCGTTTTAGTTAGTAAATTATTATAACGTGAACAGGCACGTTTGCGTTGAATCATAAAAAACCGACATGCAATGGAAAAAAAAAGAAAGAAAAAGCATTTTCAGAGGTTTGTGCCTGTTCACGTATTTAGTTGTACGCGCATCATAAAGTTTGCCTACTCGTGTGTTTGATTTAAATTTTTAAAACGTGAGTGAGAACCGAGTTTTGTCTTACCTGTTCCGTGCCAGTTCTCGTTTTAGTAGTAAATTATTATAACGTGAATAGGCACGTTTGCGTTGAATCATAACAACAAACCGACATGCAATGGAAAAAAGAAAAAGCAGTTTCTATTGAACGCGTTACAGAGGTTTGTGCCTGTTCACTTATTTAGTTGTACGCGCATCACAGTGCCAGTTTATAATATCTTTTTTGTATTTTCGGTTCCACAGCTCAACGATTTCTGGTCTCGAGTCGTACCCCCTTTTTTTTTTTCTCTTTTCTTGCCATAGCCAAGATAAAATCTATACCATAGACTGCCCGCCAGCCCATCGACTGCCTTCTAAAAACCACAGACTAACCAAAAAGAGGAAGTACGACCGGACCATTGACACAATAACATTATCAATTTACAAACAGATGTCAACGTCAAAATCTTATATTATACTATCTACCGTACATTCTGTCTATTTTTACTTGAATTTTAATGACAATCTAACACGTGAATAGGCACGTTTGCGTTGAATCATAACAAACTGACATGCAATAAGAAAAAAAAAAACAAAAACAGTTTCTATTGAACGCGTTACAGAGGTTTGTGCCCGTTCACGTATTTAGTTGTACGCGCATCATAAAGTTTGCCTACTCGTGTGTTTGATTTAAATTTTTAAAACGTGAGTGAAAACTGTTCCGTGCCAGTTCTCGTTTTAGTTAGTAAATTATTATAACGTGAATAGGCACGTTTGCGTTGAATCATAACAACAAACCGACATGCAATGGAAAAAAGAAAAAGCAGTTTCTATTGAACGCGTTACAGAGGTTTGTGCCTGTTCACTTATTTAGTTGTACGCGCATCACAGTGCCAGTTCTCGTTTTAGTTTGTAAATTATTATAACGTGAATAGGCACGTTTGCGTTGAATCATAACAAACTGACATGCAATGGGAAAAAAAAAGAAAGAAAAAGCAGTTTCAGAGGTTTGTGCCTGTTCACGTATTTAGTTGTACGCGCATCATAGTGCCAGTTCTCGTTTTAGTTAGTAAATTATTATAACGTGAACAGGCACGTTTGCGTTGAACGGCCAAAGTTTGAACATATGTTTTTTTTTTCTTTTTTTTCCCCATCTCTTTCGTTTTTTTGTAGTTTTTCTGTTGTGAATGAAACAATATTACTAAAAAATAACATCGAAACGTATGGGTGGTCCTGAAAAGGACCTTTTTAATTCGCGCGCGCGGCGATCTCGAGCAAGGAGGAAGGGGATCTCCTCCTTCGCAAGAAATGAGCGCTGAGCGTTGCGATGCATTTAATTTTTTAACCACCGAAACCGTAGAGGGTGCGCCCTTGACGCTTCAGAGCGTACACCACATCCATGGCGGTGACGGTCTTCCTCTTGGCGTGCTCGGTGTACGTGACCGCGTCGCGGATCACGTTCTCTAGGAACACCTTCAGCACGCCGCGGGTCTCCTCGTAGATCAGACCGGAGATACGCTTCACGCCGCCTCTGCGCGCCAGACGACGGATGGCGGGCTTAGTGATACCCTGGATGTTGTCGCGAAGCACTTTCCTGTGACGTTTCGCGCCACCTTTTCCCAGACCTTTACCTCCCTTGCCGCGACCGGTCATCTTGTTTAGTCTTGTTTGGTAGTAGTGTTAGTTACGTACGCTCAATATGCCCGCGAGCGAGTGACTGCGTTCCACATATTTTTTTTTTTTTTGATGGGACTAATGCTGTTGGTCAAGTAACCTTGACAACTCCACCGGGCTGCTGGGGGGGGCGCGGAAGGCGCCCTCCGCCAAGTTTTTAGCTAAGCTAATGACGCCACGCTCGCGGGTGGCGGCACCTGAAGGGTGCCGCCCGCGGCTTGGGCTGGCGTCGGGGGTGAGGGCTGATGCCCTGCTTGAAGGGACGGAGAGATATTACCACCCACGGGGGTGAAACGAACACGGGGACGCCGACGGCGGCGAGTAGTAAGGAAACGCGGCGGGTGACCGTTACCCGCGGGAGTCGGATTTGATTCTTCAATGGCGGCCATGACGGCCGCCGCTATAGGATCGTCCGGGTCGTCCAGGATATGCCTGGGACGACGATAGGGAGGAGGGAAAGCGCCCGGTGCGCATGTCGGGTAGTCCGCTGCCCTCACCACCAGAGGATTCGGGTGGTGAGGGGCCGAGTCAAAGTAGCGACGAGCAGATTCTTTGATATAATGGGCAATGGAAGGAAGTTCCAAGTCGCAGTGCAAGTCGATGTTCCGCATATACCACGGAGCACCGGTTGCTCTGCGAACGAACCTATTTTGGATGACCTGGAGTTTGTTGATATTTGATTGGGACGTATGGCCGAACACTGTCGACGCGTATGTCATGATGGGGCGTATGCAAGTTTTATAAAGGGTTACTTTATTTCGAAGGGAAAGTTTACTCCGCTTGCAGATAAGCGGGTGGAGTCGGCCTAGGACGAAAGCCGCCCTATTACGCACTCTCGTGGTGTGTTTGGAGAAGGAGAGCCTGGTGTCGAGGATGATCCCCAAGTACTTGGTGGATTTCACCCACGGCATCCGCTGGTCGAATAGCGTGATAGGGTCTTTAGGCGGCTTAGTTTTGGACGGGTGGAAAAAGAGCGCGGCGCTCTTTTCCGGATTAACTAGAATACGCCATTTCCTGAACCAGTTGCCTAGTTCAGTGATGGCGCGTTGGAGTTTATAGCGCATGCGGGTTTTGTGCCAACCGGTGACGTAGATGGCTGTATCGTCTGCGAAGAGGGCTGTGTTGACAGTCGGAGGGCGTGGTATATCGCTGGTGAATAAAGAGAATAGAAGGGGCGAGAGCGCGGAGCCCTGAGGGACTCCGGCCCTGATGGGGCGGCGGGAAGAGCGCGCGTCCTCCACTTTGTAGCGAAAGCCTCGATTTCTGAGGAAGTCACTGATGATAAGCACTAGGCGGTCTGGGACGCCAAGGTGGAAAAGCTTGTAGATCAGGCCTCTGTGCCAGACTTTATCGAAGGCTTTCGCTACATCGAGGAATACCGCGAGCGTTCCCTTGGGTTTGGTGCGGGAGTTGAACCCTGTGAGGATGTCTTCCGTCAACCTGTGCGCCTGATGGGTGCACGAGTGACGGGCTCTAAAACCGAACTGTTCGTCGGGGAGGAGCTTCTCGCTCTTGACATGATTCCACAGGCGACTCAGAATGAGCCTCTCGTAGATCTTGCCTATAGTGCTGAGAAGGCTGATAGGGCGGTAACTGGAGGGGGAGGTTGCAGGTTTCCCGGGCTTGGGGATGCCGATGACATCGGCAGTCTTCCAAGCGTCGGGGAAGATGCAATTGGACATGGCTGCATTGAAGATGCTTACGAGTAGGTAGACGAGCGAGGCTGGGAACAGCTTCACCACTCTATTACTGATACCGTCAGCCCCAGGGGCTTTGCGAATTTTAAGGTCTTTGATAAGTGATTCGACCTCTGCCGCCTTTACAGGCGGGAGAGGGGGAAGGTCTGTGGTGGGGACCGACTCTCTACGAGAGACTTCCTCATCCACGAAAGCTATGTGATCTAGGTCGATGTGGTCCTCTGAAGGAGTACACTGAGATTCGAGGCTCTCGGCTAGGCAGTTAGCCTTCTCCTCGTTCTCGAAAGCCGGAGGGAGGTTGGGCCTGGACAGAGGCGGCATCGTGGCCTGGGAGTCCGATTTGAGTGAACGGGCTAGTTTCCAGTACGCTACATGGGACGGTTGGAGATCAGAGAGGCGGTCACCCCAGTTCTGATCCCGGAGTTCTTTGAAGTGCTCCTTGACGGCACGTTCGTACGTGCGCAAGGTTGCCCTGTTCTCGGGAGTGGGTGCAGAGTCGTAGGCCCTAGTGGCGGCGTTTTTTGCGGTCAGAAGTGCCCTCGATTCGCTAGACAGGGCCCAGCGGCGGTCGTCCGTCCGTCGCCGGGACCTGTGTAGAGGCACCGCTTACCGCGGTGCGGAGGTGGCTAGTGAGCGCATCAATCGCGGTGGACACATCGCCCGCGGTGGCGATGTCATCCGGGATACGATCGAGGTCCGGCGAACTGATTTCTTTTAGGGAGTCCCCTAAGAGCTTCCAGTTCACCTTAGTCCTCGTCAGGTTGGCGTTAGTGGGAGTTTCCGGTCCTAGTTCAAGGCACACAGGCCGGTGGTCTGAGATAAGCTCGTGATGAACCTGGATGGAGCGCAACTTTAGGGTTATGCCCTTGAATAGTGCTATGTCGAGTATGTCAGGTCTGTGGGTTTCTTCGTAAGGGAACCTAGTCGGGGTGAGAGGGGCAATGACATCAAAATCGAGCGAGTCCATAAGGCCATTTAGGATGACACCATTACGGTTCGTTGCGCCACAGTTCCAGAGAACGTTTTTTGAATTGAAATCGCCGGCAAGAATGACGGCATCACCCAAGCCTAGGAGGGCCTCGAGGTCCTCCTTGAGCAGGGTTTTGAGAGGAGAAAGGTAGCATGAAGCGATCGTGATTGCGGAATGACCGGTCATTCCTAGGCGACAGCAAGAGGCCTCCAAGTTGGTAAGAGGAGGGGTGGGAATGGGGATGCAGTGGAGGGATGACCTGTAATAAACAAGAGTCCCTCCTCCCCTGTCGACTCTATCGTTGCGAACTATCCGGAAGTTCGCAACCTTAGGGTCTCGGATGCTAGGTTTGAGGAATGTTTCCTGCAGTAGCATGATATCGATCTGGTGGGCTGTGAGATATTCACGGACAAGGTCACGCTGGGCGTAAAGACTGTTAGCGTTGAAGAACGCTAACGAAACGGCACGGGGTTTGAGTTTAGAGGTCGTATTATCCATAATTGGGGCGTACAAGTGAAGAGGTGGGACTGCAGTTGCGCTTGATGGCTGCGAAGAGGTCAGCATGGAGTGACATGATTTGTAGGAGCTCCTCCAACGGCCGGGGCTCCTGCATTTTGGCCGCGAGCTCGAGCACCTCCTGGATGTCAATGGAGGTGGCGAGGTCGGCGAGTTTGGCGAAGTTCGAACGATCTTGCGCCGGAAGGCCCACCCTCGCTGGGAAACCAGGAGGAGGGGCGATAGTGGGAAGGAACGAGGGTCCTTGAGAGGGTGCCGGCGCGGGGCGGACGGGCGCCGTTGTGCTCGTGAGCAACGGCTTAGGGGGACCTACCAAGCTTGGGGGCTTAACCCAGGCGTTGGTGGGAGGTTGGGTTGGCGGAGGGCCAATGGTGATTTTGGGGCTAATCCCCTGGGAACGAGTTAGCGGTTGCGAGAGAGGAAGCCTAGGGCGACTCTTCGGGAAGCGAGGAGCCTTCGGGCAGCCGCGGTAGTTGGCCGTATGGCCTTGCGTGCCACAGAGTACGCAGCTCGGTGGTTCTGGGTTGTCACGGGTGCGGCTGCAATCCGCCGTTCCGTGGTCGCCCAGGCACTTCACACATCTCGGTTTTGCATAGCAAAAGCGAGAAGCGTGCCCATAGAGCTGGCAGTTGTGGCACTGCGAAGGGGCTCCGTTTTTGTGGGGCGGTTCGGCTCTGATGCCTGAAAGCTTCATCACCGACCGTATAGAAAAGATGGTTTTGCCCTCTGAGGAACGATCGAGGATGCATAGTACAAGGTTAAATGGGCTCTTGTCCTTGCCGCTGTACATACGGTGGACTTCCCGAACGGGGTAGCCCTGGGCCTTAAGGTCTGTTAGGACTGCCTCAGCGGGCAGTTCCTTGGGAACTCCGCGCAGTACTACGCGGAGGACTTTCTCCTCTTCCAGGGCGAACGTGTGGAACGAAAGTTTTTCGTTCCGTAGGACACGCGTCAGGCGACGGTGGTCTTCCGGAGAGGGGACCTGGATCTTGATACCCTGATTGATGGGCCTAGCCGAGGTGTAGCTGATCCTCAGCTCGTCCATCAATCGGGATACCTTGTCCCACTTGCCCTTGTCTTGCAGGACAAGTGGCGGCGGGGCTTTGGTTTTCGCGGGCGCCTCCGCTTGAGGAGCGGGGGCGTCCGGGGACGCGGGTGACGGGCGTGGGGCCTGCTTCGGAGTGAAGTGAGGCGCTTTAGCTAACGGAGGGGATTCGGGGGACTCAGGAATCACTCGCTTGCGAGCTTTCCTCGCTACGGGGGTGAATCCGTCCTGGTCGGCGGAGTTGGGCGGAAGTGGGGCAGGAGAGCCGCTCTCCATTTCCACGTCGGCCACCAGGGAGGCCTGGTTGATCGGCCCTGTTTTGGACTGGGGCGGCGCGGGCCGCGAGAGGGAGTTTGTTCGGCTACGGGCCGGATCAGAGCGAGGGCTCTGGTCGCGAGGGGAGCCGCTAGGTCCGACGGGTGACTTAGCAGTGTGCCGGGATACCGGGGAACGGCTGCAGCTACGCGGGGCTGTGTCATGCAGGCTACGCGAGCCTGAGAGGCTGCGCGAGCTTGGTGCGGGCCGCGCGGGAGGCGGCATGGCGCTCGTGGCCTTTGCTGCGGCTTTGGGAGTCGCGGGGGCGGGTTGCTCTACGGGTTCGTATACGTAGTCCGGGATGGCGGGCAAATTGGGGACATTGGCACTGAGCCAGCTAAGTAGTTTGTCGCCGTTTATCGCTCGCGGGCGATCGATCGACCGCGGTCGGTCGCGGTCGAGGTACGACATACTAACGGAATTAGCGGGACATGGGGCTAAATAAGGTGGTGGTTACAGCAGCCGGTAGAAGAAGTAAAGGTTACAAGACCCTACCTTATAAGTCCAGAGTCCATCAGCAGTCGTCCCTCAAAACTGTCCTAGGCACTGTACACTTTACACTTCACTGACACTTCACTGCGGAGCAAAAGTTCCTGGGCAGGGTGCTTAAGGCACAGAGTCCAACGTGGATCCCACGCGGGGGATCGAACACTGCGGCTTCGCGGCACTATCCCTGCGGCCGGTCCGCGCGGGGACCGAGGGAGCGGCTACGCGGCACTTTTCTATAGGTTGCCACGCGGGGTCGAACACTATAGCGTCGCGGAAAAGTTCACACTTCGCGGTAATTGTCCGTAGAAACGAGCACTTAGGTTCGGAGCGACCCGAGGGAGTCTCACCGTGAACGTTCCTTTCGCTCGCGCTAGGGAACGGGACACGGTTCGTCTCGGGTCGGGGCGAGATCGGAGAGGCGCAAGGCGCGCAGGTGGGCAGCGGTCACGCCAAGGTGGCGGTATCGGTGAGCGGGGTGGGCCCGGGTAGACGGAGCGGTTGGGAGCGTCCGTTCCGGGCGGGAGCCAAACGCAGAATCGCACGACCACGACTGTTTGCGTTCCACATATGCGTTCATTCCTCTTTTATACCATCGCATCGCGAGAGAGCGAGAACGAGTACGAAACCCCCCCTGAAACTACGCCGCCGCTCTCTCACGTGGAATAACAATAATAATTTTATTATTATTAAAACGCAGCCCGGTGAAGTTGTCAAGGTTACTCTTTACTTGACCAACAGCAATTAGCCCCCCCCATCGAAAAAATAATAATAATAATATCTTATTATTTCTTGTATGTATGTATGTAGGTACAATCTAATCACGCACTAAAACACTACATGTATATGTGTAATTAATACAAATATTATACGTTGTTGTGTAGAGAGGTGTATTAAAAAAAAAAAATTAATAATAATAAAATATCAATGGCGCAGCGTGCGCCTACATCGCGCTTCGTACAGTCATACATAATTATGTATAACACGTTTGGATTTGAATTTTTTTGTTCGCTTGAAACATGATCGATACGTAATCGTTGAAACTTATGTGGCCCTGAAAAGGGCCTTTTGTTGCACGACCAGTGTGATCCGCACGCTCTTATTAAGCGCGCTCACCCCTGATCCTGCGCGCCAACTGTATGTCCTTGGGCATGATGGTGACACGCTTCGCGTGAATCGCGCACAGGTTAGTGTCTTCGAAGAGACCGACAAGGTACGCTTCGCTAGCCTCCTGCAGCGCCATCACCGCGGAGCTCTGGAAACGGAGATCGGTCTTGAAGTCCTGCGCGATCTCGCGCACCAGACGCTGGAACGGCAGCTTGCGGATCAGCAGCTCGGTGCTCTTCTGGTAGCGACGGATCTCGCGCAGCGCCACAGTGCCGGGCCTGTAACGATGCGGCTTCTTAACACCACCTGTGGCCGGTGCGCTCTTGCGCGCAGCCTTCGTAGCGAGCTGCTTGCGCGGCGCTTTGCCACCGGTAGACTTGCGAGCGGTCTGCTTGGTACGTGCCATGGTTTTCTTATTCTGATTTACAAACGCGCGACGTTATACAACAATAATAATAATAATTTATTATAATACGAGAATTTATAGACGACAGTGGTGCTAACTGCTACGACCGCTACGGAAAGACGGCGGAGCGCGAATGGGGTGCTGTCAATTTTTGCCGCCGGTTATATTTATACACACGCGTCTGAAGCGTTCTCATCTCACCCTCCCCTCCCGCTCGCACGTTAGCGAAACCGGATCGACCCGATGCACAAATTTTATTATTATTATTATTCACTTATTTACAACATATTACATACTACTTATTTATTGTTATATATTTTGCATTTACAACGCCTACATTAATTAATAACTACTTCTCACTTTCATAATTGTTATATCATTATGTCTGTCTGTCTGTATCTATGTTAAAGCGACACGAGTACATACATACATAATAATAATAATAGCATAAAAAAAAAATAAAAAAATTAACCTAACCTAACCAGTATATTATTATAATTAATAATATTATGTATTACGTTTGATGAAAATGTTATTGTCAACAATGAAACATAATGTGTACTAACACAGTACAAACGCTATCGAATCGTATTGTGGCCCTGAAAAGGGCCTTTTGTTTTTGTGCGTGCGATGCTACCGCTCGCCGCATGCATGCATGCATGCACGCGTCGTCGCCGCCATCCACTCGCTCTCTCTCTCACTTGGAGCTGGTGTACTTGGTGACGGCCTTGGTGCCCTCGCTGACGGCGTGCTTCGCCAGCTCGCCGGGCAGCAGGAGCCTCACGGACGTCTGCACCTCCCTCGACGTGATCGTGGAGCGCTTGTTGTAGTGCGCGAGACGCGACGCTTCCGCTGCGATCCGCTCGAAGATGTCGTTCACGAACGAGTTCATTATGGACATCGCCTTGCTCGAGATACCGGTGTCGGGGTGCACCTGCTTGAGCACCTTGTAGATGTAGATAGCGTAGCTCTCCTTCCTCTTGTGCTTCTTCTTCTTTTTGTCGGTCTTCGAGATGTTCTTCTGGGCTTTGCCAGATTTCTTGGCGGCCTTCCCGCTAGTCTTGGGCGGCATTATTATTTATTAATGCGTAGAGTTGTGTTTTACAAATTGAAAATGCACAATGGCTGTTATTGCGGACGGACAACCGATGGGGACGGCTGCTCGACACGTAATGTTTAAACCGTATCGGCGAACAACTAATTTTATTATGAACACGTGTGGGCGCTAGCGTACGCCGAGGGCAGCACGCAGCTACGCTATCTACCAATAGCGGTGCGCGCGCGAGAAAGAGACAAACGACGCACGCGCTCTTCTTTCTATTTTCCCCCCGCCGCCTTCAGATACCCCCATTTTTTTTTTTTTTTTTAATCTTATATTGATTGTAAATAGATCTAAATGACAGATAGATAATTTTTTACCAAATTATTAGTAACTACGACATCTAAGAGCAGCAACTCCTCGTGTGTGTGTGTGTGTGTGTGTGTGTGTGTGTGCAGTGCATTTTTGTGTCCGCAACGTATATATTTATTGTTTTTCTATTATGTAGGTACATAAATTATTATTATTAATTATTATGTACCTACCTACATAATATTACGTACGTACACACACACAACTTCAAAACCAAGCGCGCGCATTAGTGTTCATAAAAACGCCGTCCGTCAAAGCAATAGAGGAGAAAGAAGAGAAGAGTTCAGTTTATTATATTATAGAGCGGGGGCGTGGAGACGAAGTTTCTGGCTACCGCTAACGCTGACCGACGATATAGCAAAAGTTTGAATGTTGTTGTTGTAGTTCAAATCAAACATAATAATCATTGTTATATTTCGATACGTATTGTGGCCCTGAAAAGGGCCTTTTTGGTAGCGCGACGAACACCACCACCACCCCCCACAGGGTGAGCGAGTGGAATTTACGCCTTCTTCTCGGTCTTCTTCGGCAGTAGCACGGCCTGGATGTTGGGTAGCACACCGCCCTGCGCGATAGTGACGCCCGACAGGAGCTTGTTCAACTCCTCGTCGTTCCTGATCGCCAGTTGCAGATGACGCGGTATGATCCTGGTCTTCTTGTTGTCCCTGGCCGCGTTGCCGGCCAGCTCGAGCACCTCAGCCGCCAGATACTCCATCACAGCGGCGAGGTAAACGGGCGCTCCTGCACCGACGCGCTCCGCATAGTTGCCGTTGCGCAGCAGTCTATGTATACGACCGACGGGAAACTGCAAGCCGGCGCGATTGGAACGCGACTTTGCCTTCCCCTTAACTTTACCGCCTTTGCCACGTCCAGACATGGTCTAGTTTAGATTTAGATTATTATTTATATTATAATATGATAATAAATTAACGCGTGACGCGCGAGCGATCGATCCGTGCGGTTTGACTGTGCGGACCGGTGTGACTTTTAAAAAAAGCACAGCGCTCTTTTAAATATATATTGTGATGCACCGCTACGGCGAGTAGCGTACACAGCAGCGGGGTACGGCGCAGCGATCCGCCGCTAGCGCGCTCGATGCGTGAAAGAGAGATCCGTCGCGATAAGAGCGAGACGGTAAGTAAAAAATTGTAAAAGAAAGAAAAAAAAAAAAAAAAAAATCGGGAACCGATGATGGTGTGTGTGTGTGTGTGTGTGTGTGTGTGTGTGTACGTATGCACGTAACCTACCTATGTAATGTGTACGTTCGTGTGCAATACGTATTACGTCGTATATAAATAATAATTAACCACCACCAGTTTCCGCGGCGGAGACTGCGGAGAGCCTAAAGCCTATAATAAAAAATATGTTTGAATTATTGTTCGTTCGTTCGATGCGTTATCAGAAACAAAATGCACGCGTGCGCGCGCGCTTTCTTTGGAAGCGTTTGTTAGCCCTGAAAAGGGCTTTTGTTCGAGTGTGACGTCTCTCCTCCTGAACGCGAGCAAGCGCGAACGGCACCAGCGGCAGCAGCGAGCGAGCGAGCGAGCGGGGGCGTGCACTTATTACTTTTTCGCGGCCGATGATTTCTTGGTGGCGGCGGCTTTGGACTTGGGCGCGGCGGCTGCCCTCTTCGGCTTGGGCGCTTTCGGCTTCTTGGTGGGCGGTTTGGCGGTCTTTTTGGCTTTCGGTGCGGCGGCGGCGGCGGCGGCGATCTTCGCCTTGGCGGCAGCGGTGGCGGCCTTCTTCGACGCGGCGGCGGTGGGCTTCTTCGTCTTGGCGGCGGCGGCCTTCTTGTCCTTGGTCGCCGGCTTCGACGCGGATTTGGCGGGCGAAGAGGCAGCTGCCGCCTTCCTGCCGCGTCCGCCGACGGCGGGCGACGACGCGGCGGCCTTCTTGCTCCTGGCGGAGGCGGCGGCTGCCGCGGCTGTGCTCTCCTTGGCGGCGGCTGCTGTCGATCGGCCGCCACCGCCGCCGGTGGTCTTGGCGGCGGGCTTCTTCGAAGCGGACGATTTCGACTCGAGCTTGAAACTGCCCGAGGCGCCCTTGCCCTTGGTCTGGATCAGTGCACCGGATTCGACGGCGCTCTTCAGATACTTCCTGATGAACGGTGCCAGTTTCTCCGCATCCACCTTGTACTGGGCCGCGATATATTTCTTGATCGCCTTCAGCGATGATCCGCTGCGCTCCTTCAGCTCTTTGATCGCGTTGTTCACCATTTCCGATGTCTTCGGGTGTGTCGGTTTCGCTTTAGGTTTCTTAGCGGCGGCACCGGCGGCGGCGGCGGACGCTTTCGGTTTCTTCGCGGGGGTCGCCGGAGCGGGAGTCTCTGCTGCTAATGCGGTGTCTGCCATTGTTATGTGTTGGTGGTGGTGGGTATTTAGTTTTAACAATAAAAACGCACTGCACTTTTACGCGTAGCTGCGGTATGTAGTACCAGTGAGTGAATCAATATTCATAAAAATGAAAACCGTAATATTTGGGGGGTGTGCGTTCGGTTCTTTACCGTAAAGAGAGCACCACAGTCGAGAGACGATTTCTCGTAAGAACGCTCGTGACTTTTCACTAACTGCAGTCTGATTAATATGATATATTTTCAAGTTTTTATATAGGCACCTACATATTTTATAATATTTTCTGATACATTTTGAACGTGGCGAGCGGTGGACGCACACCGCTCGAGCGCCTGACGCTCGGTTCGTTTAATATAAGTGTTTATTCGCGCCGCACGTGTGTGCGAGTAGCTTGTGTCATGTTTAAAATTGATATTTCTCTATAAAATGAATACATTTCGTTTGTTTGTGTCGATAAATAAAAGGCGGCGATATCGTTTTCACAATATAGCTGAGGTCGCAATGTAAATTTCAACTTTTTAACCGTACAAAACGAGCTTGAACTTGAAGCTCGTAAAACAACACACACAACATTTTGTTACCGGCGCGCTAGAGTTAAAGAACTGCCCCCCGGGTACGTTGTTAATAATGCTGCTGCTGCAATAATTAATTTTTATTTTATTTTTCACATGTCACTACACAGTACACACGAATATGCGTTAATTCCGTTTATAGATAGATAGTATTAATTGAATAATAAAAAAAATAAAAAAAAATACTATTGCAAAGACGTTTATGTTACATCTATCAATATAGTTGTTATATTATGTACGTTATGTAGGTATTATATAATATATAAATATGAAAGAAGAAGGTAAGAGAAGAGAAAAAAAAAAAAGCAGTTTCAATTGAACGCGTTACAGAGGTTTGTGCCCGTTCACGTATTAAGAAAAAAGTTAAAGCGCGCTACGGAAAAAAAAAACTAGACTTACATAAATTATGTAAATGGAAAAAAGAAGAAAAAAAAAAAAAAAAAACACTTTCAATTGAACTGAACGCGTTACAGATGTTTGTGCCTGTTCACGTATTAAAAAAAAAGTTAAAGCGGCGCGCTACTACGGTCTTTTTTGATTTAAATTTTTAAAACGTGAGTGAAAACTGTTCCGTGCCAGTTCTCGTTTTAGTTAGTAAATTATTATAACGTGAACAGGCACGTTTGCGTTGAATCATAAAAAACCGACATGCAATGGAAAAAAAAAGAAAGAAAAAGCATTTTCAGAGGTTTGTGCCTGTTCACGTATTTAGTTGTACGCGCATCATAAAGTTTGCCTACTCGTGTGTTTGATTTAAATTTTTAAAACGTGAGTGAGAACCGAGTTTTGTCTTACCTGTTCCGTGCCAGTTCTCGTTTTAGTAGTAAATTATTATAACGTGAATAGGCACGTTTGCGTTGAATCATAACAACAAACCGACATGCAATGGAAAAAAGAAAAAGCAGTTTCTATTGAACGCGTTACAGAGGTTTGTGCCTGTTCACTTATTTAGTTGTACGCGCATCACAGTGCCAGTTTATAATATCTTTTTTGTATTTTCGGTTCCACAGCTCAACGATTTCTGGTCTCGAGTCGTACCCCCTTTTTTTTTTTCTCTTTTCTTGCCATAGCCAAGATAAAATCTATACCATAGACTGCCCGCCAGCCCATCGACTGCCTTCTAAAAACCACAGACTAACCAAAAAGAGGAAGTACGACCGGACCATTGACACAATAACATTATCAATTTACAAACAGATGTCAACGTCAAAATCTTATATTATACTATCTACCGTACATTCTGTCTATTTTTACTTGAATTTTAATGACAATCTAACACGTGAATAGGCACGTTTGCGTTGAATCATAACAAACTGACATGCAATAAGAAAAAAAAAAACAAAAACAGTTTCTATTGAACGCGTTACAGAGGTTTGTGCCCGTTCACGTATTTAGTTGTACGCGCATCATAAAGTTTGCCTACTCGTGTGTTTGATTTAAATTTTTAAAACGTGAGTGAAAACTGTTCCGTGCCAGTTCTCGTTTTAGTTAGTAAATTATTATAACGTGAATAGGCACGTTTGCGTTGAATCATAACAACAAACCGACATGCAATGGAAAAAAGAAAAAGCAGTTTCTATTGAACGCGTTACAGAGGTTTGTGCCTGTTCACTTATTTAGTTGTACGCGCATCACAGTGCCAGTTCTCGTTTTAGTTTGTAAATTATTATAACGTGAATAGGCACGTTTGCGTTGAATCATAACAAACTGACATGCAATGGGAAAAAAAAAGAAAGAAAAAGCAGTTTCAGAGGTTTGTGCCTGTTCACGTATTTAGTTGTACGCGCATCATAGTGCCAGTTCTCGTTTTAGTTAGTAAATTATTATAACGTGAACAGGCACGTTTGCGTTGAACGGCCAAAGTTTGAACATATGTTTTTTTTTTCTTTTTTTTCCCCATCTCTTTCGTTTTTTTGTAGTTTTTCTGTTGTGAATGAAACAATATTACTAAAAAATAACATCGAAACGTATGGGTGGTCCTGAAAAGGACCTTTTTAATTCGCGCGCGCGGCGATCTCGAGCAAGGAGGAAGGGGATCTCCTCCTTCGCAAGAAATGAGCGCTGAGCGTTGCGATGCATTTAATTTTTTAACCACCGAAACCGTAGAGGGTGCGCCCTTGACGCTTCAGAGCGTACACCACATCCATGGCGGTGACGGTCTTCCTCTTGGCGTGCTCGGTGTACGTGACCGCGTCGCGGATCACGTTCTCTAGGAACACCTTCAGCACGCCGCGGGTCTCCTCGTAGATCAGACCGGAGATACGCTTCACGCCGCCTCTGCGCGCCAGACGACGGATGGCGGGCTTAGTGATACCCTGGATGTTGTCGCGAAGCACTTTCCTGTGACGTTTCGCGCCACCTTTTCCCAGACCTTTACCTCCCTTGCCGCGACCGGTCATCTTGTTTAGTCTTGTTTGGTAGTAGTGTTAGTTACGTACGCTCAATATGCCCGCGAGCGAGTGACTGCGTTCCACATATGCGTTCATTCCTCTTTTATACCATCGCATCGCGAGAGAGCGAGAACGAGTACGAAACCCCCCCTGAAACTACGCCGCCGCTCTCTCACGTGGAATAACAATAATAATTTTATTATTATTAAAACGCAGCCCGGTGAAGTTGTCAAGGTTACTCTTTACTTGACCAACAGCAATTAGCCCCCCCCATCGAAAAAATAATAATAATAATATCTTATTATTTCTTGTATGTATGTATGTAGGTACAATCTAATCACGCACTAAAACACTACATGTATATGTGTAATTAATACAAATATTATACGTTGTTGTGTAGAGAGGTGTATTAAAAAAAAAAAATTAATAATAATAAAATATCAATGGCGCAGCGTGCGCCTACATCGCGCTTCGTACAGTCATACATAATTATGTATAACACGTTTGGATTTGAATTTTTTTGTTCGCTTGAAACATGATCGATACGTAATCGTTGAAACTTATGTGGCCCTGAAAAGGGCCTTTTGTTGCACGACCAGTGTGATCCGCACGCTCTTATTAAGCGCGCTCACCCCTGATCCTGCGCGCCAACTGTATGTCCTTGGGCATGATGGTGACACGCTTCGCGTGAATCGCGCACAGGTTAGTGTCTTCGAAGAGACCGACAAGGTACGCTTCGCTAGCCTCCTGCAGCGCCATCACCGCGGAGCTCTGGAAACGGAGATCGGTCTTGAAGTCCTGCGCGATCTCGCGCACCAGACGCTGGAACGGCAGCTTGCGGATCAGCAGCTCGGTGCTCTTCTGGTAGCGACGGATCTCGCGCAGCGCCACAGTGCCGGGCCTGTAACGATGCGGCTTCTTAACACCACCTGTGGCCGGTGCGCTCTTGCGCGCAGCCTTCGTAGCGAGCTGCTTGCGCGGCGCTTTGCCACCGGTAGACTTGCGAGCGGTCTGCTTGGTACGTGCCATGGTTTTCTTATTCTGATTTACAAACGCGCGACGTTATACAACAATAATAATAATAATTTATTATAATACGAGAATTTATAGACGACAGTGGTGCTAACTGCTACGACCGCTACGGAAAGACGGCGGAGCGCGAATGGGGTGCTGTCAATTTTTGCCGCCGGTTATATTTATACACACGCGTCTGAAGCGTTCTCATCTCACCCTCCCCTCCCGCTCGCACGTTAGCGAAACCGGATCGACCCGATGCACAAATTTTATTATTATTATTATTCACTTATTTACAACATATTACATACTACTTATTTATTGTTATATATTTTGCATTTACAACGCCTACATTAATTAATAACTACTTCTCACTTTCATAATTGTTATATCATTATGTCTGTCTGTCTGTATCTATGTTAAAGCGACACGAGTACATACATACATAATAATAATAATAGCATAAAAAAAAAATAAAAAAATTAACCTAACCTAACCAGTATATTATTATAATTAATAATATTATGTATTACGTTTGATGAAAATGTTATTGTCAACAATGAAACATAATGTGTACTAACACAGTACAAACGCTATCGAATCGTATTGTGGCCCTGAAAAGGGCCTTTTGTTTTTGTGCGTGCGATGCTACCGCTCGCCGCATGCATGCATGCATGCACGCGTCGTCGCCGCCATCCACTCGCTCTCTCTCTCACTTGGAGCTGGTGTACTTGGTGACGGCCTTGGTGCCCTCGCTGACGGCGTGCTTCGCCAGCTCGCCGGGCAG
The DNA here is from genome assembly GCA_931315375.2 of Opisthograptis luteolata. Taxonomy (NCBI): domain Eukaryota; kingdom Metazoa; phylum Arthropoda; class Insecta; order Lepidoptera; family Geometridae; genus Opisthograptis; species Opisthograptis luteolata. Next base: position 20,357 of record CAKNUS020000001.1, on the reverse strand, counting down.
CAGGAGCCTCACGGACGTCTGCACCTCCCTCGACGTGATCGTGGAGCGCTTGTTGTAGTGCGCGAGACGCGACGCTTCCGCTGCGATCCGCTCGAAGATGTCGTTCACGAACGAGTTCATTATGGACATCGCCTTGCTCGAGATACCGGTGTCGGGGTGCACCTGCTTGAGCACCTTGTAGATGTAGATAGCGTAGCTCTCCTTCCTCTTGTGCTTCTTCTTCTTTTTGTCGGTCTTCGAGATGTTCTTCTGGGCTTTGCCAGATTTCTTGGCGGCCTTCCCGCTAGTCTTGGGCGGCATTATTATTTATTAATGCGTAGAGTTGTGTTTTACAAATTGAAAATGCACAATGGCTGTTATTGCGGACGGACAACCGATGGGGACGGCTGCTCGACACGTAATGTTTAAACCGTATCTTTTTTTTTTTTTTTGATGGGACTAATGCTGTTGGTCAAGTAACCTTGACAACTCCACCGGGCTGCTGGGGGGGGCGCGGAAGGCGCCCTCCGCCAAGTTTTTAGCTAAGCTAATGACGCCACGCTCGCGGGTGGCGGCACCTGAAGGGTGCCGCCCGCGGCTTGGGCTGGCGTCGGGGGTGAGGGCTGATGCCCTGCTTGAAGGGACGGAGAGATATTACCACCCACGGGGGTGAAGCGAACACGGGGACGCCGACGGCGGCGAGTAGTAAGGAAACGCGGCGGGTGACCGTTACCCGCGGGAGTCGGATTTGATTCTTCAATGGCGGCCATGACGGCCGCCGCTATAGGATCGTCCGGGTCGTCCAGGATATGCCTGGGACGACGATAGGGAGGAGGGAAAGCGCCCGGTGCGCAAGTCGGGTAGTCCGCTGCCCTCACCACCAGAGGATTCGGGTGGTGAGGGGCCGAGTCAAAGTAGCGACGAGCAGATTCTTTGATATAATGGGCAATGGAAGGAAGTTCCAAGTCGCAGTGCAAGTCGATGTTCCGCATATACCACGGAGCACCGGTTGCTCTGCGAACGAACCTATTTTGGATGACCTGGAGTTTGTTGATATTTGATTGGGACGTATGGCCGAACACTGTCGACGCGTATGTCATGATGGGGCGTATGCAAGTTTTATAAAGGGTTACTTTATTTCGAAGGGAAAGTTTACTCCGCTTGCAGATAAGCGGGTGGAGTCGGCCTAGGACGAAAGCCGCCCTATTACGCACTCTCGTGGTGTGTTTGGAGAAGGAGAGCCTGGTGTCGAGGATGATCCCCAAGTACTTGGTGGATTTCACCCACGGCATCCGCTGGTCGAATAGCGTGATAGGGTCTTTAGGCGGCTTAGTTTTGGACGGGTGGAAAAAGAGCGCGGCGCTCTTTTCCGGATTAACTAGAATACGCCATTTCCTGAACCAGTTGCCTAGTTCAGTGATGGCGCGTTGGAGTTTATAGCGCATGCGGGTTTTGTGCCAACCGGTGACGTAGATGGCTGTATCGTCTGCGAAGAGGGCTGTGTTGACAGTCGGAGGGCGTGGTATATCGCTGGTGAATAAAGAGAATAGAAGGGGCGAGAGCGCGGAGCCCTGAGGGACTCCGGCCCTGATGGGGCGGCGGGAAGAGCGCGCGTCCTCCACTTTGTAGCGAAAGCCTCGATTTCTGAGGAAGTCACTGATGATAAGCACTAGGCGGTCTGGGACGCCAAGGTGGAAAAGCTTGTAGATCAGGCCTCTGTGCCAGACTTTATCGAAGGCTTTCGCTACATCGAGGAATACCGCGAGCGTTCCCTTGGGTTTGGTGCGGGAGTTGAACCCTGTGAGGATGTCTTCCGTCAACCTGTGCGCCTGATGGGTGCACGAGTGACGGGCTCTAAAACCGAACTGTTCGTCGGGGAGGAGCTTCTCGCTCTTGACATGATTCCACAGGCGACTCAGAATGAGCCTCTCGTAGATCTTGCCTATAGTGCTGAGAAGGCTGATAGGGCGGTAACTGGAGGGGGAGGTTGCAGGTTTCCCGGGCTTGGGGATGCCGATGACATCGGCAGTCTTCCAAGCGTCGGGGAAGATGCAATTGGACATGGCTGCATTGAAGATGCTTACGAGTAGGTAGACGAGCGAGGCTGGGAACAGCTTCACCACTCTATTACTGATACCGTCAGCCCCAGGGGCTTTGCGAATTTTAAGGTCTTTGATAAGTGATTCGACCTCTGCCGCCTTTACAGGCGGGAGAGGGGGAAGGTCTGTGGTGGGGACCGACTCTCTACGAGAGACTTCCTCATCCACGAAAGCTATGTGATCTAGGTCGATGTGGTCCTCTGAAGGAGTACACTGAGATTCGAGGCTCTCGGCTAGGCAGTTAGCCTTCTCCTCGTTCTCGAAAGCCGGAGGGAGGTTGGGCCTGGACAGAGGCGGCATCGTGGCCTGGGAGTCCGATTTGAGTGAACGGGCTAGTTTCCAGTACGCTACATGGGACGGTTGGAGATCAGAGAGGCGGTCACCCCAGTTCTGATCCCGGAGTTCTTTGAAGTGCTCCTTGACGGCACGTTCGTACGTGCGCAAGGTTGCCCTGTTCTCGGGAGTGGGTGCAGAGTCGTAGGCCCTAGTGGCGGCGTTTTTTGCGGTCAGAAGTGCCCTCGATTCGCTAGACAGGGCCCAGCGGCGGTCGTCCGTCGCCGGGACCTGTGTAGAGGCACCGCTTACCGCGGTGCGGAGGTGGCTAGTGAGCGCATCAATCGCGGTGGACACATCGCCCGCGGTGGCGATGTCATCCGGGATACGATCGAGGTCCGGCGAACTGATTTCTTTTAGGGAGTCCCCTAAGAGCTTCCAGTTCACCTTAGTCCTCGTCAGGTTGGCGTTAGTGGGAGTTTCCGGTCCTAGTTCAAGGCACACAGGCCGGTGGTCTGAGATAAGCTCGTGATGAACCTGGATGGAGCGCAACTTTAGGGTTATGCCCTTGAATAGTGCTATGTCGAGTATGTCAGGTCTGTGGGTTTCTTCGTAAGGGAACCTAGTCGGGGTGAGAGGGGCAATGACATCAAAATCGAGCGAGTCCATAAGGCCATTTAGGATGACACCATTACGGTTCGTTGCGCCACAGTTCCAGAGAACGTTTTTTGAATTGAAATCGCCGGCAAGAATGACGGCATCACCCAAGCCTAGGAGGGCCTCGAGGTCCTCCTTGAGCAGGGTTTTGAGAGGAGAAAGGTAGCATGAAGCGATCGTGATTGCGGAATGACCGGTCATTCCTAGGCGACAGCAAGAGGCCTCCAAGTTGGTAAGAGGAGGGGTGGGAATGGGGATGCAGTGGAGGGATGACCTGTAATAAACAAGAGTCCCTCCTCCCCTGTCGACTCTATCGTTGCGAACTATCCGGAAGTTCGCAACCTTAGGGTCTCGGATGCTAGGTTTGAGGAATGTTTCCTGCAGTAGCATGATATCGATCTGGTGGGCTGTGAGATATTCACGGACAAGGTCACGCTGGGCGTAAAGACTGTTAGCGTTGAAGAACGCTAACGAAACGGCACGGGGTTTGAGTTTAGAGGTCGTATTATCCATAATTGGGGCGTACAAGTGAAGAGGTGGGACTGCAGTTGCGCTTGATGGCTGCGAAGAGGTCAGCATGGAGTGACATGATTTGTAGGAGCTCCTCCAACGGCCGGGGCTCCTGCATTTTGGCCGCGAGCTCGAGCACCTCCTGGATGTCAATGGAGGTGGCGAGGTCGGCGAGTTTGGCGAAGTTCGAACGATCTTGCGCCGGAAGGCCCACCCTCGCTGGGAAACCAGGAGGAGGGGCGATAGTGGGAAGGAACGAGGGTCCTTGAGAGGGTGCCGGCGCGGGGCGGACGGGCGCCGTTGTGCTCGTGAGCAACGGCTTAGGGGGACCTACCAAGCTTGGGGGCTTAACCCAGGCGTTGGTGGGAGGTTGGGTTGGCGGAGGGCCAATGGTGATTTTGGGGCTAATCCCCTGGGAACGAGTTAGCGGTTGCGAGAGAGGAAGCCTAGGGCGACTCTTCGGGAAGCGAGGAGCCTTCGGGCAGCCGCGGTAGTTGGCCGTATGGCCTTGCGTGCCACAGAGTACGCAGCTCGGTGGTTCTGGGTTGTCACGGGTGCGGCTGCAATCCGCCGTTCCGTGGTCGCCCAGGCACTTCACACATCTCGGTTTTGCATAGCAAAAGCGAGAAGCGTGCCCATAGAGCTGGCAGTTGTGGCACTGCGAAGGGGCTCCGTTTTTGTGGGGCGGTTCGGCTCTGATGCCTGAAAGCTTCATCACCGACCGTATAGAAAAGATGGTTTTGCCCTCTGAGGAACGATCGAGGATGCATAGTACAAGGTTAAATGGGCTCTTGTCCTTGCCGCTGTACATACGGTGGACTTCCCGAACGGGGTAGCCCTGGGCCTTAAGGTCTGTTAGGACTGCCTCAGCGGGCAGTTCCTTGGGAACTCCGCGCAGTACTACGCGGAGGACTTTCTCCTCTTCCAGGGCGAACGTGTGGAACGAAAGTTTTTCGTTCCGTAGGACACGCGTCAGGCGACGGTGGTCTTCCGGAGAGGGGACCTGGATCTTGATACCCTGATTGATGGGCCTAGCCGAGGTGTAGCTGATCCTCAGCTCGTCCATCAATCGGGATACCTTGTCCCACTTGCCCTTGTCTTGCAGGACAAGTGGCGGCGGGGCTTTGGTTTTCGCGGGCGCCTCCGCTTGAGGAGCGGGGGCGTCCGGGGACGCGGGTGACGGGCGTGGGGCCTGCTTCGGAGTGAAGTGAGGCGCCTTAGCTAACGGAGGGGATTCGGGGGACTCAGGAATCACTCGCTTGCGAGCTTTCCTCGCTACGGGGGTGAATCCGTCCTGGTCGGCGGAGTTGGGCGGAAGTGGGGCAGGAGAGCCGCTCACCATTTCCACGTCGGCCACCAGGGAGGCCTGGTTGATCGGCCCTGTTTTGGACTGGGGCGGCGCGGGCCGCGAGAGGGAGTTTGTTCGGCTACGGGCCGGATCAGAGCGAGGGCTCTGGTCGCGAGGGGAGCCGCTAGGTCCGACGGGTGACTTAGCAGTGTGCCGGGATACCGGGGAACGGCTGCAGCTACGCGGGGCTGTGTCATGCAGGCTACGCGAGCCTGAGAGGCTGCGCGAGCTTGGTGCGGGCCGCGCGGGAGGCGGCATGGCGCTCGTGGCCTTTGCTGCGGCTTTGGGAGTCGCGGGGGCGGGTTGCTCTACGGGTTCGTATACGTAGTCCGGGATGGCGGGCAAATTGGGGACATTGGCACTGAGCCAGCTAAGTAGTTTGTCGCCGTTTATCGCTCGCGGGCGATCGATCGACCGCGGTCGGTCGCGGTCGAGGTACGACATACTAACGGAATTAGCGGGACATGGGGCTAAATAAGGTGGTGGTTACAGCAGCCGGTAGAAGAAGTAAAGGTTACAAGACCCTACCTTATAAGTCCAGAGTCCATCAGCAGTCGTCCCTCAAAACTGTCCTAGGCACTGTACACTTTACACTTCACTGACACTTCACTGCGGAGCAAAAGTTCCTGGGCAGGGTGCTTAAGGCACAGAGTCCAACGTGGATCCCACGCGGGGGATCGAACACTGCGGCTTCGCGGCACTATCCCTGCGGCCGGTCCGCGCGGGGACCGAGGGAGCGGCTACGCGGCACTTTTCTATAGGTTGCCACGCGGGGTCGAACACTATAGCGTCGCGGAAAAGTTCACACTTCGCGGTAATTGTCCGTAGAAACGAGCACTTAGGTTCGGAGCGACCCGAGGGAGTCTCACCGTGAACGTTCCTTTCGCTCGCGCTAGGGAACGGGACACGGTTCGTCTCGGGTCGGGGCGAGATCGGAGAGGCGCAAGGCGCGCAGGTGGGCAGCGGTCACGCCAAGGTGGCGGTATCGGTGAGCGGGGTGGGCCCGGGTAGACGGAGCGGTTGGGAGCGTCCGTTCCGGGCGGGAGCCAAACGCAGAATGTTTTGTTTAAACCGTATCGGCGAACAACTAATTTTATTATGAACACGTGTGGGCGCTAGCGTACGCCGAGGGCAGCACGCAGCTACGCTATCTACCAATAGCGGTGCGCGCGCGAGAAAGAGACAAACGACGCACGCGCTCTTCTTTCTATTTTCCCCCCGCCGCCTTCAGATACCCCCATTTTTTTTTTTTTTTTCAATCTTATATTGATTGTAAATAGATCTAAATGACAGATAGATAATTTTTTACCAAATTATTAGTAACTACGACATCTAAGAGCAGCAACTCCTCGTGTGTGTGTGTGTGTGTGTGTGTGTGTGTGTGCAGTGCATTTTTGTGTCCGCAACGTATATATTTATTGTTTTTCTATTATGTAGGTACATAAATTATTATTATTAATTATTATGTACCTACCTACATAATATTACGTACGTACACACACACAACTTCAAAACCAAGCGCGCGCATTAGTGTTCATAAAAACGCCGTCCGTCAAAGCAATAGAGGAGAAAGAAGAGAAGAGTTCAGTTTATTATATTATAGAGCGGGGGCGTGGAGACGAAGTTTCTGGCTACCGCTAACGCTGACCGACGATATAGCAAAAGTTTGAATGTTGTTGTTGTAGTTCAAATCAAACATAATAATCATTGTTATATTTCGATACGTATTGTGGCCCTGAAAAGGGCCTTTTTGGTAGCGCGACGAACACCACCACCACCCCCCACAGGGTGAGCGAGTGGAATTTACGCCTTCTTCTCGGTCTTCTTCGGCAGTAGCACGGCCTGGATGTTGGGTAGCACACCGCCCTGCGCGATAGTGACGCCCGACAGGAGCTTGTTCAACTCCTCGTCGTTCCTGATCGCCAGTTGCAGATGACGCGGTATGATCCTGGTCTTCTTGTTGTCCCTGGCCGCGTTGCCGGCCAGCTCGAGCACCTCAGCCGCCAGATACTCCATCACAGCGGCGAGGTAAACGGGCGCTCCTGCACCGACGCGCTCCGCATAGTTGCCGTTGCGCAGCAGTCTATGTATACGACCGACGGGAAACTGCAAGCCGGCGCGATTGGAACGCGACTTTGCCTTCCCCTTAACTTTACCGCCTTTGCCACGTCCAGACATGGTCTAGTTTAGATTTAGATTATTATTTATATTATAATATGATAATAAATTAACGCGTGACGCGCGAGCGATCGATCCGTGCGGTTTGACTGTGCGGACCGGTGTGACTTTTAAAAAAAGCACAGCGCTCTTTTAAATATATATTGTGATGCACCGCTACGGCGAGTAGCGTACACAGCAGCGGGGTACGGCGCAGCGATCCGCCGCTAGCGCGCTCGATGCGTGAAAGAGAGATCCGTCGCGATAAGAGCGAGACGGTAAGTAAAAAATTGTAAAAGAAAGAAAAAAAAAAAAAAAAAAATCGGGAACCGATGATGGTGTGTGTGTGTGTGTGTGTGTGTGTGTGTGTGTACGTATGCACGTAACCTACCTATGTAATGTGTACGTTCGTGTGCAATACGTATTACGTCGTATATAAATAATAATTAACCACCACCAGTTTCCGCGGCGGAGACTGCGGAGAGCCTAAAGCCTATAATAAAAAATATGTTTGAATTATTGTTCGTTCGTTCGATGCGTTATCAGAAACAAAATGCACGCGTGCGCGCGCGCTTTCTTTGGAAGCGTTTGTTAGCCCTGAAAAGGGCTTTTGTTCGAGTGTGACGTCTCTCCTCCTGAACGCGAGCAAGCGCGAACGGCACCAGCGGCAGCAGCGAGCGAGCGAGCGAGCGGGGGCGTGCACTTATTACTTTTTCGCGGCCGATGATTTCTTGGTGGCGGCGGCTTTGGACTTGGGCGCGGCGGCTGCCCTCTTCGGCTTGGGCGCTTTCGGCTTCTTGGTGGGCGGTTTGGCGGTCTTTTTGGCTTTCGGTGCGGCGGCGGCGGCGGCGGCGATCTTCGCCTTGGCGGCAGCGGTGGCGGCCTTCTTCGACGCGGCGGCGGTGGGCTTCTTCGTCTTGGCGGCGGCGGCCTTCTTGTCCTTGGTCGCCGGCTTCGACGCGGATTTGGCGGGCGAAGAGGCAGCTGCCGCCTTCCTGCCGCGTCCGCCGACGGCGGGCGACGACGCGGCGGCCTTCTTGCTCCTGGCGGAGGCGGCGGCTGCCGCGGCTGTGCTCTCCTTGGCGGCGGCTGCTGTCGATCGGCCGCCACCGCCGCCGGTGGTCTTGGCGGCGGGCTTCTTCGAAGCGGACGATTTCGACTCGAGCTTGAAACTGCCCGAGGCGCCCTTGCCCTTGGTCTGGATCAGTGCACCGGATTCGACGGCGCTCTTCAGATACTTCCTGATGAACGGTGCCAGTTTCTCCGCATCCACCTTGTACTGGGCCGCGATATATTTCTTGATCGCCTTCAGCGATGATCCGCTGCGCTCCTTCAGCTCTTTGATCGCGTTGTTCACCATTTCCGATGTCTTCGGGTGTGTCGGTTTCGCTTTAGGTTTCTTAGCGGCGGCACCGGCGGCGGCGGCGGACGCTTTCGGTTTCTTCGCGGGGGTCGCCGGAGCGGGAGTCTCTGCTGCTAATGCGGTGTCTGCCATTGTTATGTGTTGGTGGTGGTGGGTATTTAGTTTTAACAATAAAAACGCACTGCACTTTTACGCGTAGCTGCGGTATGTAGTACCAGTGAGTGAATCAATATTCATAAAAATGAAAACCGTAATATTTGGGGGGTGTGCGTTCGGTTCTTTACCGTAAAGAGAGCACCACAGTCGAGAGACGATTTCTCGTAAGAACGCTCGTGACTTTTCACTAACTGCAGTCTGATTAATATGATATATTTTCAAGTTTTTATATAGGCACCTACATATTTTATAATATTTTCTGATACATTTTGAACGTGGCGAGCGGTGGACGCACACCGCTCGAGCGCCTGACGCTCGGTTCGTTTAATATAAGTGTTTATTCGCGCCGCACGTGTGTGCGAGTAGCTTGTGTCATGTTTAAAATTGATATTTCTCTATAAAATGAATACATTTCGTTTGTTTGTGTCGATAAATAAAAGGCGGCGATATCGTTTTCACAATATAGCTGAGGTCGCAATGTAAATTTCAACTTTTTAACCGTACAAAACGAGCTTGAACTTGAAGCTCGTAAAACAACACACACAACATTTTGTTACCGGCGCGCTAGAGTTAAAGAACTGCCCCCCGGGTACGTTGTTAATAATGCTGCTGCTGCAATAATTAATTTTTATTTTATTTTTCACATGTCACTACACAGTACACACGAATATGCGTTAATTCCGTTTATAGATAGATAGTATTAATTGAATAATAAAAAAAATAAAAAAAAATACTATTGCAAAGACGTTTATGTTACATCTATCAATATAGTTGTTATATTATGTACGTTATGTAGGTATTATATAATATATAAATATGAAAGAAGAAGGTAAGAGAAGAGAAAAAAAAAAAAGCAGTTTCAATTGAACGCGTTACAGAGGTTTGTGCCCGTTCACGTATTAAAAAAAAAGTTAAAGCGCGCAACGGAAAAAAAAAACTAGACTTACATAAATTATGTAAATGGAAAAAAGAAGAAAAAAAAAAAAAAAAAACACTTTCAATTGAACTGAACGCGTTACAGATGTTTGTGCCTGTTCACGTATTAAAAAAAAAGTTAAAGCGGCGCGCTACTACGGTCTTTTTTGATTTAAATTTTTAAAACGTGAGTGAAAACTGTTCCGTGCCAGTTCTCGTTTTAGTTAGTAAATTATTATAACGTGAACAGGCACGTTTGCGTTGAATCATAAAAAACCGACATGCAATGGAAAAAAAAAGAAAGAAAAAGCATTTTCAGAGGTTTGTGCCTGTTCACGTATTTAGTTGTACGCGCATCATAAAGTTTGCCTACTCGTGTGTTTGATTTAAATTTTTAAAACGTGAGTGAGAACCGAGTTTTGTCTTACCTGTTCCGTGCCAGTTCTCGTTTTAGTAGTAAATTATTATAACGTGAATAGGCACGTTTGCGTTGAATCATAACAACAAACCGACATGCAATGGAAAAAAGAAAAAGCAGTTTCTATTGAACGCGTTACAGAGGTTTGTGCCTGTTCACTTATTTAGTTGTACGCGCATCACAGTGCCAGTTTATAATATCTTTTTTGTATTTTCGGTTCCACAGCTCAACGATTTCTGGTCTCGAGTCGTACCCCCTTTTTTTTTTTCTCTTTTCTTGCCATAGCCAAGATAAAATCTATACCATAGACTGCCCGCCAGCCCATCGACTGCCTTCTAAAAACCACAGACTAACCAAAAAGAGGAAGTACGACCGGACCATTGACACAATAACATTATCAATTTACAAACAGATGTCAACGTCAAAATCTTATATTATACTATCTACCGTACATTCTGTCTATTTTTACTTGAATTTTAATGACAATCTAACACGTGAATAGGCACGTTTGCGTTGAATCATAACAAACTGACATGCAATAAGAAAAAAAAAAACAAAAACAGTTTCTATTGAACGCGTTACAGAGGTTTGTGCCCGTTCACGTATTTAGTTGTACGCGCATCATAAAGTTTGCCTACTCGTGTGTTTGATTTAAATTTTTAAAACGTGAGTGAAAACTGTTCCGTGCCAGTTCTCGTTTTAGTTAGTAAATTATTATAACGTGAATAGGCACGTTTGCGTTGAATCATAACAACAAACCGACATGCAATGGAAAAAAGAAAAAGCAGTTTCTATTGAACGCGTTACAGAGGTTTGTGCCTGTTCACTTATTTAGTTGTACGCGCATCACAGTGCCAGTTCTCGTTTTAGTTTGTAAATTATTATAACGTGAATAGGCACGTTTGCGTTGAATCATAACAAACTGACATGCAATGGGAAAAAAAAAGAAAGAAAAAGCAGTTTCAGAGGTTTGTGCCTGTTCACGTATTTAGTTGTACGCGCATCATAGTGCCAGTTCTCGTTTTAGTTAGTAAATTATTATAACGTGAACAGGCACGTTTGCGTTGAACGGCCAAAGTTTGAACATATGTTTTTTTTTTCTTTTTTTTCCCCATCTCTTTCGTTTTTTTGTAGTTTTTCTGTTGTGAATGAAACAATATTACTAAAAAATAACATCGAAACGTATGGGTGGTCCTGAAAAGGACCTTTTTAATTCGCGCGCGCGGCGATCTCGAGCAAGGAGGAAGGGGATCTCCTCCTTCGCAAGAAATGAGCGCTGAGCGTTGCGATGCATTTAATTTTTTAACCACCGAAACCGTAGAGGGTGCGCCCTTGACGCTTCAGAGCGTACACCACATCCATGGCGGTGACGGTCTTCCTCTTGGCGTGCTCGGTGTACGTGACCGCGTCGCGGATCACGTTCTCTAGGAACACCTTCAGCACGCCGCGGGTCTCCTCGTAGATCAGACCGGAGATACGCTTCACGCCGCCTCTGCGCGCCAGACGACGGATGGCGGGCTTAGTGATACCCTGGATGTTGTCGCGAAGCACTTTCCTGTGACGTTTCGCGCCACCTTTTCCCAGACCTTTACCTCCCTTGCCGCGACCGGTCATCTTGTTTAGTCTTGTTTGGTAGTAGTGTTAGTTACGTACGCTCAATATGCCCGCGAGCGAGTGACTGCGTTCCACATATGCGTTCATTCCTCTTTTATACCATCGCATCGCGAGAGAGCGAGAACGAGTACGAAACCCCCCCTGAAACTACGCCGCCGCTCTCTCACGTGGAATAACAATAATAATTTTATTATTATTAAAACGCAGCCCGGTGAAGTTGTCAAGGTTACTCTTTACTTGACCAACAGCAATTAGCCCCCCCCATCGAAAAAATAATAATAATAATATCTTATTATTTCTTGTATGTATGTATGTAGGTACAATCTAATCACGCACTAAAACACTACATGTATATGTGTAATTAATACAAATATTATACGTTGTTGTGTAGAGAGGTGTATTAAAAAAAAAAAATTAATAATAATAAAATATCAATGGCGCAGCGTGCGCCTACATCGCGCTTCGTACAGTCATACATAATTATGTATAACACGTTTGGATTTGAATTTTTTTGTTCGCTTGAAACATGATCGATACGTAATCGTTGAAACTTATGTGGCCCTGAAAAGGGCCTTTTGTTGCACGACCAGTGTGATCCGCACGCTCTTATTAAGCGCGCTCACCCCTGATCCTGCGCGCCAACTGTATGTCCTTGGGCATGATGGTGACACGCTTCGCGTGAATCGCGCACAAGTTAGTGTCTTCGAAGAGACCGACAAGGTACGCTTCGCTAGCCTCCTGCAGCGCCATCACCGCGGAGCTCTGGAAACGGAGATCGGTCTTGAAGTCCTGCGCGATCTCGCGCACCAGACGCTGGAACGGCAGCTTGCGGATCAGCAGCTCGGTGCTCTTCTGGTAGCGACGGATCTCGCGCAGCGCCACAGTGCCGGGCCTGTAACGATGCGGCTTCTTAACACCACCTGTGGCCGGTGCGCTCTTGCGCGCAGCCTTCGTAGCGAGCTGCTTGCGCGGCGCTTTGCCACCGGTAGACTTGCGAGCGGTCTGCTTGGTACGTGCCATGGTTTTCTTATTCTGATTTACAAACGCGCGACGTTATACAACAATAATAATAATAATTTATTATAATACGAGAATTTATAGACGACAGTGGTGCTAACTGCTACGACCGCTACGGAAAGACGGCGGAGCGCGAATGGGGTGCTGTCAATTTTTGCCGCCGGTTATATTTATACACACGCGTCTGAAGCGTTCTCATCTCACCCTCCCCTCCCGCTCGCACGTTAGCGAAACCGGATCGACCCGATGCACAAATTTTATTATTATTATTATTCACTTATTTACAACATATTACATACTACTTATTTATTGTTATATATTTTGCATTTACAACGCCTACATTAATTAATAACTACTTCTCACTTTCATAATTGTTATATCATTATGTCTGTCTGTCTGTATCTATGTTAAAGCGACACGAGTACATACATACATAATAATAATAATAGCATAAAAAAAAAATAAAAAAATTAACCTAACCTAACCAGTATATTATTATAATTAATAATATTATGTATTACGTTTGATGAAAATGTTATTGTCAACAATGAAACATAATGTGTACTAACACAGTACAAACGCTATCGAATCGTATTGTGGCCCTGAAAAGGGCCTTTTGTTTTTGTGCGTGCGATGCTACCGCTCGCCGCATGCATGCATGCATGCACGCGTCGTCGCCGCCATCCACTCGCTCTCTCTCTCACTTGGAGCTGGTGTACTTGGTGACGGCCTTGGTGCCCTCGCTGACGGCGTGCTTCGCCAGCTCGCCGGGCAGCAGGAGCCTCACGGACGTCTGCACCTCCCTCGACGTGATCGTGGAGCGCTTGTTGTAGTGCGCGAGACGCGACGCTTCCGCTGCGATCCGCTCGAAGATGTCGTTCACGAACGAGTTCATTATGGACATCGCCTTGCTCGAGATACCGGTGTCGGGGTGCACCTGCTTGAGCACCTTGTAGATGTAGATAGCGTAGCTCTCCTTCCTCTTGTGCTTCTTCTTCTTTTTGTCGGTCTTCGAGATGTTCTTCTGGGCTTTGCCAGATTTCTTGGCGGCCTTCCCGCTAGTCTTGGGCGGCATTATTATTTATTAATGCGTAGAGTTGTGTTTTACAAATTGAAAATGCACAATGGCTGTTATTGCGGACGGACAACCGATGGGGACGGCTGCTCGACACGTAATGTTTAAACCGTATCGGCGAACAACTAATTTTATTATGAACACGTGTGGGCGCTAGCGTACGCCGAGGGCAGCACGCAGCTACGCTATCTACCAATAGCGGTGCGCGCGCGAGAAAGAGACAAACGACGCACGCGCTCTTCTTTCTATTTTCCCCCCGCCGCCTTCAGATACCCCCATTTTTTTTTTTTTTTTCAATCTTATATTGATTGTAAATAGATCTAAATGACAGATAGATAATTTTTTACCAAATTATTAGTAACTACGACATCTAAGAGCAGCAACTCCTCGTGTGTGTGTGTGTGTGTGTGTGTGTGTGTGTGCAGTGCATTTTTGTGTCCGCAACGTATATATTTATTGTTTTTCTATTATGTAGGTACATAAATTATTATTATTAATTATTATGTACCTACCTACATAATATTACGTACGTACACACACACAACTTCAAAACCAAGCGCGCGCATTAGTGTTCATAAAAACGCCGTCCGTCAAAGCAATAGAGGAGAAAGAAGAGAAGAGTTCAGTTTATTATATTATAGAGCGGGGGCGTGGAGACGAAGTTTCTGGCTACCGCTAACGCTGACCGACGATATAGCAAAAGTTTGAATGTTGTTGTTGTAGTTCAAATCAAACATAATAATCATTGTTATATTTCGATACGTATTGTGGCCCTGAAAAGGGCCTTTTTGGTAGCGCGACGAACACCACCACCACCCCCCACAGGGTGAGCGAGTGGAATTTACGCCTTCTTCTCGGTCTTCTTCGGCAGTAGCACGGCCTGGATGTTGGGTAGCACACCGCCCTGCGCGATAGTGACGCCCGACAGGAGCTTGTTCAACTCCTCGTCGTTCCTGATCGCCAGTTGCAGATGACGCGGTATGATCCTGGTCTTCTTGTTGTCCCTGGCCGCGTTGCCGGCCAGCTCGAGCACCTCAGCCGCCAGATACTCCATCACAGCGGCGAGGTAAACGGGCGCTCCTGCACCGACGCGCTCCGCATAGTTGCCGTTGCGCAGCAGTCTATGTATACGACCGACGGGAAACTGCAAGCCGGCGCGATTGGAACGCGACTTTGCCTTCCCCTTAACTTTACCGCCTTTGCCACGTCCAGACATGGTCTAGTTTAGATTTAGATTATTATTTATATTATAATATGATAATAAATTAACGCGTGACGCGCGAGCGATCGATCCGTGCGGTTTGACTGTGCGGACCGGTGTGACTTTTAAAAAAAGCACAGCGCTCTTTTAAATATATATTGTGATGCACCGCTACGGCGAGTAGCGTACACAGCAGCGGGGTACGGCGCAGCGATCCGCCGCTAGCGCGCTCGATGCGTGAAAGAGAGATCCGTCGCGATAAGAGCGAGACGGTAAGTAAAAAATTGTAAAAGAAAGAAAAAAAAAAAAAAAAAAATCGGGAACCGATGATGGTGTGTG
Source organism: Opisthograptis luteolata (assembly GCA_931315375.2). Taxonomy (NCBI): domain Eukaryota; kingdom Metazoa; phylum Arthropoda; class Insecta; order Lepidoptera; family Geometridae; genus Opisthograptis; species Opisthograptis luteolata. The sequence continues at coordinate 5,236 of CAKNUS020000001.1, read as the reverse complement.
TGTGTGTGTGTGTGTGTGTGTGTGTGTACGTATGCACGTAACCTACCTATGTAATGTGTACGTTCGTGTGCAATACGTATTACGTCGTATATAAATAATAATTAACCACCACCAGTTTCCGCGGCGGAGACTGCGGAGAGCCTAAAGCCTATAATAAAAAATATGTTTGAATTATTGTTCGTTCGTTCGATGCGTTATCAGAAACAAAATGCACGCGTGCGCGCGCGCTTTCTTTGGAAGCGTTTGTTAGCCCTGAAAAGGGCTTTTGTTCGAGTGTGACGTCTCTCCTCCTGAACGCGAGCAAGCGCGAACGGCACCAGCGGCAGCAGCGAGCGAGCGAGCGAGCGGGGGCGTGCACTTATTACTTTTTCGCGGCCGATGATTTCTTGGTGGCGGCGGCTTTGGACTTGGGCGCGGCGGCTGCCCTCTTCGGCTTGGGCGCTTTCGGCTTCTTGGTGGGCGGTTTGGCGGTCTTTTTGGCTTTCGGTGCGGCGGCGGCGGCGGCGGCGATCTTCGCCTTGGCGGCAGCGGTGGCGGCCTTCTTCGACGCGGCGGCGGTGGGCTTCTTCGTCTTGGCGGCGGCGGCCTTCTTGTCCTTGGTCGCCGGCTTCGACGCGGATTTGGCGGGCGAAGAGGCAGCTGCCGCCTTCCTGCCGCGTCCGCCGACGGCGGGCGACGACGCGGCGGCCTTCTTGCTCCTGGCGGAGGCGGCGGCTGCCGCGGCTGTGCTCTCCTTGGCGGCGGCTGCTGTCGATCGGCCGCCACCGCCGCCGGTGGTCTTGGCGGCGGGCTTCTTCGAAGCGGACGATTTCGACTCGAGCTTGAAACTGCCCGAGGCGCCCTTGCCCTTGGTCTGGATCAGTGCACCGGATTCGACGGCGCTCTTCAGATACTTCCTGATGAACGGTGCCAGTTTCTCCGCATCCACCTTGTACTGGGCCGCGATATATTTCTTGATCGCCTTCAGCGATGATCCGCTGCGCTCCTTCAGCTCTTTGATCGCGTTGTTCACCATTTCCGATGTCTTCGGGTGTGTCGGTTTCGCTTTAGGTTTCTTAGCGGCGGCACCGGCGGCGGCGGCGGACGCTTTCGGTTTCTTCGCGGGGGTCGCCGGAGCGGGAGTCTCTGCTGCTAATGCGGTGTCTGCCATTGTTATGTGTTGGTGGTGGTGGGTATTTAGTTTTAACAATAAAAACGCACTGCACTTTTACGCGTAGCTGCGGTATGTAGTACCAGTGAGTGAATCAATATTCATAAAAATGAAAACCGTAATATTTGGGGGGTGTGCGTTCGGTTCTTTACCGTAAAGAGAGCACCACAGTCGAGAGACGATTTCTCGTAAGAACGCTCGTGACTTTTCACTAACTGCAGTCTGATTAATATGATATATTTTCAAGTTTTTATATAGGCACCTACATATTTTATAATATTTTCTGATACATTTTGAACGTGGCGAGCGGTGGACGCACACCGCTCGAGCGCCTGACGCTCGGTTCGTTTAATATAAGTGTTTATTCGCGCCGCACGTGTGTGCGAGTAGCTTGTGTCATGTTTAAAATTGATATTTCTCTATAAAATGAATACATTTCGTTTGTTTGTGTCGATAAATAAAAGGCGGCGATATCGTTTTCACAATATAGCTGAGGTCGCAATGTAAATTTCAACTTTTTAACCGTACAAAACGAGCTTGAACTTGAAGCTCGTAAAACAACACACACAACATTTTGTTACCGGCGCGCTAGAGTTAAAGAACTGCCCCCCGGGTACGTTGTTAATAATGCTGCTGCTGCAATAATTAATTTTTATTTTATTTTTCACATGTCACTACACAGTACACACGAATATGCGTTAATTCCGTTTATAGATAGATAGTATTAATTGAATAATAAAAAAAATAAAAAAAAATACTATTGCAAAGACGTTTATGTTACATCTATCAATATAGTTGTTATATTATGTACGTTATGTAGGTATTATATAATATATAAATATGAAAGAAGAAGGTAAGAGAAGAGAAAAAAAAAAAAGCAGTTTCAATTGAACGCGTTACAGAGGTTTGTGCCCGTTCACGTATTAAGAAAAAAGTTAAAGCGCGCTACGGAAAAAAAAAAACTAGACTTACATAAATTATGTAAATGGAAAAAAGAAGAAAAAAAAAAAAAAAAAACACTTTCAATTGAACTGAACGCGTTACAGATGTTTGTGCCTGTTCACGTATTAAAAAAAAAGTTAAAGCGGCGCGCTACTACGGTCTTTTTTGATTTAAATTTTTAAAACGTGAGTGAAAACTGTTCCGTGCCAGTTCTCGTTTTAGTTAGTAAATTATTATAACGTGAACAGGCACGTTTGCGTTGAATCATAAAAAACCGACATGCAATGGAAAAAAAAAGAAAGAAAAAGCATTTTCAGAGGTTTGTGCCTGTTCACGTATTTAGTTGTACGCGCATCATAAAGTTTGCCTACTCGTGTGTTTGATTTAAATTTTTAAAACGTGAGTGAGAACCGAGTTTTGTCTTACCTGTTCCGTGCCAGTTCTCGTTTTAGTAGTAAATTATTATAACGTGAATAGGCACGTTTGCGTTGAATCATAACAACAAACCGACATGCAATGGAAAAAAGAAAAAGCAGTTTCTATTGAACGCGTTACAGAGGTTTGTGCCTGTTCACTTATTTAGTTGTACGCGCATCACAGTGCCAGTTTATAATATCTTTTTTGTATTTTCGGTTCCACAGCTCAACGATTTCTGGTCTCGAGTCGTACCCCCTTTTTTTTTTTCTCTTTTCTTGCCATAGCCAAGATAAAATCTATACCATAGACTGCCCGCCAGCCCATCGACTGCCTTCTAAAAACCACAGACTAACCAAAAAGAGGAAGTACGACCGGACCATTGACACAATAACATTATCAATTTACAAACAGATGTCAACGTCAAAATCTTATATTATACTATCTACCGTACATTCTGTCTATTTTTACTTGAATTTTAATGACAATCTAACACGTGAATAGGCACGTTTGCGTTGAATCATAACAAACTGACATGCAATAAGAAAAAAAAAAACAAAAACAGTTTCTATTGAACGCGTTACAGAGGTTTGTGCCCGTTCACGTATTTAGTTGTACGCGCATCATAAAGTTTGCCTACTCGTGTGTTTGATTTAAATTTTTAAAACGTGAGTGAAAACTGTTCCGTGCCAGTTCTCGTTTTAGTTAGTAAATTATTATAACGTGAATAGGCACGTTTGCGTTGAATCATAACAACAAACCGACATGCAATGGAAAAAAGAAAAAGCAGTTTCTATTGAACGCGTTACAGAGGTTTGTGCCTGTTCACTTATTTAGTTGTACGCGCATCACAGTGCCAGTTCTCGTTTTAGTTTGTAAATTATTATAACGTGAATAGGCACGTTTGCGTTGAATCATAACAAACTGACATGCAATGGGAAAAAAAAAGAAAGAAAAAGCAGTTTCAGAGGTTTGTGCCTGTTCACGTATTTAGTTGTACGCGCATCATAGTGCCAGTTCTCGTTTTAGTTAGTAAATTATTATAACGTGAACAGGCACGTTTGCGTTGAACGGCCAAAGTTTGAACATATGTTTTTTTTTTTCTTTTTTTTCCCCATCTCTTTCGTTTTTTTGTAGTTTTTCTGTTGTGAATGAAACAATATTACTAAAAAATAACATCGAAACGTATGGGTGGTCCTGAAAAGGACCTTTTTAATTCGCGCGCGCGGCGATCTCGAGCAAGGAGGAAGGGGATCTCCTCCTTCGCAAGAAATGAGCGCTGAGCGTTGCGATGCATTTAATTTTTTAACCACCGAAACCGTAGAGGGTGCGCCCTTGACGCTTCAGAGCGTACACCACATCCATGGCGGTGACGGTCTTCCTCTTGGCGTGCTCGGTGTACGTGACCGCGTCGCGGATCACGTTCTCTAGGAACACCTTCAGCACGCCGCGGGTCTCCTCGTAGATCAGACCGGAGATACGCTTCACGCCGCCTCTGCGCGCCAGACGACGGATGGCGGGCTTAGTGATACCCTGGATGTTGTCGCGAAGCACTTTCCTGTGACGTTTCGCGCCACCTTTTCCCAGACCTTTACCTCCCTTGCCGCGACCGGTCATCTTGTTTAGTCTTGTTTGGTAGTAGTGTTAGTTACGTACGCTCAATATGCCCGCGAGCGAGTGACTGCGTTCCACATATGCGTTCATTCCTCTTTTATACCATCGCATCGCGAGAGAGCGAGAACGAGTACGAAACCCCCCCTGAAACTACGCCGCCGCTCTCTCACGTGGAATAACAATAATAATTTTATTATTATTAAAACGCAGCCCGGTGAAGTTGTCAAGGTTACTCTTTACTTGACCAACAGCAATTAGCCCCCCCCATCGAAAAAATAATAATAATAATATCTTATTATTTCTTGTATGTATGTATGTAGGTACAATCTAATCACGCACTAAAACACTACATGTATATGTGTAATTAATACAAATATTATACGTTGTTGTGTAGAGAGGTGTATTAAAAAAAAAAATTAATAATAATAAAATATCAATGGCGCAGCGTGCGCCTACATCGCGCTTTCGTACAGTCATACATAATTATGTATAACACGTTTGGATTTGAATTTTTTTGTTCGCTTGAAACATGATCGATACGTAATCGTTGAAACTTATGTGGCCCTGAAAAGGGCCTTTTGTTGCACGACCAGTGTGATCCGCACGCTCTTATTAAGCGCGCTCACCCCTGATCCTGCGCGCCAACTGTATGTCCTTGGGCATGATGGTGACACGCTTCGCGTGAATCGCGCACAGGTTAGTGTCTTCGAAGAGACCGACAAGGTACGCTTCGCTAGCCTCCTGCAGCGCCATCACCGCGGAGCTCTGGAAACGGAGATCGGTCTTGAAGTCCTGCGCGATCTCGCGCACCAGACGCTGGAACGGCAGCTTGCGGATCAGCAGCTCGGTGCTCTTCTGGTAGCGACGGATCTCGCGCAGCGCCACAGTGCCGGGCCTGTAACGATGCGGCTTCTTAACACCACCTGTGGCCGGTGCGCTCTTGCGCGCAGCCTTCGTAGCGAGCTGCTTGCGCGGCGCTTTGCCACCGGTAGACTTGCGAGCGGTCTGCTTGGTACGTGCCATGGTTTTCTTATTCTGATTTACAAACGCGCGACGTTATACAACAATAATAATAATAATTTATTATAATACGAGAATTTATAGACGACAGTGGTG